>PISW01003337.1:0-212771 GCA_004023785.1 Mungos mungo | reverse complement strand
GGGGGAGCGACGGGCAGGCCGGGCATGGCGTCGATGGCGGCTGCGATCGCGGCCTCGCGCTCGGCGGTCATGAGTGGGAACCGGCCTCTGGACGACCGGGAGCGTAAACGCTTCACCTACTTCTCGTCGCTGAGCCCAATGGCCAGGAAGATCATGCAGGACAAGGAGAAGATCCGAGAAAAGTACGGGCCCGAGTGGGCGCGGCTGCCGCCCGCGCAGCAGGACGAAATCATCGACCGGTGCCTGGTGGGGCCGGGCGCCCCGGCGCCCCGCGACCCGGCGGACCCCGCGGACTCCGAGGAGCTGGCGCGCTTCCCCGGCCTGCGCGGGCCCACGGGCCAGAAGGTGGTGCGCTTCGGGGACGAGGTAGGTGCGGGCGGGGCCGGGGACCCTCTCCCCTCCCTGCGTCGCCCCTGCGGGTCGTAGGGGTCGGGGCTGACGGGAAGGGACGGGCGGGTAGGGGAGCGGGCGCTAGGGGCGTCCCAAGGCCGCTGGCGCCGGGCTGGGGGCTCCCCGGGGGAGTTTGAGAATCGCCGCGAGCAGGAGGTCTTTGAAGACCCTCCCTCTGGACTCGCTCCGCTGGGCCGCACGGGATCCGGAGACTTCTCCGAGGGCTGTAGGTGGCTGCTCTTCAGCGAGGCGGACCAGTGTGGAAACAGCAAGGGATTTTCAGCCAGCCAAGCCTGAGTTCTAATCCACTCTACTACTTAGCTGTAGTGTATGGCCACGGTCACTTAACCTCCATGAGCGTCAGTCCCCACCCCCTTGCCGGTGTAAACCGGAGATGAGAATACCCACCCGGTGCCTGCCAGCGGAGGCGCTCAGAAAGTTGTATATACATGTTAATATTTGTGATGAGCTGTATGGGGCTAGTGAAATTGTCAAGCAAGATAAGGAGGAGGTGCCTTTCGGCGTGAGGAGGCAAAACCGAAGATGTTTCCCTAAAATGCTTTCCAGGTGAGCACGGCTGTGCAGCTTTGGTTTGGGGTGAGCATGGACCCACGTTTTTCCAGCAAGAAACTAAGGGATGAGTTTAAACGGGCTCAACAAGCCTTTGCTACATATAAGGGCATGTCTGCATCTCTGACCTAGACACTGTGGGCACACTTGTAGAGGAGAGAAGCACTATAACCATATGAGAGAGAACTCGGGGAAGCCACCTTCCGAGTCACATTGGCCTGAGTGTTCAGTGCTGCTTGTAAACTAGGTCTTTTTCCTTTTCTCTTTCTTCTTCGTCTTCTTTTTTTCACTGAAACCTCTTTGGTGCCATTAGAATTTGCACTGTGGCTGGCTGGCTGGCCTTGCACAGTAAACTTTTACCAAGAAGGGCAAAGTCAAAAGGAGCAAGAGATATAAAAATGAAGTATACAAAATGAAACACGCACCCTGTTAAGGCTGTGAGCCTGGAGGAGGGGAGCCAGGCTTGGCAAGTTTTTCCAAGGGTGCTGTGGATTGTGGAAGGGATCCTAGTTAACAGTGAGTTTTAAGTCTGACTCTCAGACTTGGGTGTGCTGAGACATTTATTAATACAAAATGTCTGTGGTCCTAAACCCACTTACATGTGAGGGATGTGTGAGATGTATGCTAGCATTGCCTTACTCTGACAGAATTCAAAGACAAGTCTCCATTGGACTTTCAACTCTGAAGGCTTTGCCAGGAAAAACAAGGGTGTGGTAAACCGGAGGCGTGAAAATATAGGTTCAAGACGTATTAAGAGCTGAAATGTTTTGCATGTGAAAATCCGCATCTGTACAAAGATGTTTGCAGTGTGTGAGCTCAGGTTTGAGTGATGCAAAAGCATGCATTCCCTCTTTGGAAAAGCCATGAGTCCATGAATATGAGAGGAAGTAAACCTGTAAGTATTTAACAGATGTTGGAGAGTGACTGTCATTTTTCCTTAGCTTGGTGTCCGGCTAAGAATATCCACATGCCTGCTCATCATTAAAAGCCCTTGCCATATAAGGGCTCAGTGTCCTGATAAGGAGAGATGTGGCCGAGTTAATTTTGTGTTCCAGTTCCTTCACTAGGAGCCAGACTGAGCTGTTTTTGAATTTGTAAACCCAGCGTGATTTAAAAGTGACTGGAACTATTCCATGTGGTACCTCCACTTTTCTCTGGGAACAGACCCGCCCTGCTTTTCAGAATCCAACTCAGCTTTCCAAAATGGGCTGGGAGCGTGCCCTGGAGTGGCTCTGACCAACTTTAGCCCAGATGGGCAGAGAGAGCACACAGAATTTGAAGAGGGGTACATTGCCCATGGCACATTTTTGCCTGCAGTGGCCGTGTGGATTAATGGCACTAGGGAGTTTAAAATGCATTTCCTGAGACCTGGCAAGAATCTGGACTAGTTGGTTGTTCAGGGGGAGAGCTGTTCATGGAGGCGGGCTGGCTCCTAGACATGAGGGGCTTTGATGGAGGCGGGGTGGGGAGTGACCTTGGGCAGGCTGCCAGACAGAGTGGCCCAAAATGGTGACCCAGGTTTGTCCAGAAGGGCCCTAAAGCAGAATGAGTAGGGCACTCTGTCCCTTCCCACTTAATCTGTCTTCTGGTGTCCCAGGGGCCTCTGCAGCCAATCATGGGATGGAGAATGCTCTCCAGGGACTCCAGCATCCTACCTGCTTGACTACCCCCACCCCCCCATCCCTGCCCCACATCTACTCAGACCTCTGGTGGCTGGGTGCTTTGCCTGAGTCAGCTCTCTCCGGAGCTACTGTCTGACCGGAGCTACTGTCTGACCGTAGACAATGAACACGCCCCATCTTTAGTTCTTCAACAAAGGATCACCCGCCTCCTGGGTTCTGAGCCCCTTTCCTAAGGCTAAAATAGGAGGAGCCTGGGTCTTGAGTCAGTCTTGAGTTTTGGCTCCCATAGTTGCCTACCTTTTGACCGTGGCTAAATCACAGACCCCTCTGACCATCAGCTTTATCACCTCTGGGATGGGAATGACATTATCAGGATGATGAGAGAGATAATGTCCACAAAGGGCCTATGGATGGGGGCGGGGGGAACGCCAGTGACCCTTGACCAACACTGGTTTGAAGTGTGCAGGTCCATTTCTATGCAGATTTTTTTCAATAAATACAGTACAGTCTTGTAAATGTATTTTCTCCTCCTTATGATTTTCTTTATAAATTACGGTAAACACACATAACTCACGATCGTTAATTGACTGCTTATGTGACCAGTAAGGCTTCTGGTCGGCAGTAAGCTATTAGTAAAATTTTGGGGGAGTCAGAAGATTACATGTAGGTTTTTAACTGCATAGGTGTCCCTAACCCCTGTGCTGTTCAAGCATTAACTAACTGTATTATTAGCCAATCTCTCCGTTTCTACTTAGAAAAATCATTATCATGAAACAAATAAATACATTGCTGCTGCTGCTCAGCCTGGAGTTGGCCAGTCAGAGTTGTCCGCGTGAGATAGAACTCTGTCCTGGGGGGCTCTGGGGCTGTGCCTTGGGGCCCGGATTTGCAGCTCTGGTTCGCTCTGTCCACAGCCTGGCCACGATGTGACCCATCTCTGGATCGGCAGTCACATCAGCCTCAGATTGTGCCACCCCACCCTGAAAGACAAGGCCATCATCTTTCTCTGAATATCCTCTCCCTTCTCCAGTAACATTTTTGTATCCCATATTTTAAGTCAAGTGTGACCAGCATCTAGTCATTAGAAACCTGATTGTGTGTGTGTGTATACACATTTTAAAAAAAAATGTTCATTTATTTTTGAGAGAGAGAGAGAGAGAGAGAGGTCACGAGCAGGGGAGGGGCAGAGAGAGAGGGAGACAGAATCTGAAGCAGGCTCCAGGCTCGGAGCTGTCAGCACAGAGCCCAACATGGGGCTCAGACTCACAAACCGTGAGATCATGACCTGAGCCGAAGTTGGACCCTTAAGCAACTGAACCACCCAGGCGCCCTGAAACCTGATTGTATAGTGATGGTGTCGATCTCAGTGTCCATGAGTATGGTCGGGGCACTGCTCTGTGTCGGACAGGTACAGTGTCGTGGCATCTGTGTTCGTTTTTACCCTCGCTGTCTGTGCAGCAAGAAGGCTGGGCTCAGATCCCCACCCCTTGCCGGGATGACCAGCCTGGTGCAGGGGGAGGCTGGCTGCCTTTGTGCATTGAGGCCAGGAGGGGACCTGTTAGTTTTCAGTTTTTACTTCCTGGGGACTCAATACGGCAAATGTTTCTCAGCCTATTACATTAGATTCTTAGAGGCCTTCTGGCTTTAGGGCTGCTTAGGCTGCCCATCATCTTCACCAGCTCCTCTGAAAGTTCCCCCTTGGACATGTGATCTTCGTACAGTTTCTCCACAAGGCCACCAGCCCCTCTTGCGCCCCCTTCATGTCCCCAAGCACCTCCTGTCGGAGAATCTGGAGCTCCTGCTGGCGGAATACCTCTCTCCTAGCGAAAGAAGCGGGGTGCCTGGCGTCCCCAGACGTGGCTCTCACTGCTGCCCATGCCACCAGCAAGGTGCCCCCTGCTCAGGGTCCAGGTCTCCCTCTCTCCGTGAAATGAGCAGCAGGCTTGACTCGGAGCAGACGTAGATCCTGGGACCTGCCCTTCTGGTCTTGTTTTTGGTACGAACGTTAGGGCACGTTTGCCAACGGATGCCTTCGGCAGTCTGACTTTCCCTGCATTCTTCAGCAGTAAAGTATGGGGAACGGCTTACCGTGGGAGGTTTTCATTTTAGAAGGTTTTAGGGATCCCTCAGGCTGCTTCTGCTGCTTCCTGTTATCAAACAGGGAGAAAAAAAAACCCAAAAGTGGAATTTTTGCCACCACTCCCAAACTCCTTGCCACCTATCTCGCAGGGCCTGGGCCACCTTCTTGGCCCCACAGGCCGTAAGCAGGTAACCCCGGAAATTTGGGTGTCTGCTTCCCATGCACCTACGTGTGTCTCCCACCTGGCATGAAGTAGATGAAGGTGGGCAGGAAGGGTGTTGCCGTGTACCACACGCCAGCCCCCGCGACCCTGATCTGGATCTTGAATGTTGCAGAGCACAGAGTTTTAGGGCCCTGGAGCCAGACGGCCCTGCCCCCTCTTCCACAGCCTAGTGAGACCATCTGCTGTGGGAAGGAAGCGTCCCTCCTGGGTGCCCGCCTCCCTCCCCCTCCTGCAGGGATCTGGGGGCGGGCTGGCTGCCCCCTTGCCCCTCTCCGCCTTCATCTTTTCTGGGGCTGAGCTGTGGCCTCCCCGACTCCCTGGCAGCCTCTGCATGGCCTGAGCCAGCATTTCCCTTCGCGGCTCACTCAGGGTCCATGCCTTGCCCCGACCCCACCGCCCCTTCAGCTCCTGCTCGAGGGGGCCTGGGGTTGGGGTGGGGTGTCTGTATGGACTATCCCAGTTCAGCAAACCCTGCACTCTGCATCCTCGGGGCTTTCTTCTCCTCAGGGGTCCAGCCTAGATTTTTTTTTAAGTTGATTTATTTTTCTTAGTAATCTCTATACCCAAATTAGGGCCCGAACTCAATGACCCTTAGATCAAGAGTCATGCACTCTACTGACTGAGCCAGCCAGACATTCCCCCCTTTTTTCCTTAAACTAATTAAATTGTTACAAACTGTATACAATTGTGCGCCTGTATGTTACTGGTAAGAAACCCAAACCATGCAGAAGCAGCTTTGTGAAGCAGTTGGTAGTATCTTTCCAGAACTTTCCTCAAGCATTAAATCTTCGCTAGGTTTGAGGCTGGACGTGTGGTGTCCTGACACACAGGACCTGTAATGCGCGAGGACCCCCTTCCCCTTCCCCTTGCACGGTTTGGTCTTTACTTGTTTGAGAGTTCGGCAAAAAATTTTTTAAAAAGGGGGGTGGGGATTTGAGAGTTCCTTTCTCAGGATTTTGGATTTGTTTTTTAAGGAAGGTGGAATGTGTAATTATAGTTCCCCACCTTCGGGCTGGGAGAGCCATGTATTTTTTAGAAAAGATGATAGGGTTCACGTGGCTTTTCGTGTCCTGGGATCTGGATTTCTGTGTCCTCACTCTGGACGAGGAGCTGAGAACGTGGCCCCGAGTCCAGATCTACTTCCTGGGCCGAGCGGGGGAGGCTGCCGGGCCGCTCCCACAGGCTTCCCCTTTGGGAAGGTTCCTTGTCTGGAGTAGCACCCAGCCTGCTACCCACGTAGGGGAGGAAGGGTCTTGAGCAGGTGGGCCCTGGGAGCTAAGGCAGCCACATAGGTCCTCTCCCTGGGTCCTCGGTGTGCAGGGAGGGGGCAAGGCAGAACTAGGAAGCATGTGGAGTCCGTTCTCATTGACAGGAGTCATTTTCACCCTCTTAAGAGAGTCCCTTAATCCTGGAGAAGAAAATCTATTTTTTCAAAGACAATGAAGGCCAGACCTGTCTTTTTTTTTTTTAATATTTAAGAACATTTTTAAACGTTTATTCATTTTTGAGAGACAGAGAGAGACAGAGTGTGAGTGTGGGAGGGGCAGAGAGAGAGGAGACACAGGCTCCAGGCTCCAAACTGTCAGCACAGAGCCCAACACGGGGCTTGAACCCACAGACCATGAGATCATGACCTGAACTGAAGTTGGATGCTTAACCCACTGAGCTACCCCCCCAAAAATATTTTTATGTTTATCTATTTTTGAGAGAGAGAGACAGAGACAGAGACAGAGACAGAGGATCTAAACCAGGTTCTGTCCTGACAGTAGAGATCCCTGTGCAGGGCTCGAACTCAGAAACTGTGAGATCATGACCTGAGCTGAAGTCAGACGCTTAACCGACTGAGCCCCCCAGGCGTCCCCAGACCTTTCTGTCTGTTGCCTTTGGACTCTCTTCCACTCCCCCCTGCTCCTCCACCTCCCCCTGCTCCCATTACTGCCACGGCGCCCAGCCTTCATTTCTGATTTTGTATTTCTGCCGGAACCTACCCGCCAGTTCACTCATCACTGCTTTTCTGTTGTGGGGACTGCAGTTTTGTCCTTGCGCTTGTGGAAACCCTCCTATCTCAGCAGAGTTAAATATATTACAAGCCAGAGGGAAAAGCATCGATTCCATAAATATATGAATAATGGTCCCTGAACAGAAGCAGTTGGTTAAAAAAATTCTTCTTCCTCACTCTCCTGCCTTTTTTTTTTTTAAAGGACACTTTGTTTTTTTAGAGCCGTTTTAGGTTGAGAGCAAAACTGAGCAGAAAGTACAGAGATTTTTTGTATGCTCCCTGCCCTCAGCTGCGCACAGCGCCCCCCACTGCCGACGGCCGCGCTCAGAGCAGTGCACCTGTTACAGAGGACGATATGGGGATCCGCCAGAGTCCGCAGTTCACGAGAGGGCTCGCTCTTGTGAGTGGGCAGGGGGTCAGGGCTACCCACCAGGATGGCCTCACACAGCATAGTTCACAGCCCTGAACCTCTGTGCTCTGCCTGCTCACCCTCCACCCCCAATCCCTTGTCTTTGCTCTGTCTCCACAGTTTTGCCTTTTCCAGAATGTCATATAGTTGGAGCCAGAGAGCATGTAGCATTTTCAGACTGGCTTCTGTCATTTAGTAATACACAGTTCTTTTCATGGCTTCCTAGCTCATTTCTTTCTAGCCCTGAATAATAATCCATTGTCTGGTGTATTTATCCATTCACCTGCCGAGGGACATCTTGGCAACTTCCAGGTCTTGGAAATTGTGAGTGAACCTGCTGTAAACCTCAGTGTACCGGTTTTTGTGCGGATGTAAGTTTTCAGCTTGTCTGCTCGGTTACCAAGGAGCGGGATTGTTCTGCCTGCTTTTACTGTGCTGCTGCTGCTTTGAGGTACAGACTCACTCAACAGCTCACCAGGGAGAATGCACTCCACGCCCAGACCACGAGACGTCACCAGAGGGCCGGGACAGTCAGCCACAGTGGGGAGTTTCTGTCCCCTTCTCCAGGCTCTGCTCTCTGAGCCTGATTTCTCTTCCCTGTGGTATTTCACAGCTTACCTGTAAGGCCAGATGCCACCACCTGTCAACCAGAACCTCCTCTAATTTATGGACTTTGGGAGCACAGTGACTTATGGTCCTAGTGAGCACCCAGCTGTGTCCCAGGATCCTGACACTTCGGAATTACTCAATGATCAGATTTATTTCTGGGATGCTCAGTGGTTGGGATTCTAACTCTTGGCAGCACTGAATTTTACCAGACCGTGCACCATATTCCGACGTTCTGAGAACGTTCTGACTCTAGCAGATAGGAGTGTTTAGTCTTTACGGTCTCATATGCAACAGCGTTGTTAGAAATGCAGCTGCACTAGTTTTGTATGTAATCTTGGAATGCCGGGAAGAATAAGGAGATACATGTTTTTAAGAGTGAGTTGCATTATGCTGGAGACCATCAGTTTGCCTCCTGATCTCACTTTGCTGCAAAGCAGTGTGGGAGAGAGCTGGCCCAGAGACCACAGGCTTCTCGTGGGAGCAGTTTGAGCCCTGGGTGGGCTTGGGAAGAGGCCCTGTCTGGCACCACTGTGCATGGTGTAGACTGGGCAGACAGAGGCGGACCCCTGTGCCTTGGAAGCCGCAGGCACGGGCAGCCTGGTGGCTGACCTAGGTAAGCCTCCCAGTGGAATGGCAACGTTAGGATTACCTAGGGGGTCATTAGTGTTGTAAAAGTAGGTCAGGTGGGGCCTACAGAGTCTGTGTGTTTTAACAGCACCCTAGGTGATGCCGAGTTTACAGTCAGGCCTGGGGACGGCGAGGGGACAGGCCCTCTCAAGAGAGTCTTGAGTCTGCTGTCTGGGCCCCAGGCACGTGGGAAGGAGCCATTCCCATCGAATCCTTGGGACAGGTGTGCCTACCACGGAGGGATGCAGTTCTTTCAGGCCAAAGGGGCACACAGGATGGAGCCTGGACTTCCCAAGTGCTGCCAGGGTCTCGGAAACGGTTCGATGTTCCAGGAAAGGCGCAGCTTCCCGTCTGCTGGCCACTGGGGGCCAGTGGGAGGTCAGAGGCCACATTGGATCGCCCGTGCCTCTGGGTTGGCTCCCTCCTTAGGGCGGACCTGTTGAGGACCTGAGGGGCAGTCAGCGCAGACACTGCTGTCCTCGGGTGCCATTGGTCCCACACGCTCGAGCGCCACGATAAAACTCACCAACCCTGAAAGTGGAGAGAAAGTTATAAAAGCATAAATGCTCAGTAGGGTCTGATCCAGTTCATTAAGAGGAAAGGTTGATATTTGTAAAATTTCACCATATTTGAAGTCAGTTTTAAGTCCAGAGTTTCTCATTCTGGAATAACTTTGGAATGGTCATGACTTTTATAGACAAATCACAACCAATTATAGATATGTTGCTTGTAAACCAAATAATTTCAAATGCAAAATTACCAAAGTGGCTTTAAAATTTAGTAGCAAGGAGCGCCTGGGTGACTCAGTCGATTTGGTGTCCGACTTCGCCTCAGGTCCTGATCTCACAGCTCATGGGTTCGAGCCCCGCGTCGGGCTCTGTGCTGACAGCCTGGGGCCTGGAGCCTGCTTCAGATTCTGTGTCTTCCTCTCTCTCTGCCCCTCCCCTGACATGCTCTGTCCCTGTCTCTCTCTCTCAAAAATAAACGCTAATGAAAAAAGGTTTTTTATATTTAATCGCAAACTTTACACATAACTTAGAATGTGGTAAATATCAGTACATTCAGTATTGGGTTGCATCTCGGGGCATGTTGGTAAACATTTAACATCCAGTTCCAGGGAGTGAAAGGGAGCACTACTGATGTGATGTCCTCGCAGGGTCGCAGGGTCGCAGGGTCGTCTGATTGTGGACCCCACCCCCACCTGCCACATTGCGGACCTCCACCCCTCCACCCGCTGCCCCATGGGTGACTCCCTGAATCCGAGCTGGGCCCGGAGGAGGAGTAACACCAGGCACACCTGCTGTGTCCTCTTCAGATGTGTTTTACTTTTTGCAGGTGCAGTAGATGTAAAATAACCCCAAGACCATTGGTGGTAACGAGAGGCACTATGGTAATTAGGAAGTGATCAGTTCTGAGTATTTATTACCTCTGCAGGGTTTTTTTCGGGGAGGGGGGACTTTTTTTTTTAATGAAAAAGCAGATTTTATTTTTTAGAGTAGTTTTAGGTTCTTAGCAAAACCACGTGGAAAGCTCCCACCCCCACTCGTGCACAGCCTCCACAACAGAGGGACGTTCGTTACAGGAAGTGGACCCACTCGATGCATCGTCGTTGCCCAAAATCCGTGGTTGACAGGCGGGTTCATTCTTGATGTTGTACTCCCGCAAGTGGACTGTGAAAAGTTTAGGAGTTTTTTGAACCTGGTGTTGAACGTAGTCGTTACTATTATTAAAAGAATTAGGGGTGCCTGGGTGGCTCAGTCGGTTAAGCATCCAGCTTCAGCTCAGGTCATGATCTCACGTTTCACAAGTTCGAGCCCCGCGTTGGGCTCTGTGCTGACAGCTAGCTCAGAGCCCACTTCAGATTCTGTGTCTCCTGATTTCTCTTGCCCACTCATTCTCTCTCTCTTTCTCTCTCTCTCTCTCTCTCTGTCAAAAATAAATAAGCATTAAAAAAAAATTAAAAAACAAGTGTTGGGGATGTGGAGAAATGGGAAGCTTGCGCACTGCTGGTGGGAACGTAAAATGGTGCAGTGGCTGTGGGAAACGGTGCGCAGTTCCTCAAAATGTAGAGACACAGAATTACCATTTGATCCTGAAATTCCACGCCTCGATCTACGGCCAAAAGAACGGGAAGCAGCCACTTGAACAGGTGCGCTCGGCAGCATCTCGCGCGGGAGTTGGCACAAACCCGCTCCAGCCCACTGCTGGCTGCGGCCTCCAGAAGGGGCTCCCACAGAGATCTTAAAACACTCTGGCATCCAGTCTTCAAATAGTAAAGTACATGCTGGAGATTTGTGCAGATATGCATTCTGGTACTCCGGGCAGAGAATATTCTTATTGTTTTTTAATACTTTTTCCATCGGGAGGTGAACATTACTTTGGGTGAGTATTTCCCAGCGAGAGGGAGTCAGGGCCTCTGGGATGTTAGAGGAAAGACCAGTTGGTGCCTGTGCATCCTTGAGTCCTTGGGGCCACATGGGGTTGAGCAGAGCCTCCGACGTGTTGCGCTGCCTCTGATAGTTTCAGGGGTGTGTGTGTCCGGTGGCCCTCTGTGGTCTCCCCTCTGCTTTGTATCCTGCTCCTTTGGGATCTAGTGACTGCTAGGCTTCGTCCTGTGCCGTGCGTGCTCCAGGGAAGAAGCAGTTTCCAGAGAGAGGCAGCGTTGTCTCTGTACAGCCCTCCCTCGTGAAGAGGAATTTGACTGTGAGGGTAACTCTCGGCCAGAACAGAGCCCCTCAGTGACATCCTGTGGCCTAAGTGGCAGATGTGGTTGGATGCTTCAGTCGGTTCAGATCTCGGGCGCCGGAAGGGCCTGCAGAGGACCCTTTCAAGCAGCCCCTACAGAAAGCATCTCTGAGCATCCACAAGCATGTGTCTGGCCATGTTTTGGTTGCCTGCTGGTCATCGTGGGACTGGAAGAAAGAACACCGTGTGCACACACACCGCCACTGAGCCGTTGTGATGCCATTTTGCATCTAGCTGCCCACAGAGGCTGTTCCCAGTGCTGGAGTGTACAGCACGGCTGACGTCAGAGCTTCAATAACATTCTTGGGCGGCGTGTTTATTTTTGTTAAGCGTTTTATTATTTTTATGAGCTCAGAATTGCAGAAATCTAAGGAATTTGCCCCTTGACTGCGTTTCTTGCCGGAGCAAACAAAAGACTACTGACCTGACACTGAGTTGGGGAGAGATCACAGTGTAACCATCTCTCGGTCTCTGACCCCCCTGGAATTTCAACTAATATGGGCTGTAGCTGCTGGTAAGTGCTGGCTCACCACGCTCCCGGCTCACCCTGTGTTCCTGTGAGTCTGCACTCACTGTCCTTGCAAAGCCAAAAGCTTTATTTTAATTTTTGCCCATCTCAGCATGGCCAGACACATGCTTGTGGATGCTCAGCTAATATTTAAGGATAGATCCTATCGCATGATAAGGGGAGTCCAGCTCCATCGTGCCCTCAGCCACTCGGTCTGCTCCCTTCCCTGCTCTGCCTGTCCCATCAATCTCTGCGCACCTCCCCTGTCCGATGAGGTGGCTGCTGGGCTGTCCCACCTCTGGCGGGAAGGACCACATTGGCCCGTTGATTTCCCTTTCCTTTGCCCCCACAGATGCAAATCCAGAATAAATACGTAAGCGCCATGAGCCTCCTTCACTTTCCCCGTGTAGAAAAACAGTCCTTCTTGTTTTCTTATTTGAAGAGGCAGAGCTTCCTGAGCTCATAGAATTTTAGAACTTTCGATCCTTTGGCTCAGCTGTGCTCTTCTGGCTCAGCTGTGCTCTCCGCCGGCCGCCCCCTGCCCACACAGGCTGGACTGGATGCAGAAGCCCCCCGCCGCTGAAGCTGGGCTTTCAGCCCCCCTCTCTCGTTACAAAGGTCGGTTCTCTCACATTCCTCCAGGTGGCCTGCTTCCATTTTTGGAGGGACAAGAGTTTGTAAATTGAGAAGTAATTGGGGTTTAGCTGGAATTTCAAATGGGCGGCAGCGGCCCACGTTTTAGCTCATCAGTAGTTTCTGCCCCAACAGCAGGGCACACAGGGACTGATGCAAACCAGTCCAGAGCTAACGTGGGGGTGGCGCCAGCTCCAAAAGTAGGGCGTCCGCAGACCCAGAGGAGGGCAGAGCCTGACTGCTTGCTCCAGAGGTGGGAGCACCCGTGTGGGGAGCACCCCACTTAGCAGAGGCGCTTTAAGCAGGGGCGGTCTTAACTTAAAATACTTTATCCCATTCTCAGTGTGTATCACTCAGTTTGTCCCAACCTTTGGTTCCGAAACTATCTTCCTGCCCCTGGAAGCAAGCACGGGAAGACGGCTGGGGGCTTTGAGGGGGTAGCCAGGAGAAGGCCATGTTCCCCTCATTTATTCAGGCCAGTGAGTGAAACATGTTGGGTCCAAGGTCAGATTCTCAGTTACCATTCTGAAGGGCACTTTCCATCGTGTTCTGTTGGGGAGCGTGGGGGTGACTTCAGAGCTTCGTTATGAGTAGGCGCCTGCATGAAATTGGGGTGTTCTTCATCGATGCAGCCTGTCAGCCTTTCTGAGATATGTGCTGGGCCCCGGGGGGCGCTGGGGGGTGACTCTGCTGCACTGGCTTTGGCCGGAGGCCTGCTCCCTGACATGTGTTGCTACATTTGATCGTTACAACAGCCCTGCGAGGGAAGCGTGATTCTCCTCTTACAGATGAGGAAACCGAGGCTCAGGAGGCTACGCCAACTTCCCATCATGTCTAGTCCCTGTCAGAGCAGAGGCCCGAGTCTGCAAAGCTCCTTCCCTTTCCGCTCGCACCCTCATCGTGGGTGTCTGTCCCCCGTGCCCCGCCTCCCATTCAATCACTGAGCGTCCTTTTGGTGGGGGAGGGGCGTGCTTGGCCCCTCCGCACAGCTGAGGGGGAAGGCAGACGGGGAAGGTCAGCACAGTCTATGCAGAGCATCCAAACATCAGGCTTGTCCCCAGCCAGGAGTCGGGACAAGTCCCAAGTTTTGCTTACCCCGTGGCCTTAGGTGGATGTTTGCGTGGGGTATGTTTGGGTTTGGGTTTCTGACTTATTCTTGAATTTTTATTTCAGGACATAACTTGGCAAGACGAGCACTCTGCCCCTTTCTCCTGGGAAACGAGGGTGAGTTGGAGTAAATTTAGATTTGTTTTTTTGAAAAATTGCACGGTCATGTATTTTTCTTGTAGCTCTTGGTGGACTCAGAAGGCAGAGGTCCTGCCATCTGGCTGCAGGTGCGCCCCCCCCCCCCCCGCCCGCTGGTGGAAAAGGAGAGGAGCGGAGATCACGGGGAAGAGCTAGGAAATCCATGGGGGGCAGAGGGGACATTGTGATGGAATTAAAGTGGTCACCCCTTGACTAGGGCCCCAGACATTTGGGGCTTTCTCTGTCCCCGAACACTCCTGGGCACTCTGTAAGGCAGAGCTTGGAGAGAAGCTCCTTGGGGGGGGGTGGGCAGCCTTTATTAAAATGAGCTCAGGGTAGGGGCAAGAGAGAGACAGTGGCAGAAGCAAGACTGCAGATCAATTAACATTGCCTGGAAGAGTCTGTTCGGAGGCATGAGAGGCCTGGGGGCTCTGGGGGAAGCGAAATACACCGTTGGTGGCCTGTGAAATTGACTGGGCAGTGGCTACGCAGGGACCTGTGTCAGCGGTACAGCGCAGCCTGGTTCACTAGCCTCTAGTCACCTGTTTACTTTGATGACAATGATGATTATTGCCAGAGTTGGTTCACAGTGTCAGGCTTCCTGATTTTATTTCCTCTATCCTGCCTTGTTGCTCCAGTGGAAGTGCATGAGTAAGGGGCAAAATCACCAAAAGGCAGGTGTCTGTAACCCAAGGAAAACGACCGAGAGTCTAGAGCATTTAGTGTGTCGACGGTTCTTCCATAATGGGGGTGACGAAGACGGTGGTGTGCCTGGAACGGGGCTCGGACTTGAGGTCGGAGCAGGGCTTTGAAATGCCCGTACTTGCACGGGCTTTCTGGCTGGGCCCTGCGGAGAGGGTGGGTCAGTGTGGGGCAGGGCAGCCAGGGGGTCTGCAAGACCCCCGGAAGCCCTCCCGTGGGGCGGGGGCTGTGTCTGAAAATGGAACAGTTGACAAGGTTCCGGTGGACGAGGGCAGGGGGCGCTGTTGCACCCGTGACCTGAGCCTCCCTGAGATGGGGACACCCACACCATGGTCCTCACATGAGAGCTGGGAGGAGGTTTTGGAAACGCAGGTGCACACGATCATCCTGTGGGCGTGGATTCCCGCGGAGTCCTAAATATCCTACATATAGACGCAAACATCTGCATCCCACATGGGCCCGAGTTTTATTTTCACTGCAGATTAGTAATGTAGGTCTGTGCCGAGGGCAGTGCGAGCGGAATGGTGTGCCTGGAAGCTGGGTCTCGCTAGGGATCTGGACCCTGGTTGAAGGACATCCATCTAGAAGCAGCCAGGAAATAACAGTGACTCCTAAAACCAGCGAGGAACCCCCTGTCTAAGGACACTGTCGGGGACGCGGTGGGTGGGTAGAGACTACATCATCACGCTGGCATTCAGCCAGGAGCCACAGCCTTCTTTTGGGGCTGGCTCCCCGGTGAGTAACTGAGGAGAACTAACCCTGTCTGTGAGATCTAGTGGTCAGAGGGAACAGCCACTCTGCAGGGTAGGAACAAACGGCCTTGGATGTGGTGGCTGAGCGCAGCACAGACTTGCCTGGCCTGGGTCCTGTGTCTGAGGACATCAGAGTGATAATGGCACAGAGGTCCAAAGACTGATAACGTCCTAAGTCCTGAGTCCATCTCATGCCTCGTGAGAATATCAGCTCTATTAAGAATTTGCCTTGTGAAATATTACTGAACCTGCTATTTTGGGGGTAGGACATTCCATCTATTATTAACTTACTGCAGATGACATTCTGAAATGAGGCTGGACAGTGGCTGGAGCAGGTGCCGAGATGGGGCTCAGCCGCCACCGGGGCCAGTGTGGGGCACAGGTGTCCCCAGAACGAGGACGGCCAGCTGTCCCATGCGGATTGCACCTGTGCAGGTGCTCACAGCCCACGATCGCCAGCCAGGTCCCTCGGGTGGCTTGTCCGTGGAGAAGCCTCCAGAAGTTCATCTGTGTTGCCCACTTTGCAAAGAACCAGCTTACTTCACCAATGGGCGGGCTCCCTCGGGGTCCTCACCGTTTGGTTTGATCTCTTGAAGTTGGACTTGCATAGTTTAGGGTTAGAGCCTTGTAGACACAAAATAGAGAATATTCCAGAGTGCAGAGAGGCTTGTCTCTGTTTTCACATGTCAGCAGGGAGTTCTAGAAAGTCCCACCAAGTGGACTTAAGTGGACTTAAGTCCCCAGCCCTAACTTGGAGCACCCTCCCTCCTTGCTTTTCGGGCTTCGTCACACTCTCCTTGAGGACTGGCGAGAGCCTCTTTGGAGAGCTGCAGACAGGAAGGGGGTGGCTTAAGGCCGCCCCAATCTGCAGGTGTGGGATTCAGGGCTCCAAAGCGAATTCTCCTGCTTAGTTATCTGTTGATGCATAACAGGTACCCCGCAGCTTCATGGACCAAAGTAGACATTTCTTTGCTTATGACTCCGGGGCTCAGCAGGCTGGGCAGGTCTGCCCCGACTGTTCTTTTGGCCTTGCCTGGCTTGGCGCACTCACCATCTCTTTCTCTGCTCTGACCTCTTAGCCCCCCGATCATCACATCAACTGAGACCAGGGTAAGCCCCAGCCAGGGTCATGACCGTTGGCAGAACTGAGAATGTCAGGGGTTTGGGGGTGCTTGGCCGATTGTTATAACTCTGTGTGGGCTCCTCCCTTTAGGCCAGCCCATGGTGGTTCCACCTACGGAGAATGGGCTGGCCCTGTGCTCGGCGCCTGGGGTCCTTTGCCCCAGCAACACACAGCTCTGATCAGGAGCGCCCTTGAGGGCTGGCCAAGTGCAGAATGGTCCGTGGAGCAGCTGTCCCCTTTTTTGCTTTCCAGCCCAGCCCTCCCTGCCTGGGGCCTGCTGAGGCTGACCTGCCCAGGCGCCCCTGTGTCTCTGCGCTCCTCCATCACGGAGGGGAAGATCAGAGGGAGAGTGGCCCGCCCCAGCTGGGGGTGAGTGGTGGTTATCTTTCCCACCCATCTGTCAGCCGGGGGGTGAGCCGGCAGAGAGGGTGCCTGTAGGCCCCCACGGCGGATTCCTTTCTCATGCTACTGATCTTTCAAGAGGAAGAAACTCAGCACTTGGAATGCTCCAGAGATGGGAGGCAGGGAGCAGAGAGGATTCTTGGCATTCCCCAGTGGGCCTGGGCTGGGGAACTTAGAGGAGATATCTCCAGAGGCAGGTCAGGCCCTGGCGCTGGCTTGCTGGGCTCTAGGGACAACCCCCCTTCAAAGCATGCGGCCCTCCCCCTGCCCCGGCTGTCTGGCTTCTGTCTGTCCATCTTGGTCCTCCTCCCAGTGTGCATTGCCTATTTGGGGATGGTGAGTTGGCTGGTGGGGATCAGTTCCTTGATTTCCTTTTGTATCGAAAGGCTCTGAGAGCCAATAGAAACCATTCCCAGAGGGAGGCCTTCCAGCCCCTTTCTTGGGAAGAACAGTAAGCACTTATGAGGCTTTGTGCTGACTTTTTGAAAGATCAGTGGATGATGTCACACCTGCTGTACGCTGTGCCTTGAGTCCAGGATTTGCACACATGTGAATCCTTCCACCCCTGGGAGGGCAGTCCCTGCTCTGGCCACGGGTCAGCACTTCAGCAGTGGCTCAGAGAGGGCTGTAACTGGCAGGCAACTTGAATCAACAGAGAGAGATTGGAGCGCCAGCCTGTCTGGCTTGCAGGTGGCTCCTGCCTGTGGCGGGACAGAGGGGCATCCCGTCAGGGTGTTCTGGGCCTGGAGGAGTCCCTTGCTTGCTTGCCTTCCCTCCTCACTGCTAGCGAAAGTTTGGAGCCACCCTGTGCCCCCGTCCCAGCCTGACTCCCATGCTGCTTGGGATCCCCAGGCCTTCCTCACCGAGACCCCCGGCTCCGCCCAGCAATCACAGCTCACTCCTCTGTGCCTCCAGCCCGTGTTTTGTCCCCAGCTCACCTTCCTGAGACCCAGAGCTGATCCCCATGACGCCCTGATCTTTCCCCGGTCTACATGTGTGGAGGGATGTGTCTGTTCTTTCAGCCCGGTGGCCACAGCCCTGCGCCTCTGGCTCCAGGGGTCTTTCCTAGGGTTTTGTTCTTTGCCTCTCAGCCCCTTGCCCCAGGCACTGTGCTCTTCTGCCCGAGGGGTCGTGCTCTTTCCCACCTCAGTGCCTTTGCTTAGCCCCCACCCCAACTATCTCTGAGGGTACAGTCTGTCCTCCAGACCCACTGCAAACCCACATTCTTCTGATTCTCCCCAGCATGGTGGTGGTGAGCATTTCCCACGCCCTCCCCCCCGTTGCTGAGTACCTTCAGTGCGTTCTCTTGTGTGAGCCTCACCACAGCCCCATTTTACAGACAAGAAAATCAAGGCATAAAGTGCGGGGTGTGGACTAGGCATCCAAGCCCAGGGCAGTATACATACTCGCTGCTTCTTAGATGAAGACACGGCAGTACTGTTGTCCCCGTGAGATGATGTGCCCCTGGAGGGCAGAGGCTGTCGTGGGTCCCTGAACCTTGTAACCTCAGCACCTGAGGCCCTGGCGCACTCCCAGCTGTTGGGCCTCAGTTGGGTTTTCCCCAGGCTCACTCTGCCCGACATACAGGCATGTAGGCCAGAGCAGGATTAATCCACGTGTCTGTAGGTCCCCTTGCTCCCTGGGATGAGCACAGGAGTATGTTATTTAGCTCCTGATCCCAGCCCAGTGCCTTGGGTTTGGGGACAGGGAGTCCAGCGGGCCCTGCCCCTCCCCCTCTGGCCTGGAGGGTCTGATGGTCCCAGTGTTCAGTGGCCAAGTCAGGCCATGCCTTCCCTGCCAGGCTGTCACTTCTACTGGTTTTGGAATTGTGAAAGTTTTTCATATCCTCTCCTCTTCCTTCCTTGGAGGGGGAAGTGGGAGCATAGATGCTAAATGGCCTGTGGATTTATCCCGAGTTGCTTCAGTGAGCTAGGACGTTTCCTGACAACGCTTCCGTAGCCTTTGTCTCAACAGTTTAGATGTGTCGGACGCTGCCAAACCAAACAGTTAGTTTTGGCTGCACGTACTCCCCCTTTCCTGAAATATTGCACATTCCTCTCTACTGAGTGGGGTGTAAAAATAGATACTGGGCTCAGTTGTGGTCTTTCTGTTTTTAGCACGGACGTGGCCAGCTGAGACCCAGTTCCCCACATGGGGTGACTGACGCCCAGTCCTGGCTTGGCTGGACCAGATCCTCCCTCGCATCCTCCCTGGGGCTTTAGCTAGTGCCGGGGACGTCGGGGTGGGCTGGCACCACTGCTGCAAGGGGGAGGGTTTCCTCTTTACTCCCCCATCTCCCGTCTCAAAGATTGAATGAGACTGCAGAGTTGGACCCCCCCCCCCCGCCCCCTCCGACTTCCTGTCCATACCCAGGCGGGCGAGCTGGAGTCCTTGACCGGTCGGCTGCTCTTCACACACCGCATCCTTCTGCTGGGCCCTGGCTCGGTGTTGCCCAGCGTTGGGGGACGCGGCTGACATCTCCTCCCTTCCCAAGAGCCCTTTCTCCACATCAGGAAAAGCAGCCTTTTTTCCAGAAGTAAGAAAATGGCATCCGGAACTTCATTATTTTTGCACTTCCTACCTTCCAGTGGTCTTCATGGAGACCAGAGTGGCCCCTGTTGGACATGTCAGTTCCACGAGACAGGGCTGTCCCCATCCTGCTCACTGATGTATTCCAGTGTCAGGAGGGCACCCCTCACACCTGTCTCTCAGAACCTCTGCTATGGCGTGACCTTCAGAGGCACGGTGGAAGGTGAGGGGGACAGCCGCTTTGCAGCCTGGACTCTGTGGCCTGACACTGGGCACCCAAAATGGGGGCTCCAGAGTAGCATTCACCCCAGCTCTGCTACGCGTCCCTGCTGCGGACCACAGGTACCACGCGCCATGCCGCTGGTGACTAGAGGAAGGCGTGAGAGGAAGCCAGAGTTCAGTGGGGACCCACTGGGACTATTGCTGACACCCGGTGCAGAACTCAGGAGAAGAGCAAAGGAGCTTGTGTTTACTGAGCAAGTGCTGTGCACCAGGCACCCCACTAAACCACAAACCCCTGAGGGGCGTTCTCTTGTTACCTCTTTGTGACAGTCTAGCAAGCTAAGAAGCAGGTAGCCACTAATGCCAGCATAGTCATCTCTTCTGATCAGGTGGCACTTTCCATTGAGGAGTGCCACATGGTCTCCGATTGGCCAAGGCACCACGGGCACAGCCTCTGTCATTCTGTCGTTGTGTTCAAGGATGTCCCGTCAGCCAGTGCGGCTTTGGCATCTTTCCGACAATGGTCCGGAGCCGTCTGGAGACCACTGTGACCTCGTCCTCTCCACAGCATCCCTGGCTCGGTTCGTGGCTGCCTTCCACGTAGACAGTTGCTCAGCCTAGCCTTCCAGAGGCTTCTGAGCAGAGATCCCACTGGAGAAATTGCTGATCCTAAAAAAGCCTGAGGCTTGATGAATGTTCAGTTTTAAGTGCCTTCCTTACATTGCAATTTCCAGATCAAAGTCAACTCTGTTCTAAGCCTTGGTCTCCACTTCCGAGGTATCTTTAGCAACTTGCTTATTTAAGGAAACCGTCATCTCTGAGCCCACAGTCTCCCTGTATTCTGTTGTGGAATTTGGAAATACGCGGAGTACTGAGAATGGCTCATTCAGAAACAGCCCTTCAGAAAGGCAGATTAGATCATCAACAGACTTACAGAAGTCCTGCTGTGTGCAAGCCTCTCCGGTGTTTATGTGGGTGTCGTCCCTAGTGGCCCTGGCTTTTATACCTGGTGTGATGCCCGGCATGGCTGGACCCAGGTTGGACAGTTTACTGAATTGCTCCAAATCTCCATTTTCCCATTTATAGAATGAAAAGTTTAAAAAACCCAAAAAACCTAGCCCAGGGGGCTTCTGGGTGGCTCAGTGCTTGATTTCAGCTCAAGTCCTGATCTCACAGTTTTGTGAGTTTGAGCCCTGCGTTAGGCTCAGTGCACGGACCACGCGGAGCCTGCTTGGGATTCTGCCCCTTTCTCTGCCCCTTCCCCACTCATACTTTCTATATCTCAAGATAAATAAACTTAAAAAAAAAAAAATCCCAGCCCAACAACAACGAAAAAGTGCCCAATACACTAGATACACTCAAGCATCCGCGACTGTTGGAGCCAGCTCTTTGACATCTTTTCCTTGGCATTCTGTTGCAACGGTGAGCTTCAGGGCTCGTGATTCGAAGCCCTGTTTCTCATGGCTCCATCACATCTGGTTTATAAGCCTTGAGTAGAGACCTCTGGCCACCAGAGTCCAGGCTTTCGGAGAAGTCTCAGACTGAGACCACAGGCCACCCTTTGGGTTCAGCTTGTGCGGTTTGCACATGGAAAGCAGTATTTTCATCCGTGCCCTAGCACATGTGTGTGTGCCCGTTGGGGAGGGTGTGGGCAACTGTTCCTTGTAAGACCAGGTGAAGGAAGAACCATGTTTCATACATTAAATTAGCACAGTTTTAAATTACACTGTTTCACATGGAAACAGTAACTGAAAATATACTCTTAATTATATCATTGCTGGTGTTGTGAGAAATTGGGGCAACACGGGCAAACAGATTGGCTAGCATGCATCTAGAACCATAAAAGAGGGAAGGTGTAAAGCTGTTGTATTTTGGTAGTTCACTTCTGGAAGTAGATCTGAAGAAATAAGTCCACAAGGGGGAGAGCTGTATGGATGAAAATGGTTGCGGCAGCCTCAGAGGTAACACAGATTAGAAATAGCAGATTGTCCATGAATAAGTAGACGGTGGGGCAGCTTCTCATGAAATAGCTTGGACCCAGGACAAACGGTCATAGGGAGCACGTAACACCGTGGCCGGTGCTTGGAGTAAGTGAAACTGCAATACCCCAGGTAACAGGCATAACAGAATCACAACTTCATAAAATACGTGTAAGAAAATGGTCCCCCCACAATTTGAAAGGCAGGGGGAAATACTTTTTTTCTAATTCCTAAACTCTGTGTATTATCTATGCAGTTTTACTGCTTTTATTAAAAAAAATAAGAAGAAAGGGGTCTGAGGACAAAGTAGGGACAAAGAGGGGAATGTTCTAGATGGTTCAAGATTGATTTTGGAGCTGGTGGAGGCGGCAGACTGCTCGCTCTGTAAGCTTGGGAGGCTGCCTCGTCCGGCCTGTCCTGGCCTGAAGATGGGGCTTGGGTCTCCTTCCAGCTAACGATTTGTCTTCCAGAACAGGACAGCACTGGTCTTTTTAGAGGCTGCTGTGCAGAGCAGGCTCAGATCAAGGAAAGCATTTCTAGGACAGTTGGGTGGAGTGGGGGCGCTGTCTGGACCTCAGGGGTCTCTGGTCACGAGAGGGGGGTTGATGGCATCCGGCTTCCAGGACCAGGACAAGGTCAGAGCTGCAGAACTCTGTCACTTTGGGAGTTAGGGCCTCCGCGGGAGAATTGGGGCACATAGACGTACGTTCTGTAGCAGGTGTGAAGATAGAGTGTCAGGCGAGGCTGGGTGGGCCGGGGCCCCGAGGTCCTTGACCCACCCTTGACCTTTGTGGTTTTGTTCTGGAAAGCAGCGTCTGGCTCTGTTGGTTTCTTTCACACTTGTCCACACACCACCGCCCCTCTGCACCCCCCCACCCCCGACCCCGCCACTGTAGGTCAGGAGCAAAGGACCCTGGCGGTGGGGGCCGGTGCTGACCTTGACTGCTGTGCTGGGCTGTGCACCTTCTTAGACACCTCCCCGAGAGAGGGCGGTCACCGCCAGAGAGCTCCTCCTCTGGAAGGTGCTGGAATCAGTCCCAACCAGACAAGGGGGTGCTCTGCTCAGCGAGGTCTCGGTCACCAGAGAGTCAGAGCCTGGGCGTGGCTGGGGGCCTGGGCGGCTGGGCTCCTGGGCGGTGGGCATGCTGATGGCCGTCTTGAGGGGCGGCGGTTTCTGCAGAAGGACAGCACCTGGTGTTGATGCTGATGCTGCCGGGTGGGCAGAGGTGTGAGCTGAGGCAGCCCTTGCACTGGGTTGAAAGTCTGGCTCTCTCTCTTCTCCTTTCTGTGTCCCCGCTGCAGAGTCAGATGGAGTTCAGCGTCTGCTCCTTGTCCATCCAAGAGCCGGGCAGCGGCGCTGGTGGCGAGCCGAGGCAGCTGTCCAAAGCCTCCCAGGGCAGCAAGTCCTCCAGCCTGGACGCCCTGGGTCCCACCCGGAAGGAAGAGGAAGCTTCCTTCTGGAAGATCAACGCAGAGCGCTCCCGGGGAGAGGGGCCCGAGGCCGAGTTCCAGTCGCTGACCCCCAGCCAGATCAAGTCCATGGAGAAAGGGGAAAAGGTCTTGCCTGCCTGTTACTGGCAGGACCCCGTCCTGAAGGACCGGGAGGCCAAGGTCGAGAGGCCCAGCTACCTCCGCCAGGAGCAGCGCGGCCTTCCCTGCGTCGGCATGGAGCCTGAGAGACCCCAGCCCGTCCAGGCCTGCACCAGCACCATCCCGTCCGAGCCCGAGGAGAAGCTTCCCTGCCCCGACGCCGGACGAGAGGACGTGGAGGACGTGGAAGACTCTCTGTTCTCGGAGCCCATGCCTACTCAGGTGGGTGGCCCCCTTCTCCAGAGCTGAACCCCGGAAGGCCTCCCACAAGACGGGGGGCCACGGATGCCCACACTTGCTTCTTCCCCTTTCCCTTCTTCCCCTTGCCCGTTCCTTGGGCAACCTTTGTTATCGGGGGGGCGGGGCTGTTACTCAGCTGGGTGACTGACCGATCCACAAGGGGATGTGTTTCATGGGTCCATCTCGGTGCCAAGATTCGTCTGCCTGCTATGCGTGCTGTGTCGTAGGTGCCTGCTTCCCTTCCCCACGTGTGTACGGGCAGGTAGGGGAGGGACCTCAGGAGGGCAGTGAACACAGGAGCCCGCAGGGAGGAGGCAGTCAGTATGGGAGGGATTTGGACACCCCCTCCACCAAGAGGTCTGTAAAGTTGGGCTGGGGTGTTGGGGAGGAAGGGATGGGCAGGTGCCCCAAAGGGGGCACAGAGGAAGCAGGCAGGACCCCGAGGCTCCACCAAGAGCGGCCACTCTTGTTCTCAGGGGCCACAGAAAACTCTAGCATCAAGGCATGATTGGCGGTTCCTCATTTCCAGGCAGGGTAGGGTTACATGCCCGGGGAGGAATCTGGGGAGAGCAAAAGAAAGATCTGAGGTTCACTGGGTGAGGAGGAGTATGTGGTGAAGGTGAGTAAGGGTGAGTGGCTTCTGAGTGTTTTCCCATTTCTTTGTGGGAGCATCGACCATGGTCTTTACCAGTGGGTCTGCGTTGCTTAAGACATGGAGACAGGGAAGAGAAAGCAAAGGGTGTGGTTAGGACTTTAAAGGGATCTAGTGTTGGAGGAGTGCGTCAGACAAACAAAACCGCAAAAGTCATTATATTTCAAAGGGAAGCCTTGGTTTTTGAGACATCGATTTACGATGAACAGAGCAATAGTTTGGGTGCAGGCATGTCTGAGAACCATTTCTGGGGGGAAATCATGGATTGCTCATGTGCCTGGGTGAGACCACAGACAAGGTCTGCGTCCCGTCCATCTTAGAGACGGACAGCACGCCGGGCACGTTAGTGCTTCCTGGCCCTCAGATGTCGTGTGAGTCCCGAGGTGGGGAGGGCGGGGGGGTGGTCAAAAGAGACCACCGGCTCACACATGAGGAAGGCCAGAGGGAGCAAAAGAGTGGTCTTTAGGATTGGGTCTGGATTTGGGAGCCTGGAGAAGTTACCTATTGGCAAGGCAGACAGGCACACGCGGGGGCCCCCCACCACACACGCTCCCCTGTGTGTGCCTTGCTAGTTTTCTCCATATTAACATGGCTGTCTTTCTTTTTCTTTTTTTTAAACTTTTTTTTTTTTAACATTTATTTATTTTTGAGAGAGAGAAAGACAGAGTGTGAGCAGGGGAGAGGCAGAGAGAGAGGGAGACACAGAATCCATAGCAGCTCCAGGCTTTTAGCTGTCAGCACAGAGCCTGATGCGGAACTTGAAGCCATGACCCCGAGATCATGATCTGAGCTGAAGTCAGACGCTTAACCTACTGAGCCACCCAGGCACCCCTGTCCTTTTTTTCCCCTTTGGCTGTCTTTTTCTTTGAACACATATTTAAAAAAACGTTTATTGTGGTTAAACATACATAACATAAAATGCACCATGTACTGTAGACCGCCCAGTGGTGGTGGTGGTACACACACTCACGTTGTCACCACCATCCATCCGCAGAACGCTTTCGCCTCGGAAAATGAAACTCCGCACCCACTAGACAACTCCCTCTTCCCTCCTCCCCCAGCCCCCAGCAGCCACCATCCTTTATATTTTCGTGAATGTGACTGCCCTTAGTGTCTCATGGGAGTGGAATCAGACGGTGTTCATCTTCTTGCGACTGGCTTATTTCCCTCCACATAGTGTCTTCAGGGTTTATCCACATCGAGTCATGCGTCCGAATTGCCTTCCTTTTGAAGGCTGAATAATAGTCCACAGTATGGATTTACCTCCATTGTTTATCTGTTCAGTCTGTCGCCAGACACTTGGGTGGCTTCCTCGCCCGGCTGTTGTGAATACTGTTCCTGTCAGCACGGCTGTCCAAAGATCTGTCCCACGTCCCTGTTCTCCATCCTTTGAGATATGTAGCCAGGAGAGGAATGGACGGATCGGATGGTGCTTCTGTGCTTGACTCTTTGAGGAGCCGCCATACTGTTTCCTACAGTGGCCGTGCCATTTTCCTTCCCTACAGCAGGGCACAAGAAGGCCGCCTTTTCCACATCCTCACCACCAAGTGTTTTCCTTCTCTCTTGATCCTAGCCACCTCAGTGGCTGTGAGACGTATCTGTGGGTCTCCCTGTGGCTTGGATTTGCATGTCTCCAGGGCTTAGTGATGTTGACTATCTTTCCGTGTTGCTCATTGGCCATTTGTGTATCTTTTTTTTGGAGAAATGTCTATTCATATCAGTCTTAACAGCTGTGTCCTGTCTTGTTGGGCTGTGGTCATCCTCTGGGTGCTTCCTGGAATGGGGTTCCAGGTGCTTCCACTCCTCTCTCAGCAGATGACCTCGTGAACTGTCCTCCCGAGAAAGGGGGGTCCCTGTGACAGGAGCTCCACCCACCTTCCATCAGCTGCTCCTCAGCTTTCCAGTCTGTCCTTTCAGGGACCCACCCTCGTAAGCCAGCATTCTCGGCCCCTCCCCGTCCTGCCTCCTGTGGTCCGATACCCCGTCTCCTGGCTCCATTCTGTGTCTCTGCCCTTCTTGCCTGCCTGCGCCTTACACACATGCCAGGCTTGCCTCTCTGCCTCCCCGGTGATCTTTCTCTGATTCCCGTCACCTGTGTCTTCCTCTGACCTCCAAAATGGGAGGGATTCGAAATGGTGGAGACGCAGGAAAGTGTAGAGGGAGTGCAGAGTTGGAGACCTCGTGTGAAATCCCCGGAAAGAACAGACTTCTGACTGCAAAGCAGAGAGGGAAATGCCAGCCTCACCGAAGAGACCAGCAGGAAAGCAGAGAGAAGGACGAGCTTACCTGAACTCCTGAGGCGCTCTCTTTGCATCACCGTCAGATGAAGCCACACCAGCCCCGACAGGCTTCCAGGGAACGTGCTTAGTCCTTTGCTGCCCTTGTGTCCCCGTAAGGGTTTGCCATTTGCCAGCTACATGGAGGGCAGGCTGTTGCCGTGCATGTGCTAGAGCAGTAGAAAGACTGTCTTTGTCATTTGTCCTCTTACTCAATGATGACTAAATTCCAACATGCCTGTCCACGCACAGATAGAAGAGATACATTTTCCTCCTTGTCTTTGTGGGTAGGTCTACAAACTTGCTCCCAGACCTGCCTGGGGACAGAGTGGGGGAGAAGCGCTGGATCCAGAGCGTGTAGCAAACACTGAAGTTTGTTTCATTTTCTGGTCCCAAGCTCCGAGGCAAATTGAGGTCAGGGAGCCTCCGAGATGGAAGCAACGTATCTCATTTGGGTCAGTTTAAATGAGATGCTGTTTTTAGATTATACATAACTAAAAAAAAATTGTATCTTACTTTGCTGTTTATGTCCCTCCCACAGGTCACCTCAAGCAATGTCGTCTTGAAGACAGGATTTGATTTTCTGGACAACTGGTAAAATGGATCAGGCAACAAAGTAATAATAATAAAACCAAGAACCCCTAAGTGTTTTCCAAAGTGGTGTGGCGGAGGAGGATGAAAAGGGCAATATCTCTCTGTGTATTTTCCTGGTTTCTGTACACTCTTTTCTTACTCATTTGGAAACTGGTAAACATCGCCTTGTCCGGGTTTCCAGATTTTTCTCTTTTTTGGTAAAGCCAGATATATATGCTATTTTCAATGATTTGATAACAGAAGTTTTACATTTGGAATTTTTAAAAGACTGTTCAGGCATTCAGTAGGTCTCCTAAATGAAGCCTCTGTCCCCAGTTTCGCCCAGTGCTCCTCCCGCGTCAGAGAACGTTTTCTCACCCTGTCACAAAAAAACCATAAAAGCGATTTCCATCTCTTTCTCCTTCAGCCTCTCCCCTTTTGAGATGAGCGGGGTGAACTTTGCTGGGCGGTTGTTGGCGATGCCCTCCCTCCGCGGTAGCAGCTGGCTGGCTGTGACCACGGGAGGGTGACTCCCCTCCCCCATTCCCACCCAACATTCCCGGAGGCCCGGGGCTTCCTGATGCCACACTGCGTGTGCCACGCTCCACCCTCGCATCATTTCCTGGAAGCCCACTGTTGGCACACAGCAAAGATGGTCTTTAAGCTGCCCCGACACATACTCAGACTAGTCATCGTTGTTTAAGAGCTGCATGTTTAAGAGTTTTGTATTAACTTTTCATTATTCTGTATGTAGACTTAGAGGTCGTAAGGCTGCCGCTTTTCCTGGGCGCGTACTGGCTTCTGCTCCGAGGTTCTTTGCTACTTGCGTGGCCCTGGTGGGTGTTCTGGGTCCTGGGCATCCACAAGAGTGAGGGCAGATGACAGGGGCTGGAGGACAGAGCCCTTCTCATCAGTTGGGGTAGAACCTTCCAGCAGGAGGCTGGCAGGGGCAGTGGACACATTTCATCCCAAGGACTGGTCAGAGTCTCCTAGTGGATCTCTCCACCATCCGTGACCACCGGCAGAAGTCGGCTCTACGTGCCTCAGCAGCGCCCCCTGGAGACCCTTGTGGTCATATCGCCATCATCTCTTGGAGCAAGACTGCTGACCAGCGCTGTTCAGATGGGTGCCCGGGGCCAGGTGGCCCTGCCCCAGGGGTGGGTGGGGCAGGGCGAGGAGGAGCGTGGCCCTTCCCCTGGGAAGCCTGTGCCCTGGCCAGTGGCCCCAAGCTGTGCAAGCCTGCCGGACGCTCCCGAGCGTGACCTTCACGTTGCCTCTCACTGTGTTCTCCTCACCTGAAGCCTTAACCCCCCGAGCCCTGCCAGCGAGCGCCCGGGTTCAGCATTGAAGTGCGTCTTTTTAAAACATGCGTTTCTATCTCCTACGACGTTCTTGAGTGACGTCCACAGTGTCTTCTCTGGCGCCAAGGTCAAGCATGTGGTGACTTATTTCCAGGAATATTTTTGCCAAAGCTGCGGCCCGGCCAACTTTTGGCTTGGTTTCTGCCGATTGCATGATGTCCCTAAACCTTATTTGGCCCCTTGGGGGTGTGGGTGTGACCTTCTTGCACTGGTGACTGGCTACGTTGTGGCAAATGCAGATTTCTTCCGGGACCATTGAAGGATAGTTGGGACATGCAAGGGAAAACCGGTTCGTTGGAGCATGGTGGGGAGGGAAAAGGGCCCTAGAAATCCCAGCGGGAAGAGCACGGCGAGGTGCCAGCCCCTGGTGTCAGCCTCCGAACCTCCTTCCAGCTGGGCTTCCCGTCTGCAGGGCAGGGCGCTGTTTTAGAACCTGCCTTGAAAACATGGTTACTTAAAAAAGAGAGGGATGTACAGGTGTGTGTATTTCTGGATGCTGATTGTGCCAGGGAGGAACTGCGTCTAGGGACAGTTAGCCCGCAGTGGTCTGTTCTCTTGCAAGACGATTCTCATGTCTTTCCAACTTGCTTGTAAAGCCCAGTTACTGCTTTCATGTCCTTCCAGGGGCTGAGGGGGTGCGGGGTCGTTGAAAGCCTCCGCCTCCCCCCACCCCTGCCGGTGTCACCCGGGGCCCGCCTCCCAGAGTGTTTAGTGATCTCTTGTTACGACAGTGCATAACGTTTCACGACGGCACAGACTCCTGGGATGTAATGTAAAGTCAAAACTTAGGAAATCCTCAAATCGTGTTGGTTTGCTCCACTTCTGAGAAGGAGAGGTGATAGGGCCCGGAGGACACAGGTGGTGAGTCCCCGGCCCGCCCGACCTGCAGGTCCTTCTCGTACCCCCGTGATCCGGGCAAGGATGTCTGCTGCCCCGCCCCTGGCCGGGAGTCTGTTCAATGCAGAAACGTTAAGCTCTTCGGTTTGCCACCTCCTCCCCTGCCCCCCGCCATGTATCAGGATGGAGTTCCTAGAACCAGGAGTTTATAGTTACTATTTTAAAAATACATACTTTTCAACAAGCCTGTATTTGGTTTTGGGGTGTCCCCCACTCCCCCTTCTGTGCACCTGGGATTCAGCTCAAGGACTTAGCGTCTGGCTTCGGGTGACTGTGTTTTGTAAACTCTCCCCCAGGAAGTCAATAACCAGTTTCAGTTCTTCCACTTGGGGATCCCTACCCTGCTCTCTGGGTTCGGGAGCGCTGTCCACTTGGGGACAGCTGGGGTCTGTCACCCATCCCTCGCTGTGCGCTGTACCTCACGTGGATGTCAGCCACCTCCCTTTCTCCGCGCCTCCCTTTCTTTGATACACGTTTTCCAAAACCTGAAAAATTCTTACTGACAACTTGTAACTTGGTTGTATTTTATATTAATAGCCTTTAATAAAGCCATTTAAAATATGTGAGGTGTGCCTCTTTGGGGCCCGTGCTGACGTCAGGAAGCCCATCAGGATGATTGCTGTTGAGCTCAGGGAAGAAAGGGTTGGTACTAGTTAAGCAAGGGGGAAACCTCTTCTAGAAGTTCACTGTGCACGGGCCCAGCGCGGCGCCCCCTGCAGGTTAGAGGGAGGAAGTAGCCGAGGTGCGCGGACAGGCCCGTAACTGAAAGGCAGGCTGGACCCTGGGGGTGGGGGGTATTGGGGGGGACTCTTGTATAGCCCCCCCAGGTGACCAGGAGCCCATGGCACATCTTCCCAGAGACATGCTTATCGCATCCAGTGACTGACTCAGAAGAACAGACGCTATCTCCCAGGAAGCTTTCACCCTGAATCTGGTTGAAATGGATTTTTCTTGGAAGAAATACAAGATTAAGCATGGCTGGTTAATCTTATTTCATCCATTAAGGTGCAGGTACTAAGTGACCAATTATAGATGGAAGGGAATTTTTAAACGTGAATTTTCTTTTTTTTATTATTTAAAAAAATTTGTTTTATGTTTACTTATTTTTGAGAGAGACAGAGTGCAAACAGGGGAGGGGCAGAAAGAGGGAGACACAGAATCCAAAGCAGCTCCAGGCTCTGAGCTGTCAGCACAGAGCCCAATGTGGGGCTCAAACCCACGAACCATGAGATCATGACCTGAGTTGAAGTCGGACGCTTAACTGACTGAGCCACCCAGGAGCCCCTAGACATGAATTTTCCATATAAAAAACTTTTAAAATTAATAACCTCTCAGAAAAATAGCGAGTTAGGACGACAGACTTCTAACTTTTGAACCTGCCTCGTGGGGCCTTGCTGCCTCTGGGACCAAGGCTCCCTGGGTGAGCAAGTGATTGTATTTGCTGACTTGCTGGTTGTGGTGAAGGTTCTGGGACTGCAAGCATTTGGATTCTTGCGTGGACACGTTGTGAGAGGAGCAGAATGACTCCCAAGCTCACAGGTTTGACAGCTTCCGAGAGTTCAGTATGTGACACTAATATCCATGTGTTACATAGGAGCACGCGTGAAGTTTCAGTGCAGGAAGGAGCCAGCAGCGCGGAGACAGAATATACTGGGGTGCATTACGGAGTCAAGAGGAAGATGTTGAATCTGGGGCAATAAGAATATCCTCTGTTGGGGAGGGGGTCTTCATGGTGCTTTTCTGGCATTTTCTCTGGTCTGAGCCTGGGCTCAAATGCAATTTTCTGATGAACTTGCCAGCCTCCCACGTGCCTTGGTACCAACAGGGAAATACCCCAGGAAGATACCGTGGTTCCGCATCCCCCGAAGTCAGCCAGTGAACAAGTGAGCAATCCTGGGTATAACATCAACTTCGACATTTAGAGCGGCAATACCAACCAGAAAGTTAAATAGATACCAACTCCTAATGGCAATCAAAACACAAAGTATCCAGGAATCAACTTCAACAGGTATACAAAAACTTTAAAACAGTGAAAAAGAGGGGCGCCTGGATGGTTCAGTTGGTTAAGAGTCCAACTTCGGTCAAGGTCATGATCTTGCTGGTCCAGAGTTCGAGCCCCATGGCAGGCTCTCTGCTGACAGCTCAGAGCCTGGAGCTTGTTTCAGATCGTGTCTCCCTCTCTATCTCTCTGCCCTTCTTCCCCTGCTCACACTCTGTCTCTCTCTCTCTCTCTCCCTCTCTCTCAAAAGTAAATAAACATTAAAAAAAATTTTTTAAAGGAGATAGAAAATGCAAAAGAAGATCTGAATAATCCTGGGTAGGATAATGTAGTAATATAAAAATGTTCATTTCCCCCAGATTATTTTATAGAATTTAGTGCACCCTTAACAAAAATCACAGTTGGAAATTTTGAGAAATCTGACAAATTTACACTAAGTTGTAGATGGAGAAATAATAGCTCACTGAAGTATAGGGGGGGTGGACCTACTGTGTCACTTATGAAAACATGTCAGAAGGCCATAGAAATGCAGTTTGTAGGTATTGGTTCAAGGATGGATGATTAGATCAATGAACTAGGGCGGGGAGCTCAGGGACAAAGCCACGTTTACGCTCAAGGTGGCCCCACAGACCTGCAGGGGGAGGAGGGGCTCACCCCGCGGAGAGCTGTAAGCAGAGATTCTTACCCAATGCTGTATAGAAGGTGGGCTTCTGCTTCACATTCTGTGTCTCTGTCTCTCTCTCTGCCCCTCCCCTGCTTGCACTCTGTTTCTGTCAAAAATGAACATTAAGAAAAAACAATAAAGAAGATGGGCTCCATTTGGAGTCAAGACCAAAGGATAAAAGGTAATGATGTAAAGCTAACAGAGGGAAATACCTTGTGACCCAGAGCAAAGAAAACTTCTTGAAGAAAAGTATAAAAGTACAAACCGTAAAGCAAAAGTACGGATGACTCTCCTACATGAAAACATAGGATTTCTCGGGAAAGCACACCAGGGAGAGAGTTAATTTGTTAATTTGCTGAAAGGACAGGAGAAGACCATTGCGACGTAGATTCCCATAAAGGAGAGATGTCAAGAAGATACGTGCATGCCTGCAAATCCACAACAGAGGCCAGCAGCCTTAGCAGAGAATCAACACTGGAGGAAATCTAAACACCAACAAGCAGGTGAAAAGGTCCCAGAGAAACGATTAGCTGGCTCATGCCAAGTGGTGGCAGAAATGGGATAGAGCAGTGGTTCTCAGCTGGGGGCGATTTTGCTCCCCTGGGGGCAGTTCAGATTTGTCGTCACAACTGAGGGAGAGTGTAATGTTGGCCTCCAGAGGGTAGAGGCCAGAGATACTACCAAACATTGTTCGGTGGCCAGGAAAGCCCCTCGCCACAAAGTATAACTTGGTCCAGAATGCCAACAGAGCTCGGGGTGGGAGACTGCAGGTTAGGGGCGTTGCGTAGCCATCGTGTCAAGAGTAACCTGGCACTAGTTTGCCAAGGAATTGTCTATCATGTGACCCCATATTTCCCCTCCACTATATATATATGGTCTCAAGGAAGTTCTCGTGCAGGCACTTAAGGGAAAGTCTGCAAGACTGTTGCGGTACAGTTTGTGGAGTTGGAGGTGGGCCGGACGTCTGTAATTGGGGAGATGGCTGGATAGGCAGCGAATTAAATACGCACACGGCAACATGGATAGAGCTGAGCAAATACATCAGTGGAAACAAGCAAGAAACGAAATGGAACACAGAGCAATACCATTTGCATAAATGTAAAACACGCACAAAACAAGACATTTAACAATGGATTGCTTGCCTGTGGGAGGAGGGAGGTGGAAAGAAGGGCGGCAGAAGGAAATACAAGAGATCTGGAATGCGCCAGTGGTGGTTGCATGCCAGTAACTGCCTGCTCGCAAGAAATTTGATATCTCTCATAATTGAGGTCTGTTCTGATCTATCACTTCAGACAGGAGAATCAGTTGTTTAGCTGGTGGGTTACGTCAGAGGTGGCCCATGGCCAGCATTGGTTTAATCTTTTGTGGCTTGTTTCTGGTTGCAGTTGGTGTGACTACGGTTGCACATCAGCCAACGTCTATAATGCCTACTGGATTAATCCAGGTACTTCTGGAACACCAGCTGGGGGCGACTGAGCAGATTGGAAAGATAGTGAGCGTAGGAGTTAGTGGTACCTGATGCCCTGTTCCTCAGGGGACAGAAGTCACACAGGTTATGTGACATTGCGAGGACACGCTGCAGAGAAGATGATTCCATCAGTTGGCTGCCTTTACCACAGTCATCTGACATTTATGCCAAACAAGAATTCGTTAGGCAATAAAGCCATAGACAATAATATGTGTGAGGGTCTTTAAAAATTATTTAAAATTTTCCAATACATTACAGAATGGTGTGGAAAGCAGAGCCTACTGCTTTAACACAAGCCCAGCATTTTGAAGCATTTATTGCCCATCTTGTGTTGTGAGAAATGTCCAGGTCCAAGTGGAAAGCCTGTCACGGGAATAATCCTGGCTGGAAATGAGATCCAAATGCAAGTCTGGCAACCACATGGGCCCTGGCAGTTCTGTCTGTGTCACGTGGTCCACCTCCCTCCCTCCACCCCCTCATTGTGTCTCCCTCCACTGATTCATGCCAACACTTAGCTCCAGGGTTACAATAATATATTGTTTGCATCATAGTTCCTGCTGGGTTGCAGCCTGGTGCTAGGCACTGTGCAGTCAGTAACATGGTTGCTGCCCTCATGGAGCGTACGTTCGTTCTACTGGAGGAGACCGACTAAGCATATGGGCACACAATTTTATAGTTAAAAATGATTAAGAAGTAAAGGAGATCTGTGCTTCTAGGTATGATAAAGCCAGTGAGACTTAATCCCCTTGTTATAAACAACTAGAAAATTGGAGAAAATGACAGCAGGCATTGCAGGACTGTGATCTCAAAAGAAGGGAAGCATGTGGAGTAAGGCTTAGGATCGTCCTGGCTTTCTATCATGAGGCATTTTCTAGACCACATTGCAGGAAGTCTCACTGAGCTGAGGAGGAAGAGTTGGGGAAGGAAAAGATGGCTGGAGTTTGCAGGAGTGAACTGTGCAGAGTAAAACCTCCAGAAACATACCTAGGAGGCCCCCTGAGTATGTTGGAGACAATTTCTGGACTGCAGCACAGGGAGGGGGAATCCGAAGAGAGACTGGCAATCTTGCTGAAGTGAAAAGAATGAGATGGGAGAGGCCAAGAGAGCTAGAATTGAAAGTGCAAAGTTCTAGCAAGTAAGATCTCCAAGGGTCTACATAGCAAGTCCCTTAAGTCTTTGGCTGAAGCCATGTGGCGCCTGGGTGGCTCAGTTGAAGTGTTTGACTCTTGATTTTGGCTTAGACGGTGATCTCGCAGTTTGTGAGATGGAATCCCGGGTCAGACTCTGTGGTGATAGTGTGAGGCCTGCTTGAGATTCTCTCTAGCCCTTCCCTGCTCATGCATGTGCACACACGCTTACTCACTCTCTCAAAATAAATAAAATTATTTTAAACAATGCCCTCTTTGGCTAAAGCCAACCTGTGCATGTATGGAGTGAAAGGTAGGCAGGAATGACCTCCCAGAGTTCACGCGAGGCCAGGAATCACTCCGCTTCCCTCCAGGCAGAGTGCAGGCCATGCTGAGAATGGAGGCCCCTCACCAGAGATCCTCGAAGAAGTTTGCACTGGAGACAGGGCTAAATTAGCCTTAGAATAAAGGGTACTCCAGATCTGCGCTGAAGGAGTTCTAGAACAAGACCAGGAAGGATCAAACCAGTTCACAAATAACTTTGCTGCCCACCAGAATATGTCCAACTAGAATTCTATAGGAACTTTATAGGAATGCTACCAAATCTAGCACTGAACACAAAGTTCACAATGTTCATCCAATAATCAAAAATTACTAGACATACAAATACGGAAATAGGACTTATAGACAGAAGAAAAATCAGCCAATAGACCAACCCAGAAATGACAGAGATGATAGAATCAACAGACAGGATTTCAAAGTCACTATTAATAAATATGATCCTTATCCTCAAGGATGTAAAGTAAAATATGAAGAAGAGAGAAATGGAACTGAGATAAGACTCTCTGAAATGAAAATTCCACTGGAGTAGAATAAAATTAGATGACACACCGCAGAAATAAATGAACAGGGAAGACAGCAGTAGTCTGTCCAAAATGAGACAAGAGGATTGGAAGAAAAATGAACGGCAGAGCCATGTGGCAAGATACTAAGTCATCCAATTATAAGGGATCAAAGTCCCAGAAGGAGAAGAGAGAGATGGAAAAAATATTTGAAGAAGTAATGGCCAAAATTTCCCACATTGATAAAATCTATAAACCCACAGATTCAAGAAGTTCAGTAAGCTCCATATAAGATACACACACACACACACACGCACACAGCATGCCACAAATAAGTGAAAATCAGTAATAAAGAGAACATTTGGAAAACCAGCCAGAAGGAAAAAAAAAAAAGCCTTCTCATCTCCAAGCTTGAAGTAAATGCAGCAACATCTTTAAAGTGCTAAAAAGAAAAATAGACCTATTGATCTAGAATTTAATAACCAGCAAGGAAAGTCCTTTAAAATTGAAGGCAAAATACACACACACACACACACACACACACACACACTCTCTCTCTCCCTCTCTCTCTCTCTCTCTCTCTCTCTGAGAAAATCTCTCACCAGCTGGCCTGCATTACAAGAAATCTTAAAGTTCTTTGGGTTAAAGGAAAATGATACTTAAAAGCTTGAATCTCCACAAAGAAATGAAGAATCCAAAAAATAGTAAATATGTGGGTAAAAGCCTTTTTTTCCAGATTTAAAAACTTTTAGGAAGATAGCTGTTTAAGGCAAAAATAATGACAATGGATTGTGACATTTATAACATGTAGAAGTAAATAAAATGTATGACAATAATTGAAAAAATAAGAGGGAGAAATGGAAGTATTATACTGCTGTAAAGATCTTACATTATACGTAATGTCATATTATTTAAAGTAAGACTTATACATTACACATACAAATTGTAGACCACATAGAAACTGCTAAAACTTAAAGGAAAGATGTGTAGATAATAAATTGTGAAAGTAAAGTGGAATGCTAAAACGTATAAGAAAGCAGGAAAAGAGAAAAGACAGAACAAATGGAACAAATATAAAACATATAGCAAGATGGTAGATTTATGCACAACTGTATTGATAATTATGTTAAATGCAAATAGCCTAAGAACTCCATTAAAGGGCAAAATGGGGGCGTCTGGGTGGCTCAGTCAGTTAAGCATCCAACTCTTGGTTTCAGCTCAGGCCATGATCTCCCAGTTCCTGAGTTCGAGCCCCACCTTGGGCTCTGTGTTAACAACACAGAGCCTGCTTGGGAGTCTCTCTCTCTCCCTCTGTGCTCCTCCCCTGCTCATGCTCATGTGCTCTCTCTTTCTCAAAATAAGTAAAACTTAAAAAAAATTTTTTTTAAAGCAAACATTTTTAAACTGGATAAAAAAACAAGTGCCAACAAGCAATACACTCTAATACAAAGACACAGATAAGCTAGAGGTAAAAGGACAGAAAAGAATCTACCAGGCAGCTACGAATCATAAGGAAGTTGAAGTAGGGGCACCTGGGTGGCTCAGGTGGTTAAACCTCCGACTTCGGCTCAGGTCATGATCTCACGTTCGTGGGTTTGAGCCCCGCGTCGGGCTCTGTGCTGACAGTTCAGAGCCTGGAGTCTGCTTCAGATTCTGTGTCTCCCTCTCTCTCTCTCTGCCCCTCCCCTGCTCATGTTCTGTCTCTCTCTGTCTCAAAAATAAATTTTAAAAACTCAAAAATAAATTTAAAAAAACACATTTAATAAAAAAAATTTTTTTTAAAGTTGAACTGGATATATTTTTATCAGAGAAATTAGACTTAGTTCCATGAATATTGTCAGGGGTAAAAAGTACACTTTATCATTTAAAGGGGATTAATTAATCCAGAACACATAGCAGTCTTTTATTATATGCAACCAACAATGGAGTTTCAAGATACATGAAGCAAAATGGAAGAACCAAAAAGAGAAATAGACAAATTAGCACATATAGTTTGAGATTACAACCCTTTCAGTACTTGATAGAATAAGGAGATGGAAAATCGGTGAGGATATAAAAGAATATCATGCAACTTGACGTAATTGACATTTGTAGAACACTCTGCCCAGCACCACAGAATACAATATTTTTTCAAGTGCAGGTGAATGTGTGCTGGGTCATGTAAGTCTCAATAAAATTAGAATTGAACTCATCCAGGGTATGGTCTCTGAAATGCATTGCATCAGAGATTCAGAACTGGAAGATATCTGGAAAATCCTATCATATTTAGATATTAAATATTACATTTCAAAATAATTCATGGGCCAAAAAAAAATCACAGGGAAAAATTAGAAAACCTTTTGAACTGAAAATACAGCATATCAAAATCAGTGAAATGCAACTAAAGCAGCGCTTAGAGGGAAACTTATAGCTTAAAGCCCTTACATTAGAAAAGAAGAAAGATTTAGAAAGTTAATTATCTAAGCCTTTGCAATAAGAAACTAGAAGAGCAACTTAAGCAAAGGAGGAAAATAATAATAAAGAGTAGAAATCAATTAAACAAAATGGTCCAGCAATAGTGAAATAGTTGGTATTTCAAAAGCTAGGTCTTTGAAAAAAATTAGTAAAATTGACAAAATGCTAGGTAGGCTACTTTGAAAAGAGAGACACCTCATTTACACACACACACATGCAATGAAGCACAAACTGGTAATTTCAGGAATGAAAAAGGGACATCACTATAGATCCTTTGGCGATTAAAAGGACAACAAAAGATTATTGTAAACAATCTAATGCCAAATCATATAAGTTAAATGGAATGGACTACTTCACTGAAAGACACAACCTTTTAAAAGTGACTCAAGGGGCCCCTGGATGGCTGCATTGATTAAGTGTCTGGCTTAACGTCATGATCTCATGGTTCATGCGTTTGAGCCCTGCGTCAGGCTCTGTGCTGACAGAGCCCAGAGACTGCTTTGGATTCTGTGTCTTTCTTTCTCTCTCTGCCCCTCTCTGTCTGTCTGTCTCTCTCTCTCAAAAATAAACAAACATTAAAAAAAGAAGAAATGCACTCATGATCTTATTTTATTTTTTACTTTTATTTTTCTAAAAAATATTTATTCATCTTTGAGAGACAGAGCATTAGCAGGTGAGGGGCAGAGAGAGAGAGAGAGAGAGAGAGAGGGAGACATAGAATTGGAAACAGGCTTCAGGCTCTGAGCTGTCAGCACAGAGCCTGATGGCGGGGCTCGAACTCACAGGTTGCGAGATCATGACCTGAGCCAAAGTCAGATGCTTAACCAGCTGAGCCACCCAGGTGCCCCAGTGATCTTATTTAAAAAAAAAAAAAAAGTGACTCAAAAGGAAATAGGAGCCCTGAATATCTCTATAGAGAAATTGATGTCATAATTTGAAATTTTCCCCCTGAAAAAAGCTCTAGGTTAGATGGTTTCACTGGCGAGTTCTCTTAAAATATAAGGAGGGAGAATCCTGATACTTAGGTAATAAGGCCAACACTACTCTGGCACCAAAATCAGACAAAGACATTACCAAAAAAAAAAAAAAAAAAAAAAAGGGTGGGGGGAAGTTACAGATTGATGTAATTCATGAAAATAGATGCAAATAAATAAATAATAAAACATTAGTAAATAAAATCCAGTAGTGTTTTAAATCTCAAATACTAGTAGTTTCTATCTATCTGTATCTAATCTCCTGTTGGCTCTATTTCTCTGGAGAACACTGACTGACAGACAAAATTTGCTTAGCATTTTAAATTCAAAGTAATTTAACAGAACAAAAGAGAAAAGCCATTTGATAATCTCAATAAATGCCGAGCAGTATTTGACAAAACTCAACACCCAATCAAGTTCTCAGCAGACTAGAAATAAAAACGAACTTTCTCAAACTGATAAAGGGCATCTATGGAAATCATACAGCTAACATATTTAAGGTGAAAGACTGAATGATTTTCCCCCTAAGATTAGGAATAAGCCAGGATATTTGCTCTCACCACTTCCATTCAACATTTTGTTGGCAGTCCTAGTCAGCTCCATAGGACAAGAGATAGAAATAAATGATATGAAATTAAAAAAAGTAAAGCTCTATTTATTTGCTGTTCACAAGACCGTACACACACAGGATACACATGTGGACGCCTAAGGAATCCACAGAAAAGCTACTGGAAAAATATGCAAATTTAGAAATGTCACAGCAAAATAGGCAAGTATACAAAAACCAGTTGTATTTCAATGTACTAGCAATAAACTGGAAAATAAAACTTTAAATGTCATTTACAAGATCATTAAAGAACACGGAACTATAATTAAATGTCTAAGGAATATATACTAAAAAGTATAAAACATTGCTGAAATTTAAAGATACCCAAATAAATAATGAGATATACTACGTTAATTCTTTGGAAAATTCAATACTGTTGAAATATTAATTTTTTCCAAATTAACCTGTATCTACAGATCCAATGCCATCTGAATGAAATCCTAGCAGGTTTTTTTTCTTATTGTTGTTATTGTTTTTGTGTAGAAATTCTATAGGTATATGAAATTTAAATGACCTAGAATAGTCAAAACAATTTTGAAAAGAACAAAGTTAGAGGACTTAGTGTGATTTCAAGACTTAACCATAAATCTACAGTAATCAAGATAGTGTGGTATTAGCGTAAGGATAATTAAGCAATGAAAAGTCCAAAAATAGCCCCAGGGATATATGGTTGAATTTTTTGAGCAAATATGCCAAAATAATTTAATGCAAAAAGGACAGACTTTTCAACAAGTGCTGCTAGAATATCCATTTGGGAAAAAAATTATCTTGACCCTTACCTCACACCATATATAAATATTAACTTCAAACGGATCCTAAATGGAAACAGAAAATCTAAAACCACGTCTAGAAAAAAACAAAGGAGGAAGTGGTCGTTGTATCTATTGGAAGGATGCTGGGGGAACCCACCACCATGGTGTAGGGAGAGCTGAACAAGTTGAGCCCGGGAAGGGTAAAGAACTAAGCAGCTCAGTGGGCCTCTACCATGAGGACTCTGGGATCTTCTTTCTAGCGTGCTAGAGAAAGTACACAGCACGACCTGTGAAGTAGCCTGCCCCCACTCCTCTCCAAATTTAAATCTGAATCTAAACAAGCCTCTAGAGCTAACCTCCATCAATAGGAAAAACCGAGGGGAGAGAAACAAGATTCATGGCACCACAAAAAGCACATGGACGAATCTAGAATTTGGGACATTCTAGGGCTGTCAGCTTTGGTCTTCTGAAAAGCAGGCTCCAAAATAAGATGAGCTGTGTAAGGGATGTATTAGAGGAAATGCCGGTGAGGGAGAATGGGAAGAGGCTGGCCTGGGAGAGTCACTGGGTGACAGTGCAGTTCTAACCTGTGCAAAGACAGACCCAAAGGAGGTTGGGTCAGAAGAGTCTCAGGGTATGCAATGTCTGCATAGTCTTTCTCCAGGGTGTCAGCAAAAGTTGACTTGACACCAACTGCCTTCCAACCAGTTAGCAAATTCTGGGGAAAAAAACAGAAGAGATAAGAAAGCTTACGATCCGTGTGGCCAAGGGATAGAGCAGTGTGCTGACATTCATGACCCACTCCCCACCCAAGTTGGATGGTCCCTGTGGTCCGTGCACCTTCTCAATTTGTGTCAACTTTGCCAGGAGATGTCAGGATGGATCCCTCCAGCAGATCTCTGGAGAGGGGTGGGTAGGGCTGGAGTTGGGTTGAAGGGATACCATTTAGGAAGCATTAACAGGTACTTTGCGATTTAACACTTGAATATTTTTTTCCCATCACCTCAGATAAGTAGGTTCACTCACCTTGAGCTACAGGGCCAAATAGGCCCTTAGATCCCAATCCCAGAAATATCCCTAAAACCCTGAAAGGGGACATGAAAACAGGAAGCCTTATGCTGATCCAAGCACATGATAATGGCAGCTGAAATTTTCCCAGCTCCTGGAAGGCTGGTCCCAGCTGAGGGGACCTGTGAATGGAAAGAAAGCTCTTGGTAGTTCTAGCTGGGAGGGTCAAACAGGGGCTGGGCCCCAACCACCCCACCGGGCTGGTTCACATCCACTTGAAGGCCTGGAGAGGAACAAGGTGGCCTATCAGGACCCTTCCTCCTAATATTTCAGTTAAATTGAAAGTGAATAGGTTGGTTTATTGGGCCAGACATTCTGAAGGAGCTTTCTCGAATAGCCAATTTGATGAAGGACCTTTTGATTTTGAAGTAGCTATTCAAACAAAGCTGCATGAAAATGTCTGGATTACTATGAAAATCGCCATTGTTGATAAGATGTGTGTCTTCCAGGAACCTCACCCCATCTCTCACTCCCAATTCTCACCCCCAAGGTGGGGGTCTGCAGTGGGGTGAGGCCCACACATTGGCTGAGGACATGTATTGGTTTTCTACTGATGCTATAAAAAAAATCATCACACACTTGGTGCTTTAAATTTATAATCTTACACTTTTGTAGGTCAAAAGTCGAATACACATCTCATCAGCTAAAATCAAGGTGTTACTGGGGCTTCGTTCCATTATGGAGGCTCTATTGGAGGATCCATCCTTCCCTTTTCTGGTTTCTTAAGTCTCCTCCCTTCCTTGGCTCACGACCCCACTTCCTGCATCTTCAAAGCCAGCAATGGATTTTTAAGAGTCTTATGCTCTACCAACTGAGCTAGCTGGGCGCCTGCTGACCAGCAATGGATTTTAATTCCTTTGACTCTTCTCTTCTGCTTACTTCTTCCACTTGTAAGAACCCTCCTGATTACATGAGGCCCACTTGAAAAATTTAAGATATGTCTTCCTGTCTTAAGGTCAGCTGATCAGCAGCCTTAATTCTATCTGCAAGCTTCATTCCATTTTGCCATGAAACAGTCACAGATTTCAGGGACTGGGATAAGATATGTTGAAGGTAGCATTAGTCTGCCAACCATAAGCCATGGTTTTAATTACCTGGTAAGATCGCCAGAATGTTCCTGAGGAAGGGACATTTAAACCAGGAGAGTAGTTGGAAAACCATTGCAATCAGTACTTCAGGCAAGAAGTAATGATGACGTGTGGCCCAGATGGGCAGCGTGGAGATGGAGAAAAATGGATTTAAAAGACATTTGGGATGCAGCGTGACAGAGTGGGTCACTACTCCACAGTGATGGAATCTATTATTGTACTACACAAACACTGACGAGACCCTCTGTTTTGATTGGGAGGAGATCATGTCTGGATTAAAGCTGACCTGATCCCCCAGAGTCAAGGCCAGACAAGAAATAGAACCATTTCATCAGCAGTGGGCTCTTACTAAGCCAAGCCTGGGTGTCATAGTCAGGTTTAATCCTGCATATTTTTCACCTGGGAAACAAATGCACACACCTGATGGATTGTTCGCAAAGACGGCTTCCAGAAATTCCTTCCATCCCTGATCACAAGTATCAGTCCCTCCCAGCAAGAGATGGAGTCCATTTCCCTTCCCTTGGGATCTGGGCTGGCCCCCACACTCACTATGGCTGAAAGAATGTGGTGGAAGTTACGCTGTGTGACTTCAGAGCTTCAGCTTCCAGAAACCAGGCTGCCAAGGCTCTTGCTCTCTTGAAATCCTTCCAGCTCTCTACAGAGAGGCGATCTGGACTTCTGGTGGATGGGCGGCTTTGGAAGAGAGCTGAGGCCAAGTCAGTCAGTAGACCAAGCCAACTGCCAGACGAGTGAGCAAGGACATCGGGACCAGCCAGCCTCCTGCTTGCTAACTGTTCTGGCTCAGTCTGCTCTAACGCATTACCATTGGCCGAGTGGCACAAACCACAGACTTTTATCTCTTCCAGTCCCAGGGACTGGAGAGCCACGATCAGGGTGCCAGCATGGTGATTTCCAGTGATGGCCATCTTCTCACTGTGTCCTCTCATGCAAGAGAGAGGCCTGGGTCTCTTCCTCTTCTTCTTCTTCTTTTTAAATGTTTGTTTGTTTTTGAGAGAGAGACAAAGTGCGAATAGGGGAGGGGCAGAGATAGAGGGAGACACAAAATCCAAACCAGTCTCCAGGCTCCGAGCTGTCAGCACAGAGCCCAACATGGATCTTGAACCCAAGAACCATGAGATCATGACCCGAGCTGAAGTTGGAGGCTCAACTGACTGAGCCACCCATGTGCCCCTCTTCCTCTTCTTATAAAGAACTAACCCATCATGGGGACTCCTCTCTGGTGGCCTGGTTCCTGCCAAAGGCCCTACCTCCCAACGTCACCCTATTGAGAGTTAGGGTCTCAACATATGAACTTGGTTGGGGAGGATGTAACATGCTGTTAAGAACACTAGCTGAGGAACTGAGAGGGACCAATCCAGCTGACCCCTGCTCGAATACCAACCCACAGAGTCAGGAGCAGCTAATGCCGCTGTTGTAAGCCCCTGAGCTTCGGTGTCATATGATGGACAGCAAGGTAACTCATCTGCTTTCCCACTGCTCTCCCCCCACCAAAAGCCTACAAAGTGTTATGAAAAGGACAGAATACTTACATGCGTCCATACATACATAGCAAAAAGCTAAAGAAACCTTGCCTAACCAGATAAATGCCTTGTGCAATAGAAGCGGTCTGTGATTATATCTACTGTGGTTCATTTAGTGATGATACGTGGATGGATGCATGGCCTGCCTCACCTCTGGAGGGCCATGGCCGTGTACAAGGCGCTGTTACTTGCCTTCATTCTCTGTCCGTTACAGAGATGACAGATGACTCCCACCTGGGCTGTAGGTAGAGAAGGAGCCCGGGGATGATTCAGAAGGCCACGGACAGGGTTGCTGGGGGCTGGTGAGTCTGTGCGCAGGAGGTTAGTTGACCCCAGGGTCCACACCTCCCCTAGTGCTGGGGCCATGGCGGAATACAGAGACGTGTTAACTCTGTTTGACTGTAAGTGACTGTCAGTTACTAACCTGCACCTGCCAGCGATGAGGGCTAGAGAAGAGTCACAGAACAAAGAACAGGGGAGTAGGGTGGCAGGGAGGCTCCACAGAAGAAACAGGATTTCACTTTCTATACTTCTGTAAAAAAGATATTTATTTATTTTGAGAGAGAGAGTGCGAGCAGGGGAGGAGCAGAGACAGCAAGAATTCCAAGCCGGCTCCCTGCTCAGTGCAGAGCTCCTTCGATGTGGGACTTGATCTCATGAATCATGAGATCATGACCTGAGCTGATATCAAGAGTCAGCCGTTTCACCAACTGAGCTGTCCAGGTGCCCCTCTGTGCTACTTTTGACCTGTCACCTCTTAGACAGAACTGCCTCGGGAAGCAAGTTGGCATGTTCCCTGTGGCTCTAGCATCGTGCGTGTGTCTCATCATTTGTGGCTCAGACACCAAGAGTGCTCTGATATACCTGAATCACTATGATAGAAGCTATCATTTATTAAACATCCAACAGGTGCAACTGACATACCAGAGGTTTTGTTTTGTATCACTTAGTCCTTACAGTACTACCCGTGAGGCTGGTATTGTTATTAATCCCATTGTACAGATCATGAAATTGAGCCTCAGACTGGTTAAGGAACTTCTTTATTTTTAATGTTTTTTAATTTATTTTTGAGAGAGAGAGAGAGACAGAGACAGAGTTTGAATGAGGAACGAGGCAGAGAAAGAGGGAGACATAGAATCTGAAGCAGGCCCTGGGCTCCAAGCTGTCAGCACAGAGCCCGATGCTGGACTCGAACCCACAAACTCTGAGATCATGGCCTGAGCCAAAGTCACATGCTTAACTGACTGAGCCCCCCAGGTGCCCTTTGGTTAAGGAACTTCTTAACCACAGCTTAGTAATCTGACTTCCACCCCTTGCATGACCATTTGGCGAAGGCCATACTGCCGTTTGAACTCAGTGACGTAACCATTTCCTAAAACAGAAATCAATTTGCTCGGAAACATCTTTGTGCTTCCCCTTTTATAAGCATCAAATTTACTGAGCTGCGATTCATAAAACGTTCGTGTCCTTCCTCTTCGTAGAGCATAAAAGCTACAAAGAACTCATTTTCCTGCTCATCACACTGGTCCTCCTCTTCACGTACTTATTTATTATAAAGTGAAGAGTTAACCAGGTCGCTGTAACACACAACCTACTTGTCTAATGTTGATCTCTTTGCTTGTCCTTTTAAATAAAAGCCGTTGTTCCTGGTCCTCCACGTGGGCCTTGGTGCCCACAACGGAGGCTCGCTGCGGCCCTGCCTGGCCCGGGCAGGGGGACCTGTATCTACAGAACACATCTCTGGAAGGAGAAAACACAACCTCCTCTCGGGGCCGAGCGGCCCAGCTCAGGAGGACTGTCTCCAGGATGTGCCACCAAGTCAGCAGCGGGAGTGGCTCTCGTGCGCGCTTTCAGAACTTTGTCCCCTCTGTGAGCTTCGTTACCCTTCCCTACAAATTAGTGTGATCGCGTTATCACATGCTTGAACTTCCCGGCACAGAGTGGTCACCCAGGAAGCATTAGATGAATCCGCACTCCTGATAGTGCGGTTTCAGGCCTGTAGGTGGGTTTACATACGCCCCTCAAAAAATAGACCTACCCGTGAGACATTTAAAAATAACAGTTTTAAATTGGAGAGTGCTCTAGATGCTACAGAGTGCATGTGTTTATTCCAGAACCTGGATTACACAGCCTATGACGCATGTTAGAAATCTGTGCATCTTCAGACGTCGGATATCAAATATCCTGAAGGGTGCCGGGGCCTGGCCCATAGACTCCTTCCAATGGTGATCTCTGTCTGGGGCTGACCTGGTGGTCTGGGGAAGCCCGGGGGCTCCTGAGGCAGACAGGTCGGCCGTGTGCATGATCTGGACCAAGCAATGTTTCCTCTCTTTACCCCAGCTTCCTCCTCTGCAAAATGAGTCCAAATCATTGTGTATTGAGGCTTCCTTTTTCTCTCTTTCTTTTTTTTAAGGTTTATTTTGGAGAGACTGCAATCAGGGGAGGGGCAGAGAGAGAGAGAGAGAGAGAGAGAGAGAGAGAGAGAGAGAGAAAGAGGGACAGTGGACCTAAAGCAGGCTCTTTGCTGACAGGAGTGAGTCCAATGTGGGGCTTGAACTCAAGAACCATAAGATCATGACCTGAGCGGAGGTCGGATGCTTAACCGACTGAACCACCCAGGTGCCCCGTGTAGCAAGGGTTTGTAAAGTGCAGGTTTGTGAATCCAGGCTTTTGGTGGGAGTCAGCACCTCTCACCTGGCTCGTGAGGTGCTGGCGGGGAGGCTGGAGGTCTGCGCAGACGTGCCCCTGTGTCATGGCCACGTCTGGGGTGGGGCGGGGGGCTGGCCTCCACCAGCAGTTTGCAATCTGTGATATTTGAATCCTTACAATTCCAAGGGGTGCCTCAGGGGACACCTGGAAGAGGCTCGGTGGTTAGTCTGGCCCCTGCAACCAGGGAGCTGTGCTTTGATCTCTTTGCTACATTGAAGCTTTGCGTCCGATTCTTGTTGTGCAAAAAAATCAGGGTTGGAGACCACTGGACAGTGTTAACACTCAGGTTGCTTTGGCTTCTCACCTCCTCCAAGTCCTCTGAGCTAACCTGTGTAAGTGCGCGTCTGCCCCAGATGAGACACAACCTTACAGAAGGAACTGCTGTTGGACAGAGTGGAAGTGTCCCTTAGCTTAGCCGCTGGCCATAGGTGGCTTCTGAGCACTCGACATGGGCCAGTGCTACGTGAGATGTGCCAGAGGACAGGGTATGTATTGGATTTGGAAGGCTTCGTACAGAAAAAAAGACAGTAAAATATTTTGTTGATAATCTTGTAATATTGGTTACATGTTGAAATAATATTTTGGGTATATGGGGTTAATAAAACACAACATTTAAATCACTTTCACCCATTTCTTTTTATGTTTTGTCTTAAAAGTTTTATTTATTTATTCTGAGAGAGCGAGAGAGAGTGCAAGCTGGGAAGAGCCAGAGAGAGGGAGAGACAGAATCCCAAGGAGGCTCCTCTCTGTCAGTGCAGAGCCCGATGTGGAGCTCGAACTCATGAACCTGTGAGATCATGACCTGAGCTGAAATCATGTCAGATGCTTAACCACCTGAGGCACTCAGACACCCCTCTTTGTACATTTTTTTTAGTGTTTATTTATTTTTGAGAAAGACAGAGCATGAGCAGGGGAGGGTCAGAGAGAGAGAGGGAGACATAGAATTCGAAGCAGGCTCCAGGCTCTGAGCTGTCAGCACAGAGCCTGATGCAGGGCTCGAACTCATGAACTGCGAGATCATAACCTGAGCCGAAGCTGGCCGCTCAACCGACTGAGCCACTCAGGCGTACCCTTCGTTGTACATTTTTCAATGTAGTTGCCAGAAAATTAAAAATTCTCCAAAGAAGACACAGGCAGTCCAACAGGTACATGAAAAGGTGCTCAACGTCCCTATCAGGGAGATGCAACTTAAAATCACAATGGGATGTCCCCTCCTACCTGTTAGAATGACTACAAACAGACAAGAAATTACAGGTGTCAGTGAGGATGTGGAGAGAAAAGACCCCTCGTGCACTGTTGGTGGGAATGTAAATTGGTGCAGCCACTGTGGAAAATGTATGAGGTTCTTCAAAAAATGACAAAAAGAACTCCCATATGATCCAGTAATTCCACTCCTGGGTATTTAGGCAAAGGAAATGAAATCACTGTCTCAAAAAGGTATCTGTACCCTCACGTTCATAGTGGGAGTATTTATAGTAGGCAAGACACAGAAACAACCGAAGGGCCCATTCACAACTGAATGGACCAAAAAAACGTGGCATACATACACAATGGAATATTATTCGGCCACACAAAACAAGGAAATCCTACCATTTGGGACAACATGATTGAAACATGAAGGGGTTATGTTAAGTGAAATGTCAGATATTTAAAAGACCAATATTATATGATCTTACTCATACATGGAATCTAAAAAAATACTGAACTCTTAGGGGGGCCTGGGTGGCTCAGTTGAGCATCTGACTCTTGATCTTAGCTCAGGTCTTGATCTCAGGGTTGTGAGTTCAAGCCCTGCATTGGGCTCCATGCTGGGCGTGGGGCCTACTTAAAAAAATAAAAAATTAAAATTAAATACTGAATTCATAGATATGGAGGGCAGATCGGTAATTGCTAGAGGTGGGGGAGGGGTGTGAAATGGATGAAGGTGACAAAAGGTACAAACTTCTAATTAAAGATTTTTAAAAACTTGCATCTGTGGCTCACATTACACTTCGATGGGGCAGCATAGTACAGAGCTTCCTCCCCTTCCAGAGTCCCTTCCAGTACCTTCTTCTGTCTCTGTGCTAAAGTTGATGTGTCCTGGACGCCCACGAGTCACATGGGCAGAAAGCCGAGATTTCATCCTGCTCAGGATCCCTGGGACTTGGACCAAGTCTGTTTCCTTCTCTGTAAAACGGGGGTCGCTTGAGCCACACAGGGGCTCTTGGGAAGCTCAGACCAGACAACGGACAGGACGCTCCAGAGTAGAGGGGGTGTCGTGCGGATGAGAAGGCCCGACCCAGAGGACTGAAATGGGGTCTCCATGCTGGGCATGGGACTGTCCCTCCTGGGCCACTGCTCCTTCCTCTCCCTGCAGGGAGTCCACCACGAACGTCAAGGTTATGCATCCGCTCCCTCCCAGCCTAATGCTCCAGCGACTTGTCAGATTGATTTGAGAGGAGAGGGCCCCGACAAAGGGCAGATTTGCCTTTTGGCCCATCCCAACCTTTTGGGGTTTCGAGCCAGGAAAATAACCAAAACTGACCTCAGAGAATTGTACAAAATAGGCCCTGGGTCAAGGAGCTTTTTTATAAAATAGCTTTTCTTGCAAATAACCAAGGGTTTTGAATCTTTACCAGGCCATCCTTTTTTCTTTTTTTTATATGTTTTATTTATTTATTTTGAGAGGAGAGAGACTGTGAGTAGGGAAGGGCAGAGAGAGAGAGAGAGAGAGAGAGAAAGAATCCTAAGCATGCTATGTGCTGTCAGGGCAGAGACCAACGTGGGATTCAACCTCAGGAAACTTGAGATCATGACCTGAGCCAAAATCAAGAGTCAGATGCTTAACCGACTGAGCCACCCAGGCACCCCCACCATGCCATTCTTTACAATTGGCCCTTTCACACACCCCTGCCCCCCGAAGGAAGATGGTGTCCATCATTCTCACCATTTTCCCATTGAACAAATAAGAGAACATAAAGGGTGATTGTTCTGTTTCAAGGCATCCAACCGAACAATGGCAGAGCCCCAGGATCCAGAGGTTTGGGGAGCAAAGGAGGTGAGGCAGGAGGGAGGGCTGTATGTTCGAGGCAGGGGCCGAGCAGCTGGCCAAGGGCAGCCTGTGACAGAGAAGTGGCCATGACATTCACGATCCCTGAATGAGTTGTCTCTTAAACACAGGTGGGTTGGACACATTCTCTGCTTTGGAGAAGAGTCAGTGGTCCTTCTCCCGGAGTGAGCTGGCTTCGGGCCCTGGTGCGGCACCCAGCCTTCCCCGCGTCCAGTGGGAGTGCCAGTGTCAGGGCCACGGAGGGTCCATTCCAGATGCCCTTGGTGGAGGCTTCTGTGGTGTTGACTGTCGGGTAGCAGAATAGGGGATTCCAGGAGCAGCCACAGTCCCCAAAATGCGGCTTCAAACACATCCCTGAGCGCTCAGGGTTGGGTGGGGAAGGGTCACATGGACTGAGACTCCATCCCAGCCGTGGGACCTGGTGGGTTATGTGACCTCTTATACAAAGGTCAATAAATCGGCCTTAGAGGGTCTCTGAGAGGAAGGACGAGGAAGCTATTAATGGAATGCCTGGCACGTAGCGAGCACTTGGCACCCGGCAGCCCTGATTTCAGGGCTCACGGAAGCAGAGGGAGAAGGGGCCCAGGGGCGTGGCTGCCCTCCTTGTGCCTAAAAAGACTTCTACACAGTCAGCCGTGTCCCTGCCCCTGTCCTGGGCACCATGTCCCAGGCAATGCCTATCCCCTCAAGAGGGCATGATGTCGTTATGTGACTCGGGCTGTGTCTGCAGGCTGCTCTCGGTGGGCACTGTCTCTGCCTTCTCCCCCACGCCTCCTCACTGGCCAGGTTCCCTGCAGAAGGACTGGCTGCCCTGCCGTGCCATTTTCGCGACTCCCGAGCGCTGACTCTACAGCAGATGCCTGCTCAGGGCCACGTTAGAGCACCCCGCAGCATGCCGGCTCCCGTGCCCAGCCCCCTGTCTGCTCAGCTCTTCCCCAGGATGTATTCCATGCCTGGCAGGTGCCAGAGCTGGAGGCCAGGAGGCCCAGCATCAGTCCCAGGGGGCTGGACTCACAGAGTCTGGTTTCTGTCTTCCGGTGCTCACACACCAGCTCCGTCACTGGCACCTTGGCTCTCCTCCAGCCTGGAGTCTGCTTCGGTCGTGCACTGAGGGACACGGTGCAGTGACATGGGCGGCAGGCAACAAGGTGATTTCTGTGGACCTGATTCCCAGACCAGCCGGCGCCCATGCAGCGCCGTTTAGAGACTGTGTTAATCCACGAACAACCTGCTTTCTAGAACCAGACCACTTGCCAAAAACCCCTCTTGCCTTCACTCATTTTCCCTGTCGGGGGCACAATGATCAATTGCTCTCGTGTCCTATGGCAACAAAGCTGGGTTCCTAAGTGCCTCCTTACTAGGAAATCACGTGGGACATGTTACTTAACTGTTCTGCTCGCCAGATCCCTTGTGGGTAATGTGGGTAAAATAACAGGTGTGTGAGGACTGAGTGAAAACATCAAGCCAGCAGGGCACACAGCAGCCACTTAACGTGTGTCATCACCACCGGCGAGCCCGTTGTGAGAGCAGCCGGAGGTCTAGCCGCCTGCGACTCGCCCCCTGCCGTTTTGTGACATCCGTATTCCATAGCTTAGATCATGGCTCACTGTTTCGCTGTCTCAGGACTGATCTTACACAGCAAATGCAAACCCAAGCTGCAGATGGATGTTGATTATGGTCCCGGTGCTAAGTGTCTGAAGTGTCCCTCTTTTTCCTCAAAGCCTGCTGTTCTTGGCTCAGCCACCTGCCGTCTTCCCTGAAACACGGTTCTGGTAAGTGACTCATTCTCAAATTGCTGGGATTCAACTTCAGTAAGCCTCGGCAGGGACAGGAATTTCTGCGTCTCCGTGGTCTTAATAATCACGTCATACACCAAGTCAGTTCCTCTTCCCACTCCTAGTTGAAGCGTCCTTTACCGCGTGTCAACTAGTGCTGTCAGTCTCGCAGGATCTGTGGCCTCCAGGGCTGGGTCTGCCCGTAGCTGGTGTCTGTAGGGTTGGTCTCTCTGCTGACAGACTCTTCGCTTCCTCCCCCTGCTCATCCGTCGGTCCCCATGATGGTGGCAGGTGGGCTGGCGCCATCTCCGAGGCAGGACAGAAAGAAGGAGGGATGGGGGCAGCTTGCACTTCCGTTACCTGGAGTGCGGAAAGGGGCTTCCCTGGGGGCCCAGGGTGCTCTCAGAAACGAGCTCAGCTTGAACAGGATGCTGGTGCCAAAAATCGAGTCACTGTCCCTAAGCAGACTGCAGATATGCTGCAGAGATCATTCAAGGAAGAGAAGAGAGACTGATGTAGGTGGCATACCGATTCCTGGTGACCTCCTGGGGACCCTTATGGCCAGGTAGAGGTGAGGTCCATGAGGCCTCGTGGAGGCAGCTGTTCCTAGATGAGCCTGCTGACGTCTGAGCCCCAGCTGAGCTCGAGCTGCCTCCCTAGGGGCTTGGGACCTCCTCCAGCCATCGGTGCAAGCCATAAAGGTGGGAGGGGTGGTGGCAGGGCCCGACGGGAGTTCTTGAGACAGGTGTGGATAAGGCCAAGGTTAGCATACAGCTGGAGAAGCTTCCAGTCCTCCAAGGAAGGACCACTGGACCTAGAAGGCTCTGAAATCCAACAGGCACGCAACAGGGAAAAAAAAAAAAGAAGGCTCTGGATTGGGTACTGAGTCCTGCTTTGCAAGTCGGCTGTGCCTCAACCGCTGTCTCCAAGTCAAGGAAAACAGACGAGAAAGGGTTTTAACCTGCAGTCCATAGTGAGGCGTCAGAGAACCCGAGAGCTTGAAAATGATGTGCACATTTTTGTGGACCCACAATGTCCTCTTCAGGTTCTCAGAGGGGTCCCTGACCCCGGAAAATGAGAACAACCCTACAGTGCGGTCCCCGGGGTTCTTTCCATCACATACATTCTAGAGTCACGGGCCCTCAGTGCTGTCCACAGGTTTCTAACGAATCTGGCCCCTGGCCAGTAGGGGTCTCAAGGGGCCCCGGGGATGTGACTCTGGGGGACTGGGGGAGTGACTCCTGAGGGGACCCAGGTGATAGATGTGACTCCGAAGGGAAGCTGGATGGGAAGGTCTGTTGGGCTGCACTTGGATTTCCTTGGAGGAAAATGCGCTGTTCGATGTGTTGTGCTCTTCCCGAGTAATTGCACACAGATGCTCCAGTTAGAGCCGTTTCCTTTTGTTCCTTGGCCACAGGCTCTGGGCGTGTCCTTGGGCAGTCGCTGGCCCAGCTCCTCACCCTCATCCTGTTTTCCGGATGGGATCCGGTGCGGAGAGGAAAATGGTGCCCATCGTAGTTCACGGTCCCCCAAACCGCCCGAGCTTCTAGATGCACAGAGGTCATTTTGTCAGTGTTCTCCACAAAACCTTGGTGTTCCCTGCTGTCCTCAGGACGGGGCAGAAGTTCATACACAGATAGCCTGGGGCCTGGGAGTTTCAGCCTCACAAACCGGATGAAACGGACAACTAGTCTCCGAGGACGTCACACGTGGTGGCCTCTCTTGTCCCACCACCTCCCACCTTTCGAAGCTAAGACCCTGGCCAGGCCTCAGTTCCAGGTCAGCCGCCAGGATGTGGAGGCAAAGCAAAGATAAATGTTTGAACCCCCAGAGGCAAACGATCCAAACTACGAGCTCCCCAGTCTTTTGGGGAGGAAAGGCCTTTACTTGCAGGCATCACCGCAGGCTGTTTCTGGAAATCCAGGCTGAACCAGCCTGCAGGCCCCACGACCTCTAGCCCCACCGTCTTTCTGGATCCACCCTCTTGGGCAGCTCATTTTTTGTATACGTTTTGTTTTTCCCCAAACAACTCTGAGCCCCCTAGTTAAAAGAGGCCTGTCAGTTTGAATATCCTTCTGGGAGGAGAGGTCGGGAGTTTTATTTTTCCACCCAAAGACCTCATGGTGAAGACCCTGCCAGACGCCGGGCAGCCTCACCAGCCAGCGGGAACCTAGCTCTCCCCGGGGACAGAGGCGGTATCTTCCCTGGATCAGATGAGCAAGAAGGGCTTTTGCAGCAGAGCCCAGGCTCTGAGCCCCAGGCTGTAACCTACCTCTGCGTCCTTGACACTGGCCTTTCCGCCCGCCAGGCCCAGCCTGGGAAGCAGGGAGAGCCAGGTGGCAGAGAAGCAGCAGAATGGGTTCTTCCTCCCCACGAGGATGTCCTCAGATCCTGGGTAGATTTTCTCGTCTCCGTCATTGTGAAAGATCTCGTAAAGACCTTGAAGGGACAAATCGCTAGTGTCCCGAAGCCTGGGGTCCCATCATCCCCGATCCTGGTCTTACAGCTTGCCAGGATGCTCCCTCCTGCGACCTGGACAGGGCTGAGTGGGGGCAGGGCTTCATCCCTGCTCCCTGGTGCAGGTGCCCCTCTGGCCGCATCCTCCTTTAAAAAAAGTTTTTTAAAAATGTTTATTTATTTTTTGAGAGAGAGAGAGAGAGACAGAGTGCAAGCAGGGAAGGGGCAGAGAGAGAGGGAGACACAGAATCCGAAGCAGGCTCCAGGCTCTGAACTGTCAGCACAGAGCCCGACACAGGGCTCGAGCCCACTATCGTGAGATCATGACCTGAGCCAAAGACAAATGCTTAACCAGCTGAGCCATTGAGGCGCCCCTTTTTCAAACAATTGTCTTCTTATCATCTTGCTTGTGTAGCTTTGCATCCGCCCCCCACCCCCTGCTTTTTTTTTTACTCTTTTTTTGGTCATTCCTGCCACCCCAGAAAAAACTCAAAACAATGTTCCCCTTTTTCTCTTCAAATAGTGTATCAGTTATCTATGGTCACAAAAATACTACATGAAAACACAATTTGGTAACTTAGAACAATAGGCATTTTTTAGTGCCTAGGTCTGTGGGTTAGGGTTTTGGGGGGTCCCTGCAAGCATGTCTGTTGTCTGATGGCATTAGAGCATCAGGGTGACCAAGACATGTGTCCAGACCAAGACAGTTTGGTCTAGAAGGTTCTTTCCATGGGAGCAGAGAACAAGCCCACACATGTGAGTCTTCTCAGTCCTCCACTTGGGTCCCATTGGCCAGCACAGAGCAAGTTGTGTGACTGATCCCTGAGTCAAAGGGGCGCGCTGCCAGTGACAGAGTCAGGAGGGTGCAGAGTGGGGGCAAGGCAATCGACCCTCCTCAGACAGCGTGTTCTGCATGCGGCCGGGATAGCGTCTGTCTGTCTGTAATACAGTGGTCCATCTAGCATCTGCCTTGCACCCTGGCCCTCAGCCTCCAGCTCCCATGGGGGTGGGAACTGCGTTCTATTCCCCATCTTGTCTCCACTGCTTAGCACAGGGTCGGCCCCCAGAGGTCCTCACTTGTGGTTGACCGAATGGAATCTGTTCCCCTGTCTCCATCTCAGTCTCAAAGAGCTCATCATGCTCTGCTTTTAAACAGATGTCCTCTCTTGTCTTCAAATGCTTTCCCTTGTCCGCACTGCCATTCAGAGTCCCCCGCTGACTCGACGTCACGTCCTCATCATCAAGTCACTCGACTGTGTGGTCTGGAGCCTCCCTTTCCTCTGCACCCCCTTGCCCACCTGTAGCTGGACTTTTGAAAGCCACTGGGCACCGTTTACCACATTCTAATGGCTCATCAGCATCTCGAAGCCTCTCTTACTTGTTAATAACATGTGGTTGTCTCCTCTTCCAAAGGTTCTCCTTCCGGCAGCGTAGGACTGAGGACAGAGAGATCCATCTTGAGTCCTGACTTACCACCTTCTGGTTATGTGACTCTTGACCAGGAGTGGTGCAGACTCGCTTCCTCTGAGCCTCAATGGCTGGCTCACTCTTGCTCCTCGCTGGAGACCTTCTGCCAGACTCCTTTACTGAAGACCCAGAGGTTTTCTGCACTTCTAGAAGACTCCAGACCCCAAAAGAGGGAAGGGTTGAGGTGAGGGGGTTGCATTTTTGTTCTGGAAGTAGTGATGGGAAAAGCTGACATTAGATTCGAACCGACCAGGATTCAGTTCACGTCCCTCTCTCCTCCACCCAACAAAACCTGGGCCATAGGATGCTTCTCATTTCTCTCTGCCCACCTCCTTCTCAATCTCTCTTTATCCTTTTAAGGTTCTCCTTCCTTCCACGTCTTAACGTTAGGCTCCTTTCAGGTCCTAGCCCCTTAGATGTTCTCTTTTTATGCTCATTTTCTTGTAAAAGCTTGACTCTTCAATGGCTTATCTAAATTGGTACCTTCCAATTTGAATGACCAGCTCTTAGGGGGAATTTCCCCACTCCTTTGTTCCCACTTCCTGTCAGGATGGTCTCCCATTGATATTCTATAATTAGCTCAAATCTCAAACGGAAACGAGACTCCCCGATTTGCCCACCTTTCCCCGCCCTGTCCATGTTCACTCGTCGGCCATCTCTGTTTCCTTCTTCCTGTGAGGAGCGTTCCGTTGTTCTCTCTTCCACCGAGCTGGGACTGGGCGCCGCCTCTGCTCTAGAGGGTTGTGGAAACGCGAATAAGTAATCCTTTATGGGTACGTTTTCTACCCTCTTCCAAAAACAACACTATGGTTTCTGGATTTATGGAGTGAGGGAATGAGGTACTGATTGGGCTTATTCGTCTGCACTCTCTTGTCGGCGAGATCACGGGCAGTGCCCGGATAGCTGAGGTGTAGCAGGCACAGAGAGAGACACCGAGAAACAGAATTCCCCATGCTCATCATTCTTCCTCCTTGAGAATGAATAGTAGCACCAACCCCACACCTGCGCGGAATGGACACAAGAACCCTTGGCCTCCGGCCTTTTGACATCCTCACATCTGTGAAGGAGGGTGGGAGTTTTCCACTCCTGGCCGAGCTCTTTCCAAGAAAATGATCTCATTTATCTTGGTGAAAGGCTTATTTTTAAAGTGCACATTTCATTTCCCATTATTTAATAGGCACATAATGTCCTGTAGCTTCCTTCTAAGTGATTTCATACATGGGGCTTATATGCATTGTTCCAATTCATATATGCGCCTCGATAAATCTCCACGTATTTCTTTCAGCGCCGTGGTGATAAAAACACGATGTGTGCCTGTGGTTTGGTTTGTTTGAGGAAAGTTTTAGTCTGAGAGGTAGAGCTGGCAGCGGATGATCCGGCGCCCCCTCCCCCGCTCCAGGAGGGGCCTGACACGGGTGGGAGGGGCTGGGGCCGGACGTGGTGTCCCTGGAGTTATTTGTGGCCCTTGGTAAGGCAGACCTCCTGCAGGCCCAGAGTGATAGGGGCCCGAAGTTGGGGCCAGCAATGGGGCCCGTCTCTGAATACAACAGAGAAATGGGGGAACTTACAGGCAGGGAGCAGGGTGGAGAGGTTCCTGGATGGAAAACTAAGAGGTAACATCGGGGTGAGGAAGGACTCTGGCTAACCTGACTTAACAGGCTTCTTGCTGAGAGCTGGAAATCAAGAGTCGGACGCTTAACCGACTGAGCCAAGTAAGCTTTCATAAGGAGAAGGAGGAGAAAAAATTATTAATCAAATTCTCTGGACTCAGCAAATGGGCCCTAAATCTTCCTAAGAAAGATATGTTTCAAAGTCTACCCCCCTTCCCCTCAGCCAAGGGTTCTTTGGAATTGCCCCTGATTAAAGTGTTCTTTTACAGTCTGAGGGCTTCAATAGACTTTATTTTTAGAGCAATTTTATGTTTACAGAAACGCAGAGCAGAAAGTACAGAAAGTTCCCATTTATCACTTCCACCCCCGACTTTCCTTATTATTAACATCTTGCATTATTTTGGTACATTTGTTATAATTGATGAAGCAGTGTTGATACATTATTATTAACTAAGGTCCATAGTTTACATTAGGGCTCACTCCTGGTGTTATTCAATTCTGTAGGTATATTCTTTTTTTTTTTATATATTTTTGTTTATTTTTGAGAGAGAGAGACAAAGCATGAGTGGGGAAGGAGCAGAGAGAGAGAGAGAGGGAGACACAGAATCTGAGGCAGGCTCCAAGCTCTGAGCTGTTAGCACAGAGCCCGATGTGGGGCTCGAACCCTCAAACCGTGAGATCATGACCTGAGCTGAAGTTCAGTGCTTAACCACCTGAGCCACCCCGGCGCCCCTATTCTGTAGGTATCTTCTGCTGTCTGTGGAAAAAGAATCCATTCAGAGGAAACTCTTCGGGCTTAAAAAAATTGCCTGAGGCTGGAGGTGATTGACTATTCATCTGAGCTACCCATTCCTTAGGAAGATTTATTCTGTGCTGTGTGGGGGATCACATTTGTAATATGTCTGGTCTTAGAAGAGTCATAGCATAGGAAATTCTCTCAGAAAGACTCATCATTGGGACGATCAATTCTGCACACATATCCATATGTGATGAGGAATTAAAATTCAACTTGTGTGTTTTTCACCGAAGACCCCTTTGGTCATGTTCTCTCCAGATGGCCCCACACTCATGACATGAGTCGAATCTTTACTTGGAGCTGGAAAGGTCCTTGTGGAACCAGCGGGCCTCCCAGCCATCACCGTGCCTGGGCCCCGGGCCGCTGGGAAGGGACGGGAGGTGTTGGCCCTCCTTACACTGCAGCCCTGGCTCGGAGGACTTCCGCACCCTTTCCCCCTGCAGAGGCATTCTGCTCTGCCTGCACCCGGCCCTCTCTTCCCCGGAAGAGTGACTCATAGGATCACTCAGGACCGACATCCAAGGCCCGTGCATGTTGGATCAGTGCACGGAGAGGTCCAGCATCACCTCTGCACTCGGAGCACCACTGTGTGTGGGGCGTGCGCCTCACCAGGCGCTTATGACTCAGGGCACACTCACCCATGCTGAGGCTGGCTCTTTGCACACCCGATTTCCGCTTTGCCAGCCGCTCCCACTTGGGCTCTGCCGGTAGGAGGTTTCCATCGAGCTGGCAGGGCCTGTGGGGGAAGCGGGGACTCCCTACTTTCTGCCGGCTTTGCGTTCGCTTGCCGCCCCTGTGCACCTCACCCTGCGAGCCTCTGCACCCAGGAGGCGGCAGCAGAAGCCCATTTGCAGCTCCCCCAACCCTTGCAGAGCCAGCCTACGCCACCCCCTTTAGATGCCACACTACCCTCATGCCTCACCCGCTGCCGGCCAGATTTTAGCAACGCTTCGGGGCCGGGGGTGTGCGCACTGATGACTACTTGGTTCTCTGTTCACGCTTCACCTGTTACTCTTCGTGCATTGCCTCCGCTGGTCGGAAGCAGGAGAGGTGAGTGCAGCCAGAGGCACCAGCCCCACCCTCGCCTCTGTGGACTGCGGGCTGCCGGGTGAGGTGGCTGTAAACCCTTTCGCGCTGCCAATAGGAGAGAGGCCTGGGAGAAGATGGGAACACAGAAGGAAGGGAGAACCTTCCATTTCTGGTTTGGGCAGTGTGGCATTCCCGGCAGTGGCAAGACCAGGAAGAGAGGCGTCAATGCTGGAGCAGAGGTCAGGATGATCTGGCGGTTCCAATCTTGGTGACACCTTTGATGGGGCACCGGACAGGGAAGGCTCCTGGGCTCCTGGATGTTTGGTGTGTGGAACAGACAGGTGTCTGGGGGAAGAGGCACTAGAAGGTGATTTGTGTGAGGCCTAATAATAACCCCTCAAGACCTCCATGCCCTAATCCCAGAAAACTGTGGCTGTGTTATATTACCTGGCAAAGGGGATTGTGTAAATATACTTAAGGTTAAAGATCTTAAATAGGCATTTTATCCTAGACTTTATGGATAGTGTGGAATATAAACTTTCAATTAAATGCTAATAGAGTTTAGAAGCAAGACTCAGAGAGGTCAAACTTATTTCAAATAACTGAGCTATATTCCTCAAGAATCTTTATAGGAATACAATAATATTTAGCAACCAAGGTAAAAGTCATAATGTGTAGCATTCAGTAAAAAATGATCAATCATGCAAAGAAGCAGGAAGGCACATCCCATAATGAGGGAAAGAAATCAATTAGTTGAAACTGACCCAGAGCTGACACAGGTAATAGAATTAGTAGACGATACAGAACCACTGTTGTAACTGTATTCTGCGTGCTCAGGAAGTTAAAGGACAGACGGAACCTGAGAAGTAGATGCGTGGAAAATGTAAAAAGACCAAGAATAAACTTCTGGAGACGAAATGGGCTAGGCGAAAAAACTATACAGGATGGGACTAATAAATCAGAGAATAAACATTAAGAAAAGCAGTACATTTGAAGACATAGCAAAAGAAACTATCTCATGAGAGAGAAAAAAGACTAATAAAAAATAGATCATACAAGCTGTAGGACAATTTCAAGAAACCTTGAAGTACTCAAAGCAGAATTCAAGGGTGGGAAGACAAAAATATTTAAAAAATAAAGACTGAACACTTTCCAAGTTTAGTGAAAACTATAAACTCACAGAGCCATGAAGTTCAGTGGATGTTAAACACAAGAAACACAAAGAAACTACAAAAGTACATTATAATCATATGGCTTGCAGGGTGCCTGTGTGGTTTAGTCCGTTGAGCATCCTTCTCTTGATTTTGGATCAGGACATCATCTCACAGTTTGTGGGTTCAAGCCCCATGTTGGGCTCTGTGCTGGCATCCCGGAGCCTGCTTGGGATTCTGTCTCCCTCTCTCTCTGTCCCTCCACCACTTGCACTTGCACACGTGCTCTCTTTCTCAAAAATAAATACATAAATATTAAAAATATAATATAATATATAAAGTAGCAAGCAATGTGATTATATATATTCTATATAATCTATAATAATATCCATATAATCACGTTGTTTGCTATAAGTAACAAAGAAAAAATCTTAAAAGAAGCCAGAAAATAGGGATACACTATATACAAGAAAACGAAAATAAAGATGAAAACAGCTTTCCTTTCAGAGATATTGCAAGGCTCAAATTACTAGAGTTAGACCTGAAAGAGGGGACAGTTGGATACCTTGCAGAAAATGAGCAAATTTTCAGAAATGCACAATCTATCAAAACTGACTCATGAAGAAATAGAAAATCTGAATAGAGCTCTACCAAGTTAAGGAGATTGAATTTGTAATAAAAAGTGTCCCAAAAAAGAAAAGTCCAGGAGTAGATGGCTTCACTAGTGAATCCTACCAAACATTTAAGGAATTAGCATTAATCCTTCTCTAACTGTTCTAAAAAATTGAGGGGAGAGAACATTTCTTGACTCAGTTTATGAAGCCAGCATTACCTTGATCAAAAGCCACATACACCACAGGAAAGAAGAACTACAAGCCAATATCCCTGATGAATAGTGATACATAAATCCTCAACAAAATTCATGCAAACCAAAGTCAGTGGCGTATTGTAATTATTCACCGTGACCAAGTGGGATATGCTTCCAGAGGGTAAGGACGGTTCAACAAATGGAAACCAATTAATGCAACAGGCCACATTAATAGAACAAAGAAAAAGTACCTCACATCATAATCTCAAATGCAGAAAAAATATTTGAAAAGATTCAACACAATTTAATGATAAAAACACTCAGTAAAGTAGGACCAGAAGGGAACATTCTCAACATGATAAAGCCATACATGAAAAACCGACAGCTAACACCATATTCAATGATAAAAGACTAAAAGCTTTTCCATTAAAATCAGGAATAAGACAAGGATATCTACTTTCACTAATTTGATTCAACACAGTACTAGAAATCCTAGCCAGAGCAATTAGGTAAGAAAAAGAAATAAAAAACACCCATATTGAAAAGAAAGAGGTGAAATTTTCTTTTTTTCTTTCTTACACATAGTCTGATCTTATACATAGAAGGCCTTAAAGATTCCTTGACCTTCCTCTCTCAGATCAGCTTCACGCTAAGACTGCAATATGCCACCTGAGGTTTTTAAGTGTGTGGCCTCAACCAGACTACTTTCAAAGGCCTGCTTTCCAGTCCAATCTTTCCTCCTGTTTCTGTCTGCTTACGGGAATGCTAGAAATTTATTTGTTTCTTTTAGGTGTTTAATAAAAATTTTTAATGTTTATTTATTTTGGAGAGACAGAGAGAGACAGAGAGTGAACAGGGGAGGGGCAGAGAAGGAGGGAAGACACAGAGTCTGAAGCAGGCTCCAGGCTCCAAGCTATCAGCACAGAGACTGATGCGGGGATTTGAACCCATGATCTATGAGATCATGACCTAAGCCAAAGTCAGATACTTAACCAACTGAGCCACCCAGGTGTCCCTAACAGTTTTTCTTTTAAATATTTATTTACTTTTGAGGGAGGAAGGGCAGATAGAGGGAGAGAGAAGATCTCACACAGGCCCCGTGATGACAGCAGACACCCCAACATGGGGCTCAAACTCATGAACCATGAGATTGTGACCTGAGTCAAAGTCAAACATTCAACTGACTGAACCACCCAGGAACCCCTAAAAATATTGGAATGGGTGGCTCAGTCAGTTGAGTATCAGACTTCAGATCAGGTTATGACCTCATGGATGGTGAGTTTGAGCCCCACATTGGGCTCACTGTTGTCAGGGCGGAGCCCACTCCAGGTGCTCTGTATCTTTTTCCTTCTTTCTCTTCCCCTCCCCTGCTCAAGCTCTCTCCCTCACAAATAAAACATTTAAAAATAAATAAATACATACATATATACATAAAAATATTGGGATGGGTTTTAGAAATGTCAGGCCTTATAAAAGGCCTAGGGACAGCTCAGCAAGAGCCCCATGAATTATTTTTGTGCGTAACACCCTGTGATATAGTGCTATCCATGGCCACATACGTCACTGTGATTTTGGCTAAAGAAAGTTCTGTTTCTGTAGATATAATGGCCAATTACCAGAGAAAGAAGCATTGGCTTGGCAAAAAACCGACTGACTTTTATAGATTTCTACCAAATGCAATAATAGAGGTAAACATGATACGGGATTTCTGTGTGACTCTCAACATTTTCTGGCTTTTCCCAGGACTTTCAACCAACCGACTGAACGCTGTTCCGATGTGGTGATTTTTAAAGACTTGTAATTATTGAATACAGCATGCATGTTTCGTGAACGGCACTGATTCTTTTGTTTAGGAAAAGAGACCAGTGTCTGTTTTCTATCAAAGGTTTTGACCACAGTGCTCCTTCAGCAAAGGCCACCCTGTGCGCTGGAAATTCCTCGTATCTGGAAGGCATCATGCCATCTCCGGGGCAGAACACAGTGCGTGCTCTTTGAGCAAAGCGAGCTGGTATTGCAAGCTAGCAGGCAGATGTTCAGGACGCCCTTCGTGCATCCCCAAAAGCTAAGCCCATTGTGACCGAGCAAAGGGATCAAAGGGGTTTAGGAACACATATGCTGGGTCCGATTTCCCTTCCTCAGGCCAGAAGCTGTGCTGGGCACTTGGGGAGCACAGAGGAGAAGACTTGACTGCATCCCCACCTGTAGGTCATTCCCGGTCTACAGAGGACCCTGACAGTGGGCAGGAGTGAGCGCACAGTAGAGGCAGTGCTAGGGTCTCGCAAGGCTGAGGCACAGTTCTGAGTGAGGGGACAGCAGCCCGGCTCCTGAGCACGTGCTGAGAGGTGAGCAGGGCCATACTCAGTTCTGGAAGTTTTCCGGGGAGCCAGGAGGAGGCCTGACTGTATTCGAAACAGGAGGGTCACGGAGCACCTGTCACGGGCGGGAGCTGGGTGGGGGCACGTGCAGACACAATTATCCTCCACTGTGTGCTGCCGAGGGGCTCAGGGGTCCAGGAGTAAGGAGTGCAGAAATGGTGACTGAAGCCGCCAGCACACAAAACTAGGGGTGTGCGGAGTGGGGTGAAAGCGCTGAGGGTTGAGTGCCAAAGATGCCAACGTTCAAGTCTGAACAGAGCAGAAGAGCATGGACGTGGGACTGGCAAGGGTGGCCCGGAAGGTGGGGGAAAGCCAGAGGGTAACTGCACCCAGAGCGAAGGAGTGGGTTCACAAAGGAGGCAGGACTGGAAGCCTCACAGGAGGAGGACCCCAGTGTCCCCGGGGCCTGGCATTGTCCCAACACATGGCGGGGGTCAGGGGGAGGAAGCCCATTCCAGCAGTGCATTGAGAAGTGAGCATGGGGGAGACCTGGGGGGCTGACTGTCTTTGTAGAACCTAGAAGGTCAACGGTGAGGGTCAAGAGAAGAGGCTGAGTCATATGGATCGTTGGCTTCTGGCGAGTTTGGAAGATGGAGGAGCACGCTGAGATGCTGAAAGGAAGGAGGAGGGCAGAGAACTTCCTAGAAGCCAGGTCCTAATGTGGCCTGGAGAGACTCCTCTGCACGGTCTCATTCTTCTTGGAACGCTGAGCCTTGTCCGGGAGTCAGATCAGTGAAGTCTCAGGCTGGCCAGCCCCACTTCTGCTAACCTCCCACCAGTCTCTCCATCCACCTGGTTGGATCAGGACTGAGCCACAGGTCACTTGCCTTCAAAACCCCAGAGGTAGAGAAGGAGTCATATAATTGCACAGTACAAGGCAGCCCAGAGAGGTTAAGTGATGTGGTCCAAGTCACACAGCTAGCTGGACGTAAATTCCAGACTAAAATCCAGGTCTCCAGACTTTAAATCCAATGCTGTTTGTGTTACATGATCCTGGACTTGTTCCACGTGGATCAGCGGCCTGCCTCCTCCCTACCCCCCCACCCCCCCACCCCTGCGGCAGAGTTCTACTGGTCATGCGCAGAGAGATCTCCTCCTCAAGAACTAGGCTATGTTCTTCATCCAGAGGCACTCCTCAGGGATCCAGGAAGAGTCTCTCTTTCTCTCATATCTGTATTTCCCTCAGGCACTCCCTCTCCCTCTCTTGTCCCCTTCAGCTCTTTGTCCCCTTTCAGAAAGGCGCTGTGGGGCTGGGAAAGTGCCCCAGGCGAGCATGGGTACAAGCACAGGCCCCTGTTGATTCACAGCTGCGGTGCCCACACCGCCCTCACGCTGCTACTTGGCAGGCAGTCTTGGCTGGCAGGAGAATGGTGCTTTGTTACCATGAATGATCCAGAGTCCTGAGCTGGGCTGGCACCACTGACGCCAGGACTCCTGCCAATCGGGTCCCCCGCTCTGGTACTTTCTGAGGTCCTGGCACCTCGGTGCACTGCACGGCTCCACACAGGGCAGGGCAGAGAAGAGTGTGGAGCATTCCAGATGAAGGTATCTGGGGCCCATGACTCCCTCCTGCTAGGGTCTCAGGGGTCTCGTCTAAGGATCCATGGGAAAAGATTTTCACTCTCTGGGTTGCGTGCAGCTCTTTGCGTGTGACCACAGGGCTGCAGTCCATGTCCGGGCTGGGGGACAGCCCTGTGGGCAGAGGGGAGGTAGGTTAACTCTGCTCTCTGAGGTCTCTCCCAGAGCCCATGGAAGTCTCATTTAGAGAATTCCCCTTCCCCCTTTCATTGTCCTCTACTGAGGGCTATCACATACAGGAATTTCAACGTATCAGCTGTTGTAGACTTTGGGTCCAGCAGAGTTAGGACACTCCGTGCACAGACACCCTTTGCGTGGGAGGCTGGCCCAGGTGGGCTGCCAGCTGCGCACTGGGGAGGAAGCGCACTGCGCACAGTAGTGTGCATCCTCCTCCCTGACCCCGAAATCTCACTGAGGAACTTCATTCCTTCAGCCTAACCTCGCCATGTGCTTCAAAATGTCAATACTTGCTTTGAAGGTTTATTTATTTATTTTTAAGAGAGACAGAGAAAGAGAGAGAGAGAGAGAGAGAGAGAGAGAGAGAGAGAGAGAGTGAGCGAGCAAGCAGGGGAGGGGCAGAGAGACAGAGAGGGAGAGAGAGAATCCCAAGTAGGCTCTGCACTGTTAGTGCAGAACCCCATGTGGGGCTTGAACTCAGGAACCCTGAGATCATGACCTGAGACAAAACCAAGAGTGGGACGCTTAACCGACTGAGCCACCCAGGTGCCCCAAAATGTTAATACTTTTTAAAGTATCATTAGCCATTTATATTATTATAAAAATAATTTTCAGGTTACTTGATAGCATGATAGGATCTCAGGTTGGGAAGGACTCCACTTCCTCCAGCCGAGACTCGAACATCTTTATTCAGCTTCTGCTCAAGCAGGGAACAGTCCCCTCTGCTTCATGAGCACATCCGAGCCCCAGTTTGGGCTGTTGAAAAGTCTGTTTCATGAGGATGACAAAACCAAACTTGTAAGGTGGTCTGAGTATCAAAAGAGCTATTTATGAAGTATGACTTGATATTTTGATCGAATAGGATGAAATCAGAAAACAACCTTCGTTTTTTTCATTCAATGAGTTAATTTATTTTTCAGAGACAGAGTGTGATGAGGAGGAGGAACAGAGAGAGAGGAGAGAGAATCACGCGGTCAGTGCAGAGTCTGATTCGGAGCTCGAACTCACAAACCACGAGATCGTGACCTGAGCCGAAATGAAGAGTCAGACATTTAATTGACTGAGCCACCCAGGTGCCCCAGAAAGCAACCTGATTTTTGTCTTCCACTGTCATTCACGGACTAGGTCTCATTCATTGCCAGCCCTGGATGAGAAGCCGGGTGTCCTCCTACCTTCACTGGTCTTCTCTAGGTAATAGGTCAGCAGACACCGGAGGTCAAGAAACACACCCTCAATATGATCATTTAAAAGTCTTGTCCAAGGTTCAGATGAGCGACTGAAGCTGAATCCACTCAACATGGGGGCCCAAGCTAATGTCCATGTGGCTGTGAATGTTTGGGGTGTCACCCTCGCAGTCAGGGAAGGGGTGGTGTCCCGTCCAGAAACATACATATTTCCCTCAACCAAGCTGATGTCTCTATTATTACAAAGTTGAAAATTAACAGACAGATTTGCCTACTTAGATGCGCCCAAACTGTGTTTACGAAACTGATGGCTACCACCCATAGTAAGAACTCGTGTCCCATCAAAGATGAGTGAAAACAAGTATTCTTGAAACTAAGAAAAAAACACTAACATGGATTATCATTTTGACCGATTTAACAGAAACCAGTCACTAAGGGAGACAGTATTTAATTCAGTATTATTTATCTGCTTATGCTCTCTCTTATCTCACAGATCATATAAGTTTCACTAAAGCCTTTATTGAAGTATTATTTTATTACTTATTATTTATATATAGAGAGAGTGAGAGAGAGCAGGGGAGGGGCAGAGGGAGAGAGAGAATCTTAAGCAGGCTCCACGATCAGTGCGGAGCCTGATGTGGGGTTCGATTCCATGACCCTGGGATCATGATCTGATCTGAAATCAAGTCAAATGCTGAACCGACTGGGCCCCCCAGGCACCCCTACCGAGGTATAATTTACACATCACAAAACACACCCACTGCAAGCATACAAACAAATGCTCCTTGGTATATGTATCGAGCTTTGCAGCCATCACCATGATCCAGTTTTAGAATATTTCCATCACCCCACTCTGTTCTCATGCTCGTTCAGTGAATCCTCACTTCCCTTTCTAGCCCCAGGCGACTGCAGAGCTGCTTTTTGTCTCTATGGATTTGCCTTTTTAAAAAGTTATGCAAACATGAAATTGCAAAAGCATATATCAATCAGTTATTTTACAATATTTCCATTCCATTGTGATGAATTTGTTAAACTATTCCCTGTTATGGGTTGGTTTCATTTTTTCTTTTTTTGGCTTTATAAGTAAAGTTTCTCTGAAGTGTCACATCCAAGTCTTGTGTGCATATCCTGTATTTTCATTTCTTTCAGGTAGGTCACTGAGAATGGATCTGCGGAGGTGCTTGGTAAGTACATGTTTAATTAACTTTTAAAGGAAACACAACTGTTTTTCAAAGTAATGGTTCATTACATTCGCACCAGCAATGGATGAGGGCTGCAGTTTCCATACATCTCCACCAACACTGGGATTGTCAGTCTGTTTCATGATAACCATTACAGTGAGTCTGTGGGGATCTCACTATGGCCCCAAAGTGTAGGTGCGTGCATTTCACGAATGACTGATGATATTGAGGATCTTTTAATGTGCTTATTTCCATTTGCATATCTTCTTCAGAGAAAGGTCTAGTAAAATCTTAGTCCATTTAGAAAATTGAGTTGTTTACATTAAAAAAAATTTTTTTAAAAAGGGGGAGGCGCCTGGGTGGCTCAGTTGGCATCCAGCTTCAGCTTAGGTCATGATCTCGCTGTTCATGAGTTTAAGCCCCATATTGGGCTCTGTGCTGACAGCTCGGAGTCTGGAGCCTGCTTTGGATTCTGTGTCTAATTCTCTGCCCCTCCTCCACTCATACTCTGTCTCTGTCTCTCTCAAAAATAAATAAACACTTAAAAATTAGAAAATTGGGTTGCAGTTCCTTATATATTCTGGAGACAAACCATTTAGCACACATGATTTGCAAATATTTTCTTCCAGTTTATGGCTTTTTTAAAAAATGTTTTTTATTTATTTCTGAGAGACAGAGAGAGACAGCATGAGCAGGGGAGGGTCAGAGAGAGAGGGAGACACAGAATTTGAAGCAGGCTCCAGGCTCTGAGCTGTCAGCACAGAGCCCGACGCAGGGCTCGAACCCACAAGCTGTGAGATCATGACCTGAGCTGAAGCTGGACACTTAACCGACTGAGCCACCCAGGTGCCCCATGGCTTTTGTTTTTACAGCTATAATATGGTGTCTTGTGAAAAGCAAATGTTTTAATTTCAATGAAGTCTAACTTAACAAGTTTTCTCTTATGCATCATGCTTTTGGTTTCATATCCAACAACTCTTTGCCTAATTCAGGTCACAAAGAATGACTCCTATGTTTTGTTTTAGAAGATTGATAATGTTAGCTCTCACATTTAGGTATGAGACATTTTTAGCTGATTTTTGTATATGATATGAGATAACAGTCTGTTTTTGTTTTTGCATATGACCATATAGATGTTCAATCATTTCAGTCCCGTTTGTTGAAGAGACTATTCTTTCCTCCATTGAATTGAGTTGGCACCTTTGGAAAAAATCAATTGACTATAAATGGAGGAGTTTATTTCTGGACTTCTTTTCAATTTATCTGCATGTTTGTCTTTAAGCCAAAACCATACTCTATTGATTACTATAGCTTTCTACTAAGCTTTGAAATCAAGCAGAGTAGGTATTACTTCGTTTTTTATGTAGATTTTATGTACGATCTTCAGTTTTTGTGTACATTCATGTCATCTATGTATCTGTAAACAGGTTTACTCCTTCCTTTACAGTCTGTCTGTATTTAACTGCTTTTTCTCACCCCTATTACACTGGGTAGAACCTCAAGTGTAGTGTTGAACAGAAATGGTGAACACTGATACCTTTGCCTTATTCCTGGTCTTTGGGGGAATGCATTCAGTCTTTTTCCATTTCTCTTAACATTAAGTATGGTAGTTGTGAGTTTCTTATAACTGCCTGTTATAAAGTTTATACAGGTCCCTTTTACTCTCAGTCTTTCAGGAGTTTTGATCATGAATGATGTTAGTGGATATTTTTCTGCAAGTGTTAAGATGATCATGAAGCTTTTGTCCTTTATTCCTTAGTATGAAGTATTACATACATGCATTGAAATTTGTTTGATTGCCTAGTAGATAATATAACCTGGAGAATGTTTCATCTGCTTTTGAAAAAAATGTGTATTTATTTTAGTTAGAATGCTCTACAAATGTCTATTAGTCAAATTGCTTGGAAGTGTTATTTAAGTGTCTGCATCTTTGCTGGTTTTCTGTTTGGCTGTTCTATCAACTATTGAAGTGGATATTGAACTCTTTGATTGTTAGACTGTCTATTCTTTCAATTCTATGCTTTTTGCTACATAAAATTTGAAACTTTACAGTTAGGTAGAGTTACAGTTATAATTGTTATATCTTCCTAATGTATTTACACTTTATTGCCATGTAATATCCTTCATTGTCTTTAGAAATATTTTTTTTTCTGAAAGTTAATTTTGTTTGATAGTAATACAGCCACTCTGGCTCTCTATCGCTGCCACTGGCATGGTATACCTTCTTCATCACTTTACTTTAACCTATTTGTGTCTTTCTGTGTGAAGTGTGTCTTATGTAGACAATAACCATTGATCTTATTTTTTAAATCCCTTAGGATAACCACTGCCTTTTGATTATAGTGTTTAGCCATTTATATTTAATATGGTTATTGATGTGGTTGGATTTAAGTCTGCCATTTTGTTTTCTCTCCCTCACTTTTAAAATGTATTCCCCATTTACTGCTTTTGTGCTAAAGAATTTCTTTTCTAGGTATACCATTTCAATCTGTTGCTTTACTTCACTTTTGTTATTTTCTTAGAGGTTCCTTTACAGATTATGATATGCATTTAACTTATACCATCTACCTTGGGTTAATACTTGCTTAGTTTCAGTAAAACATAGCAATACTGCTTCAATATATCTCAAGTTCTTCCCTTTCCTTTGTGCAGTTATTACATCTCCATGAATGCTATAAATCTAAGGATATAGTATTATAATTATTGCCTTATATAATCTTATGTCTGTGAACAAAATTAGGAGAAAAAGAAAACATATACTTATAGTCTTTTATATTTACCCACAGATATCATTTGTAGTGCTGTTCATTTCTCCTCACAAAATCAAGTTATCATGTGGTGTGAGGTCAAGAGATCAGGAGACATTTGCTATTGAAAAGGTCACTTATACTCACAGATCCCAAGGGGATGGGGCCTGCCATGCAGAACCATACAGAGAGTCCCCAGAGTTGGTCAGGAAGTGGAGGGAGCAAGAGGAAAACATGGGCAAGAGTCTTAACTGTGGTTTCCCTGGGAAGGAAGGGGTGAGTTAGGGTAAGCAATCTGAGGATTTAGCTAGTTTGAGTAATGCCAGCAGGCTCTGGGGCATAAGGGTGCCCCTAGTAGTGTGGTACCTGGCCTGGTAGTGATTAGGGACGCGGGGTAGAGGCCTGGAGGGTGAAAGCCCCATAGAGGAGATGATTGGGGTGTGGGCTCTGGATTGGTTGGCTTGTATATGCAAGTTGTTTGCTCTCCCGGGAATTACCTAGCCCTGAGAGGGGCTGCGCCTCCAGGGTCAGCAAGGCCTCAAGATGTCAAATATCAAGTACAGAAACTAGAACAGATGGCTGCTGCCTGTTGCTCCTGTCCCACATCTGTTGCTGGATGAGCTCAGGGAAGGGTTGGGGAGAGAGAGAAGACTGTGTTGCCCTGGCACCTTCAGCCAGGGGCAGGGCTCTGATGAGGCTTCATTTCTAACTTGATCTTCATCTCAACCATTCTTCCTCCTTCCCTCTCTGAACATCTTTCCATTCCACCTCACCTGCCATGGGCATATAAATGAGACCTAGCATTTACTGAGACAATATCTTACCATGTTATTTTCCATTATCCAGTTTGGTGGGATTTTCCCATGCAGTGTCAGGGAGCCAAAACAAGGCTTCTCCACTCTGTTCTTCCCCCACCATGGTGGAAATGAGCACAATCCAGTCTGACCTGACTCTGGACTCCCAAGAGGAAATAATACTGCCTTTGGCTTTTCTGACCCAAAAGTTTTAGACATGAAGAACGTCTGCACTGGATGGAGACTAAGTTCCCACCTCTTGGAGGAGGAAATAGAGATTTTGTGTTGTTCCAGTCTTACAAGTAAGCATCCATAATTCCCTAATGTTTGTTCCCAGTAGAGAAACACATCTAGGATGAAGAAAATGCTTAATTATGCTGTCACACCTTTCCCCTCTCATCTCAGGCCCCAGCATACTTATAAAAACATTGTCCTGTGGTGCCTGGGTGGCTCAGTTGGTTAAGTGTCTGACTCTTGATTTGGGCTCAGGTCACGATCTCAGGGTTTGTAAGTTCAAGCCCTGTGTCAGGCTCTGCACTGATGGTGTGGAGCCTGCTTGGGATTCTCTCCCTGCACCCTGCCTCTCTCTGCCCCTCCCCCACTCATGCATGCACTCTCTCTCTCTCTCTCTCTCTCTCTCAAAATAAATAAACTTAAAAAAAAAAACACAGTGTCCTGTATAGGATGTTTGAGTATAATGATTGATGCTCCCCTGAAGTCAGGATAACTAGTGGTGGGAAGAAGTGGGGAAGGGGGGAGGAAGCAATGCCTGACCCTGAGGGTAAGGCACCGGTGGTGGCACCAGCCATCTCGAGGAAGTGATTGTACAAAGAAATAGCATAAAATCAGAGGTCAGAGCTGAGTCTGTTTCATTCTTCCAAGATCAGGATGGTGGGGCAGGGGGAGGAGGAGCTTGCATAAGGGGAGGAGACGCATTCTGAAGTTCATGGCCCAGAAGTCAAGGCTCAGCCGGACAGACTGCGTGCGTTCTTGCCAGGGACACCTCAGATGTTCATTGTCAAGCTGATGAACTGGGAACAAAACAGGAGAGAGAAAGAGAAGGGCTGGTTATCCCTCTACTTCCCTGCCAGCCCTACTTTGTTGACCGCATGGCACCTCTGCCCTCCGACCATCTTGCCTGTGAATATAGACTTCCGCCTCAACATGAAATATTAAAAGAAAATGAATTCTCAGCACTTTGTTTTTCCAGAGGTCCTGAGTTCTGAATTGGCTCAAGTCAAGTGCAGATGGTGAGAGAGAGAGGGAAATGTGCTTTCTCTCTGGCGAAGCAGACGGCCTTTCTGAGGCTCCTGAGACCGGGCTATATGAAATGCCTTTTCCTCTTTGATGAGGGCCCCTCACAGTGAGGACCCACCGGGTCCTCCACCACGAGGAGGCTGCAGGCGCAGCATCCGGGGCTCTTTACAAGCGAACTGGAGGAGAAGTTGCATGCGACTCCTTCTCATTTCCGCCATCTTGCCCCTGCCTCGTCCCTCCAGCTTTCCTATCACAGCGCAGCGACTTGTGGGACATTGTTTTCTCTCCTTTCTGCCTCCCTTCCTGGGCACAGCACATGCCAAGGCCAGGGTCAGGGAAGGCAGCTGGCTGAAGGACGATGCACAGGCTCTTTTAACTGTGCATGGGGCCAACCCTGGCAGGGAAGAATCCATCGTTACCTAGGTGGATGGGAAGGGGCACTCCTAACTGTGACTCTTGAACTTGGTCACATATTGGACTCATTGGGGAATTTAAAAAGTATCAATGCTTGAGGGTGCCTGAGTGGTTCAGTCAGTTAAGCATCTGACTCTTGATTTCAGCTCAGGTCATGGTCCGAGGGCTGTGGAATGGAGCCCTGCCTCAGATTCTGTGCTGAGAATAGAACCTACTTAAGGTTCTCTTTCCCTCTCCCTTTGCTTGTCTCCCATTTTCTCTTTCTCTCTCTTAAAAAAAAAAAATCAATGCTTGTGCTCCACCCCAAAAGATTTGGGCTTATTTGGTCTGGGTCACTGCCAGGCCATTGGGGTTTTAAAATCTCCCAAGTATTGCTAATGTGTAGCCTGAGTGGAGGATGGCGGGCTTGAAGGGAGAGAGAGGGAGAAGACTCAAAGATTTGTCCTGCTGTCTTGAAGATGGACAACAGGGGGCGGGGGCGGGCTGGGAGCTGAACCAGATGACTTGGGCCTGCTGCGGGGAAGATAGACAGGAGAGGGGGCTTGTTCCAGCCCCCACACACATGTGGACACTTGGTTTGGAAGTGACATCTTGACTCTGAGGCAGTGGAACCCTTCCACCATGCTTCCGGTACTTTGAGGCCTTTGGCTAAGAGGGTATTGAGTACCACACCCGCCCACTCTCCCCCTGCACTGGGGACGGGGGGCAGCTGTCCTTTCCCCATGCTTCCTGGTATCCAAACCTTGATGAAACTGAGAAATCTGCCTTATTTTTGTAAATGACCAGTTTGAGTATGCCCACTTTCTTTGGAGTCCCCAGGCTGTTTTATGCAGTTATATTGTTTCATGCAATCAGAGGAGTTATATTTATCGTGTAGTGTGCCCTGAAGGTTAAGGAGAATACTAGAAAAGGAAAACGTCCAGTTTCATTCCTCAGGGAAATTACAATGTATCCAGGGATCTGAGACACTGTCAGAGAACACCGGTAATGAGCCGATGCAATAAATGGCCAAATTATACGATATTTGTAGAAACCAAACTTTTGATGTAAGAGCAAGACCTTGATCTCGCTGCAAATGGGGAAACTGAGGCACAGAGCAGGTGACTTGACCAAAATCAAAGCACAGCCACACTGCCATCAACCTCTTTATCTTGATAGTCAGTAAAATGGAACCCAAATCCAAAGTGGCTATTGAATTGGGAAATGAGCCAGCGTTTGCTGTGTGAATGTGAAAGGGGGTGAGGAGGAGGAAGAGTCCAGGAAGGGAAGGAGACACGGTTGCTGCCTTTGCTACCATTAAGTCCAAGGGAAAGCAGAGCTGGACAGGAAGACACAGGGAGAGAAAGGAAAATCATGGGAAATAAAAATCCTGGGAACCATGGAAGGGAAGTGGTCCATAATTTTCTCCCTCCTTGCCTTGGGGCAGAATGACTAACCAGCATTAGCAAACCTTATGTGTAGGAATCACCATGGATCCTCCTCAAACAAGTCTGATTCAGCAGGTCTGGCGTGGGGCTTGGTGCTCTGCTTGTTTGTGTGACTTTTAAATTGTATCTATTTTATTGACATATAACTGACACAGAGCACTGTGTGAGTGTAGGATGTGCAACTTGTTGATTTGATACATTTGTATGTTGCAGTGTGATTACTAAGGTGGCGTTAGCTAACCTTTCCTTCAGGTCACGTAATTATCATGTCTTTTCTGTGGCAAGAATAATTAAGATGGTGTCTCTTAGAAACCCTGGGGCTTAGGACAGTGCTGTGGACTATTGTCACCATGTGGCACTCTGCATTTCTAACAAGCTCCCTTAGGGGATGCCCGCGCTGTTGGTCTGCAGACCACACTCTGGGCAGAGGGGAGAGGACTGTCTACACCTGGGACGCCTCTTCCGAGCCTCTGAAACTCTGATCCGCTCTCTGCCCTCCACAGCTTTTGCTGTGGTTAGCCCCTATAACTGGCACAAGGTGTGTCTTTCTCAGGGTTTTTGAGTGTGTGCATACACTCACGCACGCGCACACACACCCCTAGATCATGAGACCCATAGGACAGCAATGAGCAAGGGGAGTGAACAGACTGGAGGCTAGAAGGCAGCAGAATGAGGAGCCCATATGGCAGAAGGAAGAGAAGGCAGGGTTTGCTGGCTCACTCTGTTCAGGTGATTAAGCTCTTTATGCCTTAGTTTTCACTTCTGCAAAATGAGGCTGCTATTAATCCTTAGCTCACAGGGCTGTCGTAATGTTTGCATGGACTGCTAACCGGGGAGCACCTAGAAAATATTAGCAATGTCACTGTGGTCACTGTCCCGTGAGTCAATGTGCACTTGGCGTTCAGTCGCGCGTGTTTACGCAGCAGGGGCTCTGCCTTGCCCTGGCTGGGTCCTACCTCGTTTATGCTGAGATGAATGCACTCCGTGTTCTTCGTGCTGAGCGCCTGGAACACCCCTAGTGGGAGAGACGTGAGAGCGGCATCATCCAGGGGACAGTGCTTTCAACAGGTTTAATGATTTCCCCTGACCTTGGGGCCTGTGGGCAGCTGGCGGAGGAGCTGCTCCATCTGGTGGTGAGCGCGAGGCTTTTAGAACAGCAGGCCAGACTCAGGCTGGCGCCACTGGGCTCTCTCTCGCGTGGTGGGGGCTCTTGAACTCCTGGGGCGGTGGAGCTGGTGGCCTTACCACTGGGTGGCACATGTTGTCATCTGCAGTGTGCCAGTCAGGTGGCCAGCTCCTTGGCCCCAAACATCTCCCCTCTGTTAAATTTTGGGGAGCTACAGATCCCTTGCAATTCTCCGCAAAGAATAAACACACGTACGTAAAGTTTGGCATGACTCTTGAACGCTGTTCAGTCTCTATGAGCCCCTTCCGAGGAGATGCGGCCCCCAGGCTCCCGCTCCTGGGAGTAGGAGTAGGACAGGGGGCCGGCTAAGCTGGACACCACGGCTATGCACTGAAGAGTCTGGAAGTTACTTGCCTCTCTGGGCCTCAGTCACCCCGTCTTAGTCAAAGTGGCTGAGCCAGTCAACCCTGGCTTCCCCTGAGAGTCTCCCGGGACCTTAAAAGATACACACAAAGGGGGAAGGCGGGTGTTCTAGACCCAAACGAAAGGGCCCAACATCCCAGTGCCGTGGGTAAGTCCCGACAGGCATGCCGACGTGGAGACGGCCGGGGAAGCTGAGCAGGGGCCAGGCCTTAGACGAGGCTGGGGGCTTACGAAGGGCCTGCCTGTCAGAGACATTTACAGCGGGAAGAGCTGAATTTCTGAGCTCTATTATTAACTAATTCAGGCAAAAAGTATGTGTTAGAAGAACATATGAAAGACTGGCAGGATGATGATTGTTGAGGCTGCTGTAAAAATCCCTATAAATATAAATACTGACGCTACATGTCACCCCCTGGGTTCTATTCAACTGGCCTCCTGTACAGCCCCGTCATCACAGGACATTGTTTTGTCTTCTAGACCCCTTCTCCTATTGTGCCCATTCTCCCCACCCCAGGCCCCAAGTCAAAAAAATGTTAAAGCTCCCCTGGGGGTTTGCAGCCTGTGGCAAAGTTTGGGAACACTGATGCAGCGCACATGGGACTGATGGTTATTCTTTATACTTAACGTATGATTATAAATTCCTAGAATAAAAAGTTTAAATGATCCTGGGGCAAAACCCTAGCTTTCATATTTTAGAAAGTTCTCCAGGTGGTGAATCTAACGTGAGGATCCCGGAGTAGATGGTGTTCAGCCTCAAGTACCTTCCCCCTAAAATTCCTCCATTGTAAGAACACAACGGGCACCCTCTGCTGGGAAGGATCGCTGAGGGGACTCAGAAAGGACAGGGGCAGCTGAGAGAAGAGAAGCCACCAAGTCTCATTATTTCTGGGTGGGTTTTGGCCACTGAGTAATTGTAGTAAGTGGCGATCTTTCAGGAGGTGCCCTTCCTAAAATGCACCTCTTCCCAGCTACCGGTGGCCTCCTAGAGAAAGCCCCACCGCCCGGCTTGGCGTACAAGGCCAAGGACCTGCTTGCTTCTCTCGGATCACCACGATCAGCCAGCACGGGTGCGGTGCACCTCCCCTAAGCCAGGCCCTCCCGGGGATGGCGGCCTGGGGGAGAGGGGTTTCAGCGGGTAATCACATGTGACCTAAATGGCACAAAGGAAGCAGAGGGCGGAGCCCCAGTGCCCTGGAACCGAGGAGCACGGCCCCTGCCTTGGCTTAACAAGTGTCTTGAGGTCACCTAAGCAAACATCCTTTAGAAAACATCAAGCAGGACAGGTCCATAATCTGTGGGGCCCAGTGCAAAATGGAAATGCGGGGCCCCCTGTACAAAAATGATTAAGGTTCAAGATGGCAACGCCAAAGTGTTAAACCAAGAGCAGGCATCCTCAGGGGTGCCAGGCCCTGTGCACCAGCACATTTCGCTTCCTTCCCCCAACTCTGGCAGCCACCCCGAGGCTGGGTTACAGGCCCGGGATGTGTTTCATTCAGCTTCAACTTTGTGACAGTGTGACAGGAAACCGTGAGCTCTAAAGACCCCTGCACGTAACCTCTTGGGGTAACAACTCTTGTCTGGGGCAACTGGGTCAGTGTTTGGAGCTTACAAGACACAAAGGTAGGGGGCCGGAGGGGGAGCGGAGGGGAAGAAGAAGGAGTGAGACTCCAGTGATTCTTTGTGCGGTGATGGCTTTGATCCCAGATGGGGCCTTTCCTCAGACAAGAGGCAGGAGCCCCCCACCCCCCGTGGCCCCGTCCTCCCACAAAGGCACTGTGAATGCACATGAGGATAATGGCTCTCAGCCAGCGCAGGGACCCAGCAGAAGCATGGTGGGCCCGGAACCCACAGGTCGTGCATGAGAAGATTCTCGACTTGGCAGCACAGAAGACACCCACCCACTCCACCCCTCCGCTGGCACAGAGGTCACACGATGGCGGCTGTCTGAGGTCTGTCCTTGCCAGGATTTCTGGAAGGCGGTCTCTCACCAGCTCCTGGAGGGGAGCCCAGGGGTCGTGGACCCCCTCCCGGGGGCCCAGGGGGCGCAGCACCACCGCTGGACACTCACGGCTTGCGTTCTCCAGCCGGACCAGGCAGCTGAGAAAGTCATCGAAGCCCAGCTGGAGCTCCGCGTCCGCGTACCTGAGGACAATCAGCTGCAAGAGGTGGCGGCTCAGCTGGAAGCCTGCGGAAGAGCGAGGAGACCTGGCCTGTCAAGCCTGGGCCCGTGGGCGCACCTTTGAGAAGCGCCCAGTGCTCCATCCGCAAAGTGCAGGTTCCCAGGCCCAGCGGGGGCTGCCGTCCTCAGACAGTGCGCGTCTACACTAGCTGACAATGTTTCTGGATGTTTGGCTTACCCGGGAGGGAACCCGATTACAAGCTCTGGAGGGGCCGGGGGGGGCCTGTGAGGCACGCTCTGTGAGAAACACCACGCAGCTTGGTGCTACAGCGGCCTCAAAGCCATGGCTGGGTGCCAAGGACAGCAGCGCCCCAGGCACTCAGACTGCCCTGGCAGGGAGTGGCACCCTGCGGGCGGGTGACAGACACCCCCTGGATCCCGTCCTTTGTGTACGGAGCTGGCGGAAGTTATGACTGAATCATCTGGTTGGGATTTAGTCTGCTCGTGATAAAGCTGGGGACAGGGAGGCAGGTGGCCGAGGAGCTGTTAGCTCCTCCCTGACCCCCAGCCCTGGGATCGGGCTCGCCTTGCCTCGTCCATGATAGTCACCACCAGAAAGTAGCAATGAGAAGTTTGGAAGCATCACTGCCTCCCATCAAAGGGTCACATGTACCCCTGCTTGGCCAGGAAGCTTGGCCAGAGGCTGAGAGAGGGGGTGAGGCCAAGTTCAGCCCTAGTGGGTACATTTTAAAGACTCTAATATTGCACAGTAGTTTAAAACACAGGTCCTGGTGTGAGTGAGTGCGTCCTGAGCCCGAGGCGCAACTAACATGGCTGTGCTCTTAAAAAGCCTGAACTTGGGTTAAAGACAGGCCACCCTCTAGGGCATGAGAAGCAAGTGGCTTCTAGTGTTGTCTAGGCTTTTCTTTACCTGCAGCTTTCAGGGCGGTCCGCAGCTCATAGGAGGACATGGTACCAGACTTGTCAGCATCGAACTGAAGGAACAGGTTCTGCGAGGAGGACAGAGGCACTGAGACCCAGGGGCACCCGGAGGCGCCTTGGAGGGCAACCCTCAGCCCTGGAAGAGACTCTTCCTAGGGCGAGGCCTTCAAAGAGGTTTTGGAGAGGTTTTGGTTTTCCTTTTCATCCTGGGTGCCAGCACTGTGGTGCTTCTGGAAGCATCAGAAGTGAACTTGGGAATGAGAATTCTGTCATGATGACTTCCCTTCTGCCCTTTCCTGACCGGCAGCACATTGACCATTTAAAATCCCCTCCTGCTCTGGGCTCCCCACGCCCCGGGCGGGTTATGTACCGTCCACTTCTTCAGCTGGTCCCAGAACACTTTGAACTCCCTGAACTCCAGCTTCCCGTTGCCGTTGGCCTGTGCCGAGAGCATTAAGGAAGGAAGGAAAGAAGGCAGGCAAGCAAGCTGGGATTCAGCCCAAGGGGCCTCAGAGGACTCCAGAGATGGAGGGGGAAGGGGCTGGCCTGGGGGACCGGGGACAGAGATCCAGAGCTCTAGGGAGGCAGCTTAGCTACAAACCATGCATCTCTGAAGAATGAAAATGGCAGGGGTGAGATGAGGGAGGGCACTGGAAGACTTGAAAAAGCACATTATTAAAAAAAAAACACAAACAACCCTTTAGGGGCACCTGGGGGGCTCAGTTGGTTAAGCAACCGACTTTGGCTCAGGTCATGATCTTATGTTTTGTGAGTTTGAGCCCCGCGTTGGGCTCTCGGCTGTCAGCACAGAGCCTGCTACGGATCCTCTGTTCCCCCCTCACCCCCTCCACTCCTCCCCAGCTCATGCTCTCTCTCTCTCAAAAAAATAAAATAAAATAAACATTAAAAAAATAAAGAAAACCCCTGTATTCTCTTAGATGGGGCCCCAAAGTGGTAGCAAGATCCCCAAGTCCCTTCAAAACCTTCCCCCTCACTGGCCAGTCTGTGCCTCTCGATTCAGTTCCAGTTCTAGGGGCTGCCCAGTGTCGAGTTGTTCTCGGAAGAGACGCCTGTCCTACCTGTGAAGGTGCCGCATTCTAGAAAGGTCTGACCTGGAGCAAAACACAGCTATTTCTGCCCTTGGATTTGGAAGGATACGTCCATTAGAGAAATGATGTTTTTACAGGAAATCAGGCTCAGCTTCTTGAATTTGATGTCCTTTTCTGAAATCACACACGAAAGCAGAATTCATCAGAATTCCCAGCTGCTGGACAGATCCAGGGCTGGTGAGGGGGACACGTGGTCACTCCCAGGATGCTGGCAAGAGTGGAAACTGACAGGGCCTTTTGTGAGGAAAATTTGCAAACTATAAAAAAAAAATGCCTTAAAAATGGAAATATCTTTCCATTCTTTATCCTAGTTTTAAGAATCCCAAGCAAAGAATTACAAATTAAAATTTTTCTCATTTGGTTATTAATAATGGCAAACATTTAGAAATGATGGAAATGCCCAATGGAAGGGTAGGGGCAATAGGTTAGGTTATGGGTATATGACGGATTATTACAGTCCTTAAGAATCGTGTTTTTGAAGCATATATAATGACCTGGAAAAACGCTCATGAAAAGTTTAAAAGCAGGATTTTAAAACATATTTTAATGTTTATTTATTATTGAGACAGAGAGAAACAGGGCAGGAGTAGAGGAAGAGCAGAGAGAGGGAGACACAGAATCAGAAGCAGGCTCCAGGCTCTGAGCTGTCAGCACAGACCCTGACGCGGGGCTTGAACCCACAAACCATGAGATCATGACCTGAGCCAAAGTCGGACACTTAACTGACTGAGTCCCCCAGGCGCCCCTAAAAGGCAGGATTTTAAATCACTGAAGAAAGGGACACCTGGGTGGTTCAACAGGTTAAGCAGCTGACTCCTGATTTGGGCTCAGGTCATGATTCCAGGGGGGTGGGGTGAAGCTTATGTCAGGCTGTGTGCTGAGCATGAAGCCTGCCTGGGATTCTCTCTCTCTCTTTCTCTCTTTCAAAAGGAAATAAACATAAAAAAAACAAATAAATAAAAGTTACATCTGTAATTTAATGACAATTGTGTGTGTGCACATATATCTACACACTGAGAGACACACACAGACGACACATACCATACACATACATGAAGACACACACACACATCCTAACGGTGGTTATTTATGGGCAGTTAGATTATTGGTGGCTTTTGTCTTTGTCTCGAGGCTTTTCTGAATATTTTAGAATTTTCTCCCATAACTGGCATCATTTTTGTAGTCAGGAAATAAACAATGTCTACCTAAAGTCAGCCCTGGAGAGCAGGGAGCCTGGACGAGCTGGAGGAGAGGCAGGAGGCATACGTCACACACAGGTCACACACGTCCCCTCCACAGGAGCCCTGGGGTCCCCGATGGGTGGCGGCTCTGAGCACTTACTCTTTTCCAGCACAGCATTTAAAACATACTCCAGTTTCTCTGCGGTCACCTCCATGTCCTGTGGAAGACAATTGCTTTTGATGGCTCATTGCTCTTTTGTTAATGGCTTCCAGTTCTGAGCTTGCTTTGGCTCAAGCAGTAGTCCGGCCCTCACGGACTCTGCCGCAGGCCCCTGTGCCCCTGTCGTGAGTGACTGCAGCCCGCTGAGCTTCTCAGGGACTCATGCCCAACCCAGACAGGATGGGAAGGCTGGGCCCTGCAAGGCGAGCTTCCCCACCGAGCTCAAGTTCCCCAGATGCTTATGTCAGAGCACATCTGCACCGGGAGCTCACTCCAGGGACCACTGCAATCAGAAGACCGGGTGGGTATCCCATGGATTCATTTCAGAACCACTGATCTAAGGCCATCTGCTCAATGCACTAAGTCTCAGCATCGAGGGCACTTGGACGCTGGCTAGAGATGTGGAGTTCCAGCCCCACCCCTGACCTCCTGGCGAGGAAATCTGCATTTTCCCAGGATGCTCAGGCAATGTGTCTGGTCATGACTGAGCAGCGTGGACTTAAGGCTCCTTTGGTCCAGGGTTTTGAACCAGCATGTGAAATAATCACCTGTGATGTTATTTCCACACATGCCTGCCCACCCTGGAGCTTTGGAGGCCTGGGGAACGGGGTTTGGGGTGTTCAGCCCCACAAGAGAATTGCTGATGTGGTCCAAGCCTCCACTGAACAAAGGAGGCTGGAGAAATGGAACCATGAGCCCAAGTCGCTGGGCCAGTCCGCAGAAGAGCAGGACTGGAGCCCACGAGCTGAATTCTATCTAGCAGGTGCTTTTTGGTTGTAAATAAAGTTTGAAAGAATCTCCTGCAACATTTCTCATTTCCCTTTCAACCTGGATCTGCACTTCCAGCAACTTCCGTCCCTCCTAAGCTGGGAGGAGGTGTTCACCCAGGCCTGTCCTCCGGATGGCATCAGATGCTGGAAGTTAACCATTCACTCCCTCCCCACCTGGGCACTCAGCCCCGGAAGGAGAACGGATGGGCACTTTGCATGCACGGCCCCCACTTTTCTCTCCAGACAGTTGTCCCCAAGTCTTCCCGACCTCTTGTTTATTACACTGCCCCAAATCCCACTGTTGGGGCTTCGACCCCAGGTGGAGGTGTCACATGGGTGTCACGACTCAGGAGCCCCATTGAGGCAGGAAGCTGATGTAGTCAATAGCACTTGCCATGAAATGGTTAATTCTATTTATGGTTACCAGGGAACACAGGTGGGGCAGTTTCTAGAGCAGAGGAGACCGGGCCAGGAGATGCCCAGGGCCCCCAACAAACAAGCCGGCTCCTGAAGGGACAGGAATGGGGTCAGAGAGCAGGAGGTGAGGGACGGGTCCTCTCCTTCCCAATGGCGGGGCCTGGCCCACGCTGCAAAACCTGGCCACGCTGCTGATGTCACTGGACAGAAATCATGATTCTATTGTAATGGTGACCTCACTGGACAACACCACCCTCCCCCAGAGCAGAGAGAACGTTTAAAGGCAGTGGTCTATGGGTCAAGTTCAATGAGCCACCTTTTCAAAGCTTTCTCTAGCCTTTCACGGAAAGCCTCTGGGCCGGGCTGAGCTCCTTTGGGTGCTATTGCCCCATTGACAGTGGCAGACCGGCATGAGGGGCGGGTGCGGTGGAGGAGGTGGTCCTCGGAGCCTCCCAAGTGACCGGGGCGGGCCTCATGTTGGGATGAGGTCCCCCAGGCCTCGGGAAGTGTTGCGGACAAACACCTCACTGCATCCCTGGGGTGGAGGAGACCAGGCCGCTGGGCTCTGCAGGGGATCAAGGCCAAGTGCAGCTCGCAGTCAGCCCTACCTCACCGGCAACTCGTTCAAACAGGGCCCGGAACTGCAGTTCCTCCTCTGTCTCCTGGTCCGCTGGAGTCGGCTTCGGGGGCTAAAAAGCAACCGGAGGAACTCGCATTGGACCCCACAAAAAAGAAACTTGGCATTTGCCTTCCGAAGAAATAGCAAGAAATAAACAGAGGCCCGCCCTGGAGATGGTGTGGCCCCATGGAAGAGGCCGGGACCTCACTGCTGTTGAGGGGGGGGGCACCGCCAGAACTGGCCGCGGCCAGCGGCATTAGGAACGGCAGCCTGATGCCTTGTGACGGCTCTTCAGAGGGAAGGTCTGGAAAGACTCATTAGTGGGACCTCACTGATAAGAGCGACAAAGGAGGCCAACATCTGGACCAAGGTGGGGTCCCGGCCAGGGTGGTCAGGGCTCCCCACACCTCCTCTGTCTGAGCCTCACCACTCTTGACCGTAATTCCTCGCTTCACCGTCTGTCTTGACAGGTGGTAAAATCTTTGAGGGCAGGGGTCTGTCTCTAGCAGGGAGCCCAGGGCCTCACGCATGGAAAGAGCTCACTAGATGTTTTGGGTGTTTTGTCTTGTGCAGATCTGAGCTGACTTAGAAAGTGCCAGACTGTTCGGGCTATACATCAGTACCTCTCGAAAGTCTTATAGCCCTTGCACAAGTACAAACCCGCCCCTTCCCCCTCCCAACACATGTATCTTCAGGAAGAAATAACATGTTGCTCTAAGTCCACTGTAAAAGAATCTACTGGCTGCTCTCATTTTCTTCTTATCGATTATTTTTCTTAAGTTGAATGCACTTTACAGATACGTCATTCCCTTTGGAATCAGAGGCTGCCTCCCAGGGAACAGAGTGAGTTGGTAGCACAGAGAAAGATCGCTCCAAACAGAGCTGTCTTCTGGGCACTTACCTCCTCCCCACGCCTGGTCCTGGCGGAATATGAAAGACTTAGCCTGTTCTCCAGGGGGTTAGAATCAGGCACTTACCTGATTGCCAGTAAGCCATTCCCCAGACTCCAAAGTTCTGAATGATGCTGTGACTGAAGAAAGCTTTCAGAACAGTCACTGAATCCCACCCTACAGAGTAACGTGAGAAGGCTCACCTCGTGAAGGTCAATGTTCACATCTCCATCCATGTCCCTGGGGGAGGGGCAGAAAACACGCTGGCTCATTTGTGGATTAACTTCCTCCCTAGGATCTGCAGCTCTAATGGGGGCCCAGAGGGATTGGAAAGTTCTGGTCCATTGAAGCCCGTCTTCTTCCATGATGTTTACATTTCCCAGGGTCGCGGACACCCTTCATTGACCTTTCTCTCTCTTTTCTGTCACTCAGACCCTGCCCAGCAGGAAAATGAGACAGAGGCAGTGTAGCCATCAACCAAGGAGATCTTGTAAATTCTGGACTTCGAGAAGTGAAAGAACCTACCAGCTACCGCTGCCTGTTTCCTGGATGTGTGTTAACAAGGGATATTTAGGAAGTGGTTTGTAGGCTAGCAGAGCCCTGGAGGACCCAGGAGCCAGGCACTTTGCTTACACCCATGAGCTCTACATCCCCAAAGAAGATTCAGTTGCCTGGACACGGTCATTTGGTCTACTGAGGGTTATTTCTAGGGGAATTGGAAAAGACTGTAGAGCAAGTTGAGTCAGAACCAGAAATTTCCCCAGAAGCTCGATCTCTGGCCCTTACCAAGGCTATAAATCCCTGCTCCCTCTATGGGTGTCAGAAGTGGGGTGGGGGCTATGTGTGTATGTGCTTATGTTTGGGGAAAAAAGTAAAAATAATGGGAATGTTCATTTTGCTGTCCACATCTTTAGGGGGACTTGTACTGTTTGGAAAGCAATAATATTGAGAGGAGGAGTGGTCTTCAGCTTTTGGTGATCCTAAAACATTTGGGAGAATCCAATCTTACAGTGTAAACTTGAAGCATCCCCAAGAAAAACTGCTAAAAATTCAAAGGGAATACCAATAATCAAACATTAAAATGGAGCCAGATTAGGGGGCGCCCAGATCTGGCCACTGCCGGCAGCATTAGGAACTTTGTGAAGGTTCTTCAGAGGGAGCGTCTGGAAGGACTAATTAGTGGGACTTTGCAGATAAGAATGACAAAGGAGGCCAGAATCCTGACCGAGTTGGGGTCCCGATAATCCTCTGGGCATGCACAACTAAACCCTTTCAGAACTTCTTAAATTCTTTAGGATCCTCTCAAGAGGACGTAGCCAGTGGAAGTAGACCTTAATGTGGTTCTTTAGTTACTGAGCTACAGAGCCGGTGTTATGCTTGTGATGGAAGCAGACTACTGTACTTCATTTGGAGGCTCCTGGGGGGCTCACTCTGGTAAGCATCTGACTTTGGCTTAGATCATAATCACATGGTTCATTAGTTTGAGCTCTGCATCAGGGTCTGTGCTAATGGCTCAGAGCCTGGAGCCTGCCGTGGATTCTGTGTCTCCTTCTCTCTCTCTGCCCCTCCCATGGACATATTTTGTCTCACTCTCTCAAAAATAAATAAACATGAGCTACCAAGAGTGGCACTGGGCAGAGCTGTGTGCCAGGCAAGAGCTCTGAGACCCATGGGCTGGGACTCCAGGAGGGGGAGGAGGGAATTCTGTACTTCCCGCCCACATCTCTCAAGCAAAGAAGGGCTGAAGCCAAAGGACTCTGAACCACAAGAGTCTGGGAGGAAAAGAGACCGAGTCCACTACAAAGACAGCCTCAGAGGGCTACCTCAAGAAATAAGCCAAAGTACACATGGTGGAGAGTGCCAAATATCACTATGAGTAGGGAAATAAAATAACCAAATTCAAAACAAGAGAGACCAAGGGACACCGTTAAAAGAACACCTCCTAAATGGCCAGGCCCTGGACAGTCTATGAGCCTCCTTTAATAGAGCAGGACTCACAGGTGCCGAGTGCATAACAAGCTTTTAACACTGACAAGAGACAGAAAACTAGCCAAGATGATGAAATGGAAAAACTCTCCTCAAAAGAAATTCCAGGAAGAAGTGACAGCTAAAGAATTGGTCAAAACAGATGTAAGCAACATAACTGACCAAGAATTTAGAACAATAGTCATAAAATTAATCGCTAGGCTTGAAAAAGGCATGGAAGACACAAGAGACACTATTGCTACAAAGATTATGGACCTTAAAAATGGTTGTGATGAATTTAAAACTGCTATAAATGAGGTGCATAATAAAATGGAAGCCGTCACTGAAGAGGCAGAGAGGAGAATAGGTGAATTAGAAGGCACAGTTATAGAAAAAGAGGAAGCTGAGAAAAAGAGAGATAAAAATAAATAAACATGAAAAAAGAAAGTCAAAGCACTTTGTTCAGGGCGAGCGTGAGTATGGACATAACCCGGGCATGTGTGAGTCTTCTACGAATGCCCAGGACTCTGATCTCCCCCCACCGCTGGGGCAGGGAACATACGGTGTGGGATGGGCACAGCCTGGCTGTCCACAAAATTGTCAGTTGTCACACCTCTCATATGGGTGCTTTTGTGTAAAAAGATACAGGGAGATTTCTCCTCAGTTTGTACTAGCATCTGGGAGAAGACCCGAGAACAACTCTCCAGCAGAATTTTTAAAAATTTTAAGATTGTATTGCTTCTATTCAGCTGACAAGAAAGAATCACGCCTTTTGGAATCAGCTCAGGAAGCCCAGGAAGCCGTGATGACTGGGAGATTCTCAATGTCCGCCACCAATCCAACTCTATCCCACTACACAGAAGATAAAACTGGAGGCCATGAAGTCACCACTGACTCCATCTTGTTCTCTCAGGTCGGTCCTTGGCTGGGGATGGATCTATAGCTCAAACACAGAATTCTCTGTGATCCCTAGAATGTCTCTATTGGGAAAAGAAGTGGACGATTGCATCTTGAACCATTGTTTTTCCTCTGTCACAGAGCAACTGATGGTGAAAGAGCAGCAATGGGAAATTTTTTCATAGAGGTACCTGATATAATACAATTTTGCTAAGACGCCACAAAGGGGAGGCAGCAGAAAGTCAGGTATATAAAATGGAAGGCAGACTGGTGTAAAGTAAGCAGTTGATCACTGGCTTTGTTGATTGTAATGTAAGTGCCTGACATTATGCTTTTGACTGTCAAGGCATCCGTTTCAAAGACACCCATCTCAAGCTATACAGCTAGATACAAAGCCCAAAGCCCAGCCACCCCACCCATGAGGTTCCCTCTTCTTCTTCTTCTACTTTTTTTTTTTTTTTAGAAAGCTCTGGTAGACCATTTGACCCACTGCTTGCTTTTCCTTCAAGCATTTTAATTTACCAATAGTGATCCTTTTGAAACTCTAGGGTCCTGTTCTTGACCTCAATAAAGGGAGAACCTCAACCCATGGGCTCGCGCTCTCTCTCCTCTCTCTCCTCTCTCTCTCTCTCTCTCTCTCTCTCTCTCTCTCTCTCTCTCTCTCTCTCCTCTCTCTAGTCAAGACATCTCTGTGTGGCTCCAGGTGTTCTGTGTACTCCCCAGAATCTATAAGTAATAAACTTTCTCGTTTCCAAGTTTCCTGGGTCATTGCTGAGATGCGTCTGGCCTCAACGTTGGCTCTGGCTGGGGAGCCGTCTGTGGGGGCTCACCACAGGTAGTACAGGCCCAGGTGCGTGCCCTCGGGTGTTCCTAGCTGATGGCATCGCTGTCCCTAGGCTGAGACCAATGACCCCCCCAAACAATTTGGCAATATTTATCAATTGACGATGAAAGAACAGGTCATTCTAGAAACTTTTTAGAAAGAACAGGTCAATGTAATAGCCACCCCCCTTCACTCTGCTCAGAAAGAAGTCCTAGCATTTCTAAATGTGGGTCCTCCAGAAGCTTCTTGGGTGTAGGGTCTGGAAACTGAAGGGCTCCACCCGAGAGGGTCTGGTGAGCATGATTCTGGAAGTGGTTGGAGAGAGCAACTTTTCAGTGGCTTGTCTGAGGGAAGGAAGGAGTAGAACCGACATGGAAATGCATCCCACTTTGCAAATGGGTTAAGAGACCTTCCTGCCTGCTTTCTCAGGTGGTTCATTGGAGAAGGGCAGAAAGGGGTCAAGGCTCCAACAGTCCCCTGGTGACTTCTGGGGACTGAGCCACTAACTGAAGAGGGATTCTTGAACCTCTTACTCACTGGGTGATAATTTTCTTCTCCGTAAAGATCCTCAGGCAGAAATCAGCTTCCTGATGGGGCTCAAAAGTGCTGGGAATCAGGATGTACTCCCCTGGGGGCAGCTGGAAGCGGTCTGAGACTTCTCTCAGGTTGATGAACGTTTTGCTTCTGGCCTGGGAAGCGTGGTACTTGAAGAAGTCTTTGTTCAGGTGTTCATCTCTGCTGGGGCTCTGCAATGGGAATGTAAGCAGGTGGGTCTATTAGGACGGATTTTGGTCTTGGGCATTTGGACACAGTTTGGGGACTGTCCACTGAGTCTCGGGCATGTGGCCCCGGAGGAACTGAGAATCCAGCATGTACATGGTGGGCTCTGAAGAGCGGGTTGGTTCCTACCCACCTGGTAAATGGCATAGCCAATGCTCAGCATGTCGGCCCCAAATCTCTTGAGTTTCCTTCGATCTTTCTGCATCAGGGCTACAAGGAAAGTGCAGTCCTCCTGTCCCTCATCTTTCTCAGTCAGCGACAGTTTTATTTGTGGATTGGTCCAGAAGGTATCTGCCATTTGAAAGAAGTAAATTATTTCACCTTCCTTTAGAAAACCACAAAGGACACACACACACACACACACACACACACACACACACACACACACACCATCCACCCCCACACATCCTCCCAAACCTGAGAAAGTCATTCATTTCTTCTCTCCCTGTTCCAATGGCCCTCATGCCCTACTTCCCATAATCCCAGTGAGAGTGCCAAGTGCTCTCCCTTTCATCTCTATCTTCCCTTTCACCATTTCCCACGAAGCTTTTAAAAGACATTCTTCCGGGTCTACTCAGCTACAGTTCATTCTGTCTTATTTTGTCCATGTGGTATTTCAAAGGAGAGTGCGGTGCCCTTGGGGTTGTGTAATTTGAGCAGAATCCACCCCACTCCCGGCTCGAAGGGTGAACACTGAGTGGTTTATGCTAGCCCCTGTTGCCTCGGACAATTAGAACAAAGCCAACCAGCCCGTAGCATTCACCAGGCAACATGGGCTCAGGGAATTCCCAGTTAGAAGGGAGTTGAGGACTTTCATTGGATGACCCTCAGGAGCTCTTGCTGTTTGTGCAAACGAGGGCTCAGAAAGCCCTGGATGCTTCTGGCAGCCCTCCTGTGACTCTAAAGAAATCCAGACTGAGGAAGAAGTGAACAGAGAGAAGAGGGCAGAGCAGAGAATTACAAACCAATGTACTGATAGAGCTATGCCTAAAGCCCGCCCTGCTTCTCCTCTGAATTTTTCAGTTATGTAGGGGGGATATCCCTTTTTATTGCTAAACTAGTGTGAGTTGTGTTTTCTATTATTTGTAATGGAAAAGAACCTAAGTGGTAAAACAAGAGAGTTTCCTTGAGCAATTATTATTTGACTTTCTGCTACTTCTCTGCAGCCCTCACCAACCTTCTCTGAAGTCCTACTGTCTAACTCCACACTTCAGGCTTTCTCTAGGGTCCTGGCCCTGATCCACTGACATACTCCAGGTTAGATGGGACACTTGGCAATGACAGAGAGAGTGACAGGTGGACAACCCACCTAGGAAATTGCGGCAGCCCCCTGCAGTGGAGCCCCGCACCCAGCTTCCTTGATGGACCGTCACCTCCCATTTGTGGACAGCATCCTCTTCCAGGGCATCAGGAGTGAGGTTGCAGATTTCTACTTTGTCAAAGTGGGCCTTGAAGTCCCTAAATGCCATCCTGCAACGAGATGCAGAGACACCAGACATAGGAGGTGATGGTGACACCATGATCCACTCAGTCGTTTCATCATCGGAGGGACCATTAGTGAGTGTTCGCATCTGTCCTCAAGGGTGGGGAAGACTCAGGTGTAGGCAGAGAGAAAATGCACAAAGCTGAGAAAAACCCAGAGCCTCTGTATTCAAAATTCAAGGTAAATGTGTCTCTAATTTCCAACTTAATGGCTTGTTAAACTCTCAAGCTTGTGGATCCTACATGTTTTCCACAAATTTCTTTGACTTATGACCTCATGGTTCCTGAAGCAGGCCACCAAAGTTCACCCATCAAAATGGGGCCACGGACTGTAACCCCTCCTTCCATCTAGAGTGGGGTGTAAGCAGTGTTGTGCGGGTTGAGGCTCTTAGGAAGGGGGATGTCTTCTCCAACCTTTCTTGTTTTTCCTCTTCTGCTGGCTTCTTGCAAGTGACTGTGTGACCCCCGAGGATGGTGGAGCCATACAGAGGAAGGGGGTTGGGTCCCTGAATCACTGCACAGAGAGAGCCACCCACAGAATAGGGGTGTCTTCCTGGACTGTTATAATGAGTGAGAGAGAAACTTTGTTGCATTTGAGTCTTTATACATCTGAGCCTATTTGTGACAGCGCTGGTGGCACCTTAAATCATTGGTGCCTTAAAGTATGAAGCCGCCATGACAGAATTCTAAAATATATGGTATCACCTTAGCATATGGGCAGGTTTCAAGGAAATATTGGAGCTGGAAGATAGATAATCATGTTATCTAACATATATTTGTTAAAACTGTAAAAATATGGAAGACAGAGGCTATGCTCTAGGGGAAGAGAATGGGAAAAGCTGGAATATTTGTAGGTGCTGGGTTTTGCTTGTTGTGTTTAATAAGGTGTATAAGAAAGAGGTGAGCTCAAGCAAGAATTGACTGGTTTGCTCCCCAAGGAATAAAGCTAGAAATCGGAAATTTGTGGTCTTGGGTGGGTGGAAGATCCATTTGTTTTCTGAATACCACAGGAAGAAATATGATTTAAAAAAAAAAGCTTCAAGAGGGGCACTTGGGTGGCTCAGTCAGTTAAGCATCTGACTTCGGCTCAGGTCATGATCTCACAGTTCATGGGTTTGAGCCCCGCGTTGGGCTCTGTACTGACAGCTCAGAGCTTGGAGCCTGTTTCGGATTCTGTGTCTCCTCTCTCTCTCTGCCCCTGCCCTGCTCATGCTCTGTCTCTCTTTGTCTCTCACTGTCTCTCAAAAGTATATAAATGTTAAAAAAATTTTTTTTTAAACTTCAAGAGATGAAGGCCTATTAAAAACTTCCATTTAGTGGCACCTAGGTGGCTCAGTTGGTTAAGCATCTGACTCTTGATTTTGGCTCAGGTCACGTAATCACAGATTGTGGGATTGAGCCCCATATCAGGCTCTGCTTGGGATTCTCTCTGTCTCCCTCTCTCTGTCTCTCCCCCACTCATGTGCACACTCTCTCTCACAGTAAATAAATAAATGTTAATAAAACCTTTCAGTTAAGCAAAGAGATTTCACCCGGTGGAAAGTCCAGATTAGGAATGTTTCGTGCCCACTTCAGTCTATATTTGGCTCTCATGGCCACTGCCCTCAGGGGTCCTTGTCATCAAGTTGGACAAGGGTGTAGCCCCTGGGAGCCTCGGGGCTGCCTGCCTTCAAATTCACTGTGCAAAACTTGGATAATGGGTCGTTCAGGGGCGGGGTGCTGGGCTGCAGACCCGGGCTCAGCCACACGTACAAATCAAATCTCTGCCAACCTGGGCGAATGCAAGGGGTTTGAGACAGAGGTATTTGATTTACCAAAGAAATCAAACAAAGAGAGACGGAGAAAACAAGCAAGCAAGCCAAGGGCCAGAGGGCGTTCTCATACCTACTCTGTAGTTAATACAGAAAGGAAAACAGAGGCAAGCACGGTACCAGAATTCCCCATCGTCGAGAGCCGTGTGACACAGGCGCTTCTGTTCAGCTGGTCCAACGGAGAGCCACTCGGGGGAACTAGGAGTGAGCAAAGTCAGCCTTTAGGTGGAGATGGTCTTGGGCAGCGGTGGAAACAACACTGGCCTTGACAGAGAGGAGCTCCCCTCCTGAGGAGGCAGGCATGTGGCCGTGTGGGGACTGACCCTGGTCAGGGGCTACTCCCTTGGCCCCAACGTGTCCCAGGGGATCTGGAGGCTGGCTGAAAAGAAGCGTCCAAAAGCAACTGATGGAGAAAGGCCCTGGGGGTCACTTGAACCTCCCCCATGGGGGATTATCATGGGACCGTCATAGGCTGAAACTTCCAACTGGAAGCTACAAGTGGACTGAAATATGTGTCCCGGAGCAGCTCCTGATCTCTCCTCTTTGTTTGTAAAGAGACATTTTGAAAAGTGATCATAATGGCTTCTGTTCACCTGGGCTTGACATTTCACATGCCAAATACCTTCTTTACGTGACGCTGGTAAGAGGCCAGTTGGTGTTCCGGGAGGTACACGGGCCCATTTGCTGGACAACGGTGCTCATGTGGGCAGCCGCCACCACCAGCCTCCAAATCCAAGTTCAATGTGTCTCTGAGACCCCGGCAGCCACCCCTAGAAGGTTCAGGCTGAGTCACCACCACTGTGGTGCTCAGCCGATGCCACCCACCTCACCCATGCCCTGCATGTCTTGACCCAGGGGGGACCTAGAAGGAGCCCCTCGCCAGGTCCTGCTTGCCAGGCTCTGAACAGCAGAACTAAACCACTATTTTCTTTTTGAACCATTACCTTCCTTGGGGCTCACACCCCAATAACGGGCAGACTGGCTCAGGAATGCTATCAACACTTCCGTCATAACAGGGGGTCAGGATCAGGGATCAGGATGGGGGCCTGCCCTCCGTCCCCCCGAGGCTGAGTGGGAGCATCCAGCCTTGACCCCAGTAAACACACACTCCTGATTTCTCCCTCTGTGTGTCCCGCAGGAGAAGGGGACAGTGACCCTCACGCTTTTACACCGCGTGTTCTCTACACAGAAGGACACTACGAGTCTGTGCGTGAGATGAGGCCGTCTCATTCACTGCGGTCTCAGTACGTCTGTGCTTTCCATTTCTGCCAGGAGAGGGAGGCCGGTCTCTTCCCTCCTGTCCCAGCTCCCGGGCTCTGAGAAGGCAGGAGCCGAGCAAGGGTGGCAGGTGGGGGACAAGAACAGCAGTGGGAGGACTGGCCGCCCCAGGGGCGGGTGCTGGCCCTCGGGCTGGAGTCAGGTTAACAGAGACAGGGATGTGCTGATGAGTGTGACGTGGCAGCTTTGTGACTGGAGGACAAACATTAGCTCAAGATCTACTCAGGGTCTAGACTTGCTGGAGGTCTCTTCAGGGCCCACGAGCTGTGAGCGGGCAGGGCTGGGACAGCAGGACCTTAAGATGGCAGAGGGAGGGTGGGGCCCGCCCATGCACATCTAAACATTCCCTGGTCCTCATCATCCGAGCCGCTGCCTGAGGGACAAGGAGGGGACACACACCCACAAGGCAGACCTTTCTTTGTAATTGGGGAACAAATAAAGAACCCTAGCTGACGGCTCTGTAATGGATGAATTTCCTGTTGCACTTCCTCAGTCTCTATACTGGGCCTCTGGCCAATGGTCACTGACCAATGAAAGAAACTTAGAGTGACCTGCTTGCAATATTTCAGGGATTCTCACACCCAAAATACGCATTGCCACCCTCACCCCCACCCCAAACACATACATACACACCGCATATCGAAGCTACTGTAATTGGAGCTCAAGTCTTTCACAATAACAGGGGGATATGAACTATTCCCACGGGAGGAAATACATCCACTGACATAAACATGATTATTGGAAAGTTGAAAAAGACGTTAGGGACACCTGGGTGGCTCCGTCAGTTAAGTGGCTGACTTTAGCTTATATCATGATCTCTCACTTCGTAGGTTTTGTGCTGACAGCTCAGAGCCTGGAACCTGCTTCAGATTCTGTGTCTCCCTTTCTCTCTCTGCCCCTCCCCACCCTCTTTCTCTCAAAAATAAATAAACATTAAAACAGTTTTTTTAAGCCAAGCCATTATAAGAGTTTTCCATGTTGACTGAATGGTGGGCCAGAAGGCTAAAGAGGGAAGAAGTAAGGCCACTTAGAAGCAGGACCCTGAACACGAGTCAGGAGGGCATTGGGAACTGCAGATGAAAGACCCCTCCTTCTTACGTCTGCACAAGCCAGCCCTGGCCCTCTGCACCCCAGGAAGGCAAGGAGGTGGGGACTGACCTGTCACTCCAAGACCCGTTCCACTCAACCTGGCCCCAAGGATTCCGGACTCTGATGAGCTCCATTTTCTGGCCTTGGAAGTTTACCTGGAGGGGAAAAACATCCAAGAAGTGATAACGTACATGTGTGAAGTCCAGAGTGCTTCACCTCCAGCCACAACTGGCTTTACCAGAAGCCTCTTGACTATGACACACTAAAGCATGTCCACACTCCTCAATTCTTAACTGGCCTTTGGAATTTTCTAGTTCCTACTGAACCAAATGGCTAGCGTTACCAACGCCGTTATATTAATCACCCCACGATGGTTATGCTGCGTCTGGGAAATAAGGTAGAATTATAAATAACAAGAAATTAGTCCACATGAATCTTCAGATGAATAAGTTTTTTCTCTGGACTGGAATCGCCCTGGAGGCTGAGTCTTATTTATCAGTGTATCCTCAGCATCTAGCACAGCAAGTGGTAAAGAATAGTTGTCAGAAGTGCTCACGGAGCCGTTAGTGAGTTTTCTTCATCCTTAACATCTCACTCACAGAAGAATGAAGAGTATAAGCACACGCTGGAAATTTAAACAATGATGTACAAAAACCACCCGCAAGTCTTCTGAATCCAATCTTCTCCTCACTTTCAGGTGTCAGATGAGGATTTCCACTGTCTATATGGGGAACTCTTGAGATGGTAAAGAAGGATGATTCAGTCATGGCCTTCGGGCTCTGCCATAGACCAGGAGAGAGGGCCAGTGCATTTAGAAAGATTTTGGAGGAAAGAGAGTACAAGTAAAAGACTTTTATTCATCAGTGAACCAGAAATTTTAGCTCAAAACTCTTCACCCTCACACACTGGGCACAAATTATACTTTTGATGTGTAAAAATTAAGTTAGTGTTACCTCTCCAGGGTCCAAGATGCAGCTTGCAGCTCATTACTTAAGACGTTCATTAAGAAAAATGTTCAGGGAAGGTAAATCCCTTACAGGTGGAGAGAAAGGAAAAGCAATGGAACAGATGTGATGAAAGGTTTCTGTTACTTGAAATAATATCTGGAAGATGTAACATTAAAAATCACTTGTCAAAAAGAAAAAAATCACCTGTCTGCCCAAGGGAGTGATTGGCATGGCATTATGGGTGGGAAGGAGGAGGTAAGGAGCCTTTGCAAATAGTTTCAATTCTAAGGAATCCAACTGTATCCCCTGGTGAGGAAGGAAGGTGGGCTTCCTTCTGTGCTCCTTACTCCCCACTATTCTGGACTGGGTTTCTCAAAACATGGGTGGGAACAGGAGAAGATCTGAAGGTGCCAGTGTCCTCTACAAACTGGGTTTGAGACTTGTCCAACAGAAGCATGAAGTGGGCAAAGACAGGCCTTCAATTTTGCTGAACTTGAACTTGAAAGGATATAGCCCTTGGCTTCTTGTCCTTCTCTTCCAGGTCATCCCCTTCCCTTCTCTTTCCCACGTGTCCACCCAGGAGGTCTTGTGCAAACCAAGCACTCCCTAGAAGTCAGGGAGGTGTGCCGTTGGGACTGGCAGCCCCTGGGAATCAGTTCCACCCTGGACTGTAGCAGCAGAAAATAAAATTTCTGATGGACAATTTTATATGTCAGTTTCACTTGGCCACTGTTGCCCAGATATTTGGTTAAACACCATTTTGGGTGTGTCTGTGAGGGCATTTTCAGAGGAGATCAGTATCTGGATCAGAAGACCGAGTCAAGCATCTGGCCCTCCCCAGGGTGGGTGGGACTCATCTGATCAACTGAAGGTCTGAGCAGCACTATTAGAAGCTGGAGAAAGGAGACTTCAGTCCTCTTGTCTGAGACCAGTACTTTTACAATTGGTTCTCCTGGTTCTCAGGTTTTTGAACTTGGGCCAGAACACCATCACCAGCTTACAGATGGCAGATCACAGGACTTCTCAGCCTCCATAATCATGTGAGCCAATTCCTCATTATCTATCTACCTATCTATCTATCACCTATCTATTTATCTATCATCTATCTTTTAAATTTTCTTCTAAGTTTATTTATTTATTTTGAGAGAGAGAGAGAATGAGAGAGGGAGCGAGCATGAGCTGGGGAGGGGCAGAGAGAGAGGGAGAGAGAGAATCCCAAACAGGCTCTGTACTGTCAGCACAGACTGTGAGATCATAACCTGAGCCAAGATCAAAAGTTGGACTCTTAACTGACTCAGCGGCCCAGGTGCCTCTCATCTATCTATATCTTATTGGTTCTGTTTCTATAGGGAACTCTGACCAGTACAGGACTAATGTAGAATTAGTGAAAGAAAGAAAAGAAAAGAAAAGAAAAGAAAAGAAAAGAAAAGAAAAGAAAAGAAAAGAAAAGAAAAGAAAAGAAAAGAAAAAACAAAGCCCAGGCTCTCACACCAGCTAAACATGGTTGGTACTCTGGTGGAATCACATCTCTCTCTCTCTCTCTCTCTCTCTCTCTCTTTCTCTCTCTCTTGTTTTGCTCTTTTGGATTCCAGCCTGCCTCCTTCAGATGAGACATTGTCAAAAGTATCTGAAAGTGTGGTTTAAACTGTGATGCCCCAAGGGTTGCTTCAATATTCACAAATCAATCAACGTGATACACCACCTTAATGAAAGAAAATATAAGAACCATATGATCTGTCAATAGATTCAGAAAAAGCATTTGACAAAATACAGCCTCCATTCTTGATAAAAACCCTCAACAAAGTCGGGATAGAAGGAACACACCTCAATATCATAAAGGCCATATAGGAGAGACCCACAGCTAATATGATCCTCAATGGGGAAAAGCTGAGAACCTTCCTCTATGGTCAGGAACATGCTGGAGATGTCCATTCTCACCATTACTATTTAACACAGTACTGGAAGTCTTAACCTCAGCAGTCAGACAACAAAGAGAAATAAAAGTTTGAATAAAGCTTTCACTCTTTGCAGACAGCATGAGAGTCTATGTAGAAAACCTGAAAGATTCCACCAAAAAATTGCTAGACTCATACATGAAATCATCAGTCACTGGATATAATTCAATGTGCAGAAATCTGTGGCATACACCAATAACAAAACAGTAGAAAAAGAAAACAAGGAATTGATCCCACTGGCAATTCCACCGAAACCAATAAGATACCTAGGAATTAACCTAACAAAAGAGGTAAAAGATCTTTACTCCGAAAACTATAGAACAGTTATGAAAGAAATCGAAGAGGGCACAAAGAAATGGAAAAGCATTCCATGCTCATGGATTGGAAGGACAAACATTGTTACAGCGTTGTTACAATGTTTGTACTACCCAAAGCAATTTACACATTTAATGCAATGTCTATCAAAATACCACCAGCAATTTTTGCAGAGCTAGAACAAAGAATCCTAAAATTTGTATGGAACCACAAAAGACTCCGAATAGCCAAAGGAATCCTGAAAAAGAAAAACAAAGCTGGAGGCATCACAATTCCAGATCTCAAACTATATTATAAACCTGTAGTCATCAAGACAGTATTGGGACAAAAACAGACACACAGGTCAATGGAACAGAACGGAGAACCCAGAAATGGGCCTACAACTATATGGTCAACTAATCTTTGACAAAGCAGGAAAGAATGTGCAATGGAAAAGACAGTTTCTTCAACAAATGGTGTTGGGAAAACTAGACAGCACCATGCAGAAGAATAAAACTTGACCACTTTCTTACACACAAAAATAAATCCAAAAATGGATACAAAACATAAATATGAGACAGGAAACCATCAAAATCCTAAAGGAGAACACAGACCAAAACCTCTTTGACCTTGGCTGTAGCAACTTCTTACTAGACACATCGCTAGAATCAAGGGAAACAAAAGTAAAAACGAACTGTTGGGGCTTCATCAAGATAAAAAGCTTCTTCTGCACAGGAAGGAAACAATCAACAAAACTAAATAATCAACAAAACTAAAAGGCAATCTATGGTAGGAAATATTTGCAAATGACATATCTGATAAAGGGTTAGTATCCCAAATCTATAATGATTCATAGATTTCTTAAGTGGGTTATAGATAACCCAGTAAAGAAATGGGCAGAAGGCATGAATAGGCATTTTGTCCAAAGAAGACCTCCAGATGGCTAACAGACACATGAAAAGATGCACAACATCATTTACTATCAGGGAAATACAAATCAAAACCACAATGAGATACCACCTCACAACTGTCTAAAATTAACAACATAAGAAACAACAGGTGTTGATCAGGGTGCAGAGAAAGGAGAACGCTCTTGCCCTGCTAGTGGGATGCAAACTGGAGCAACCACTTCCGGAAAACAGTATGGAGGTTCCTTAAAAAACTAAAAATAGAACTACTGTACGATTCAGCAATTGCACTATTAGGTATTCAACCAAAAGATAGAAAAATACAGCTTTGAAGGTGTACATGCACCCCAATGTTTATAACAGCATTATCAACAATAGCCAAACTATGGAGAGATCCCAAATACCCACCAACTGATGAGTGGATAAATAAGGTGTGGCATACACACACACACACACACACACACACACACACACACACACACACACAATGGAATATTACTCAGCCATCAAAAAGAAAGAAATCTTGCCATGTGCAATGATGTGGATGGAACTGGAGTGTATCATGGTACGTGAAATAGGTCAGTCAGAGAAAGACAAACAGCATATGAGGTCATTCTTATGTGGAATTTAAGAAACAGAACATGAAAATATGGGAAGAAAAAAAGAGTGGGAAACAAACCATATGAGACTCTGAATGATAGAGAACAGACTGAGGGTTGATGGATGGAGGAGGTGGGGGATGGGCTAGACGGGGGATGGGTATTAGGGAGGGCACGTGTGATGTGCACCGGGTGCTGTATGTAAGTGATGAATCACTGAACTCTACTCCTGAAACCTACATTGCACGGCATGTTAACTAAAACTTAAATTAAAAATATAACAAATAAAATAAAATTTTAAACCCTTGACGTCACTGGTAGTCAGAAAACTACAAATTAAAACAATGATGCAATATCACTTCATACCCATTTGTTTGGCAAAATGTAAAGACCAGCTGTTGGCAGAAATTTGTGGAGGTGAAAATCTAATGCATCTCCTGGTAGAATTGTAGTGTGTTACAACCATTCTGGAGAGTAATCTGGCAATATTTAGTCAATTAAGTACATGCCTCAGATCCAGCAATCCCACCTCTGGGCATGCATCCTCCAAAATGTTTGGCCAGTGTCTAAGGAAACATGTTAAAAAGAAAAAACATATAACGGGATGCACTAAATAAGAATAACAGACTAGCACTGCCGAGTCTATCCCTGTACCCTGCCTACATCGCCTACCATTGCCTACCTGGTCAATTCCTGTCACACTGTAGGCATGGCCCTTAATGAGACCAAACGGTGTCCGGGCTTCAGATTCTGTAGCATTTCGGATCTGGAACATGGAAAGAGCACCGTTGGACACATTGGGTACATCAAGCCCTCCGTCCCTGCCCAGACCCAGCTCCAGGCCGGGGCGGGCCCCTCCGAGCCATGTGCCTGAGGCGTATAACACAGGTCCACAGGACCCCTGAAAGATGGCTACAGCAATTCCCAGTCTTGTCCCAGGGCGAGTGGAGGCGCGCTCCCAGCCGGTGTTTCCCGCGGGAGTCTTAAACCGCGGGAGGCGAGGACACCTGAATCCAGTGAAAAGTTCAGTTTTTGCTGCCAAACAGAGCAACTTGACCTCCCCCATCAGGCAGCGCAGCACACGATAGAAGATCCCATACCCCAGAGAGAGGCTAACCAGCACTTAACGGTACACAACTCTACGCCACACGCCTGAAAGCAGACGAAATGGATAATTTAGTAGCAAAGAATACATTCCCAAGGTTAATCCAAGAGGAAACAGAAAACTTGAATAGGACTCTATAAAAACTAGAAGAGGTAAAATTATATGTGGGTATACTTGTGTGCAAGAAGACATTAGAAAAATACTGTCAGAGTCCTAGCTAAGGATATGAATTTTTAACGATAGATGAAGTAAAAAAACAAAAACAAGTTTCGGGAAAGTATATAGTAAGATTCCATTTAGTAAAATCACACAAACTTCCCCCGTGGTTGTGTGTACACGTGCCTGCCTGTGTGCATGAGGAAGGACACACTCCCGGTGTCACAGGGCTGGGACTTGGGGAGGGAGACAGGGATTTGCCTTTAGAAATCTCAGGCTTGTTACACTTGATGCAACCAGTATGCCCCAACTTTGTAATTTGGAAACCATTAAATTAAAACTTTTGTTTTAATGAAAATAAATATTGACACCAGCCCCCACCACCTGAAAGTTATGTTCTTCCTCATACGGGGCCAGGGCACCCGGCCCAGATCCGTGGCCCTAGGACAGAGGTGGGTATGTGAACAAGCCAAGGAATGACTTACATCAATGGAGCAGCCCACAAGAGAGCCCCTCTTCAAGGCCTTCTCTAGAATCTCATAGAAGTTCTCTGGAGCCTCTTTAGTTGTGAAGGTCTCTGCTACACCCCCGGTGAAGTCTTCCATCGCTTCGATGGCGCTGCCTCCCTTCAGAGCCTCATAGCTACCGCTCAGCCTGCAGGGGCGCAAGGAGGCACGGACGCTGTTGCAGGGAACAAGAAAGGCCACCAGGTGGCGCCCCTTGGCCAGAGATTTTCTAACTTGGAAGGACCGTCCTTCACGGCCTTGCCCTGGCTGGGTGGGGTGGAAGGAAGATGGGAAGCAGGCATGGGGCTTTACTTGGCTCTCCAAGGATCCTGGCCCTCTGTGAGAAGGCAGCGTGCTGCGGTGGTAGAGAGCGTGGACTCTGGTCTTTGACCGGCTGCAGGTTCAAGTGCTGGATCCTCAATTTACAAGCCAAGCCCTCTGGGGACAACTCCCTTACCCAAAGCTTCAGTTTCCTAATTTGCAAGATGCGGGTGATGGGTGTATGCTCTCTCCCAGGATGGCTGTGAGGTTGCAATGAGCCTCTCTCTCTTTCTCTCTCTCTCAATCTCTCTCTCTCTCTCATCTCTTCTCTCCCTCCCTCCTTCTCTCTCATTTTACACAGAGCAGGGCTTGACCATGAAGGTGTTAGTTATTTGTAGACCCGAGACAAAGCTGAGGACCTTCTCTTTCTTCCTGGTCTTGCATAATCCCAACCTTTTTTCTCATAGTTGTATTTTTTTATTAATATAAGTTGTGTGTATATGTATACATACATATATTTGTATATACACACACACACACATACACATACACACATATATAGGCATTCTACTTGAATTTTAAAATAAACTTTCCCATTGAGAACAGTTTCAGATTTATAGAAAAAACTGTAAACAGCACAGAGAGTTCCCATTCCCCCACCCAATTTCCCTAGTGTTAACTCTTACATTAGTGTGGTACACTTGTTACCAGAGACTAAGCCCATGCGTTATTAAGGTCCCTACTTTCTTCTTATTTCTCTAATTTTCACCTAACACGGTTCTTCTGTTCCAAGAACAGGGAATTCCATCCAAGATATTCCATCACACTTAGTCCTCATGTCTCCTTGGCTGTGACAGTGTCTCAGACTCTCCCTATTTTCCATGACCTTGACAATTTTGAGGAATGCTGTCTGGTGTTTTGTAGAATGTCTCTCTATTAGGATCTGTCTGCTGTTTTCTACTGATCAGACTGGGATTATGGGTTTGGGGGAGGAAGGTCAGATGTCCTTCTCACCAATCACATCCAGGGGCCACACTGTCCTCATGACCTGTCGCTGCCCATGGCGCTTGACCGCCTGGGTGAGGTCATGTCTGTTAGGTTTCTCTACTGTAAAGTCACTCTCTTCCCCCACCCACACTGTCCCCTTTGGAAGGACGCCACTATGTGGAGCCCTCCTCTAAGGAGCGGGCGGTTTTGCTCAACCTTAGATTACTCGCAATTCTTCCACTTGGTAGATTTCTTCTTTTCTCTAATTTATTTATTCAGTCATTTGTTTATATCAGAATGGACTCATGGATATTTACTTTGTACTTTGCCTTGTAACCCAATATGACTTTATTTATTTTGCTCCTCACACTGTTCCAGCTTTGGCTATTTTCAGCTTCTTCAGCTGGCTCCTCTGTCCCTTTGACACAACCCCATCAGTGTGTGTGTGTGTGTGTGTGTGTGTGTGTGTGTGTGTGTCTAAAACATGTTCTCACTTCCTATTACTATAAGATGCTCTAGGCTCATCTTATGAACTTCCTACTCCAGTCCTACAATCAGCCTTATCTCCACGGAGCCCTGGTTCCTTTTATCGGGAAATGGTATTTAGAGACCCAGACCGAGAAGAAGGAGTGCTTATTGCTGCGGGGTTGCCGTTCTTTCTGGGCCATCTCTGCCGACAAAGTGGGGGGACATGTATGAACACTGACTCAGTATATATACATGTATCTTTATGGAACCACCTCTATTAAACAAGACACTGGTTCAGCCTGAGTCTCGGGCCCTAACCCAGGACAACACACATCATTCCAGCCTCCTCCCTTTGCTTCTTTGTAATCTCCTCTCCAACTGTGGGAAACCTAGCTCGACCACCTGCCAAGATTGTTTGATTCACAATTATACATACATTTATCACATGTTATATATGAAACATATATATTAGGAAACATATATGACAAATGTATATATTATGTAGAATATACATACACACATACACACAATTACATATGTATAATGGTATAAAATTCCTATCCTGTGTCCCTATGAGAAACAACTTCATCAGCCTGAGTAGAATGCTTGTGTATAATTCCTCTTGCCTCTAATCTTACAGACCTCACTCATCTCCACAGTTACTCAGGTTAGCTCCTTTTTCTCCTATCCCTGCACTGTGTTTGTTTCACAAATTTGTGATACAATCAGATGAAATGCAGGCTAAGCATTTCCTCATCCTTCTCAACGATTTTTAAATCGTCTTGCATTAAGCTTCTTTGCTGTGCTGTGAAGTGTGGTGGGCTTGAGAGAGGACTGGTGTCCTGTATTTACTATTACGGTGTCATACAGAATCGTCTCGCCTCCCTGAGAGCTTCATCCCTCGCGCTCCACACTCATCCCTCCCCTGCTTTCCTCCGCCTGAACTCCCGGCAACCACCGATCTTGCCCTGTCTCCACAGCAGTGCCTTTTCCAGACGTCATATAATTGGAATCATACAGCACACAGCCTTTTCAGATTGGCTTCGTTCCCTCAGTAATACGCATTTAAGATTCATCCATTTCTTTTCATGGCTTGATAGCTCATGTTTTTAATCATTAAATAAGGTTCCATTGCCTGACTACCACATTTATTTATCCATTCGTCTTGAAGGACATCTTGGTTGTTTCCAGTTTTGGGCAAGTATGAATAATGGGGCCAAACACATTTTGTGTTCAGGTTTTTGTGTGGACCTAAATTTTTATCCAACTCATTTGGGTTCAAAATGACTTTTTACCCAACTCATCTACCAAGGAGTGTGATTGATGATTCGTTAGGTAAGTGTATGTTTAGTTTTGTAAGAAACTGTCAAATTGTCTTCCAAAATGGCCGAACCGTTTGGCATTCCCACCACCAATGAATGAGAGTTTCTGCTGCCTCATATCTTTATCAACAATTGGCGCTGTGTATGGTGGTATTTCGCTATTGTCTTAATTTACAATTTCCTAATGACAAATAATCTTGAGCATCTTTCCATGTGTTTATTTGCCATCTGTCTGTCTTTTTTGGTGAGCTGTACCCCCATCACTTTTGGCCTCTTTTAATGACCAAAGACTAAACAAAGATTTTTTTTTTTTAGGAAACTCATTCTTCACTCTTTGAGTGAATACCCTTCATATTCCCCTGACTCCTACCAGCTGGGATTCCTGACCCAAAGCCTTTTCCAGGGCTGCTGGGGGAGGAGTTCCCTGTGCGGGACTCACCGAGAATGAAGCTGTGCCCACCCAGCCCTGGAAACCACAGGATCTGTCCCCGGAGGGGATCTTGCCGAGGTCTCCTGGCAGGGACTCACCGTGGGGCAGAGCTGGGTTGCCTGGCTTTGCCCATGTCCCTTAGCGCAACTGAAGTCTGTCTAGTGGCTCTAAGGGGGGGAGTGTGCGCAGACCTAAATGGAGCAGATGGGCAAGGCAGGGGGTAGTACCCTTTGGCTCTTCTTTGATGGCTTTAATTCTGTCCTGCTGATTTCAGGATTAATTAGACTTTCATTTGCCTTCACTTCTTTTTGCCACTTGCCAGAGTGAGAAGCACAACTGTTCTTCCCAGTTCTTGCCTCTGAAGACAGGGGCCCCATGGCTCGAAGACCCAGGATGAGCCCGGGAGGGACTCCCATGGGAGCCCTGCAGTCAGGTGAGCCCAGAACTCAGGCTGACAAGCTGGCGTGCTGGAAATCGAGAGTGCCGGAGGGAACTCGGGCCACATGACAGATGAATAAAAACGACCCTCTGGATTCCACTTCCCTGAGCTTCCTCAGCTGGTTGAATCCGTAGAGCCAGAATTCAGCATGGTGGTCACCGGGGTGGGGAGATGGGGCTTGGGAGCTGGAGGTTAGTGGGTGCAGAGTTTCGGTTCTGGAAGTTTTAGAGATAGATGGAGGTGATGGATGCACAAGAATGTGAATGTACTGAATGTCACTACTGCACTGTACACTGAAAAATGATTAAAATGGTAAATTTTGCCACAGCCCAGATGTTTGAGCTGTAAGAATGCTTGGCAGCAAGTCAGAGGAGCCAAGTTCTGTCAACACATCCGGAATGTCTTCTGCCTACACTTCCTGCTCTTTGGAAGGCCAGATTCATGACACGGGGAGAGAAGGGGCACATGTGTCACCACTATGCCCAAGGATGGGCACAGCTAAGCCATGACAGGAAAACTGTCCATGCTGTTCCTTTTCTACCTTCAAGCCTGACCGAGCCCCAGGTGGGTTGGCCCTGCTGGGCCGCACCGGTGAACTCTGTGTCCCTCTTCACTGAAGCTCTCTGAAAAGGCCCTGGGGATGGAGACCCACTTCCTGGACAAGCCTGGACCCTGGCCTGCCTGTGTGCGGGGCACTCACTTGGCATAGGCTTTCTCCAGCAGAGCACTCCAGAACTCTCTGTGGTCGGCGGAGTGGAGGAAGATCAGGCGGTCCCTGAAGGTGGGCAGTCGGTCATCGATGACCACATCCAGCCATTCGCTGTGCTGCCAGAACTGTTGGCCAGATGGAGATGGAAACCATGGGCGTGAGGCCCAGGGAGGTCCAGCCCCCTCTGTAAATGCTTGGCTCGTTCCCCCTCAGACCAAACTGCCCTTACAGTCTTGAGGCAAACCACACATGAGTTCCATGATGGCGTCACCTTGACTTTGTCCACCAAGCATCCCACCCCACTGCCGACATCGACTTGAAGACCCGGCGTCTGCCTATCAAAGCCAGGGTCACATGTGGCCACCACAGGGCGAAGGGGGTGGTGTGGGGTTTGCTCTGCTAGATTCTCTGTGTCCTTCCCTCAGCCAGGAGCAGGCGGTCCTGGGTGTTCCTGCATCTTGAGTTGCCTCCTTGCCCAGGAGCGGAAACTCTAAAACTGATCATTTTTGGCCACTCACACACAGAGAGAGGCTGCAGTGAGGCACAATGGTGCCCGGTGTGCAGACACGAGGTGAGTGTGTGTGTGTCTGTATGCATGTGTGCATGTGTTCTTGTGGGCCACACACGTACCTGTGCGTCCGTGTACCTGTGTGCACACGTTCACATGTACATGTGCATTTGCATGCTTGTGTGTGTGTGTGCATGCGTGGGTGTGCGTGTGTTCCTCAAAAGGGCACTGGAGTCAGAACTCAGATGGCCAGCCTTGGGGACCGAGGGGGCGGGGCTGGCCCAGGTGTGCTGGCCTGTGAGGGGAAGGTGGCCATGCAGGGGACAGACGTGTGTGCCTGCCCCATGCTGCCTCCTCCATGGGGTCCTTTCAGTTCTGTGAACACCCCACGAGCTGGATATCAGACCTTGCTTTCCCAGACAGCTAGTGAAGGCCAGGGTCCCTAGGAAATCTGCCTGAGGTCACCCACTTCCATCCAGAGAAAGACAGGCATCCCTGTGCGGTCGGCTCTGCACAGGGACTACGGGTTGGGGGAGGGGGCAGGGAACAGCGTGGAGAAAAAACTGCCAACCGGCCCCCAGGCGGGCCGGGACCCCAGGAGGTAATGTCTCAGCGCTTCTCAGTTTCTATTTCTTACCCTCATGCACGTCTCCAAATCTGTGTTTCTTCAATAAGAAGAATCTCTCAGTTTATGAGAAATAATCCAGTCCCTGAGAGGTACAACATTTAGGCCATTTATGCTAAATGCACGAGGTATTCCAGAGACTAAACCCTGTAGCGTGGACCTGCTGACGTGCCAGAGTTGTACTGGATATTTTCCGGGTGCAGCCCTGCTGGTGCATTTAGAAGGTATCCCTGGACAAAGCCCAGTTTGGGGGGGGGCTTTTACACCGATGGGGGCACATTCCTTCCAGGATTACCAAGCAGCTGCAGAGGCATGTGACATCATGCTGGACCCCCAAAGAGCTAGGTGCACCGGCTGAGGCCCCCTCTTACCTGGAAGTGGAATATCCCAGCATAACCGGGCCCGAAGCTCTGGTCCTGGGGGACGACTCGAGCCAGAGCTTTTTCATTAAGCGTCAGGGAGGCAATGGCAGCTAATAGCCAGCAGTCGCCTGCGAAATGAAAGCCATAAATCATGGTTTTCATTGCCCGATTCATAGTAAATTGGAAAACTCTATGCCAGAAGGAGAAGTGGGGCGTTCCAGATGTGGCCACGTCTCTTCCGTGTTTAAGAAAGTAGACAGAATACCAACAAACACTTCTGTCCTCCCCTTCTCCCTCCCTCCTGGCTCTTCCCTCGCCCGGTTTCTCGTGGACAGCTGTTGTCGGCTGGCTGATGTTAGAGGATCCGCTCGCTTAGGTTTCAGACATATGCTCCATGCTGCATCAGCTCTGTGCAGTTCCAGAGCCTTCCCTCCAGAGGGCGAAGCCTCCGGATGTTAGTGTCAGCGTGCGCTGGGTAAATAGGCAAATCATAAGTGCAGCCCTAGAAATTTGGGGGGCCCTCAGAGATAGCCCTTGAAGCAGCTGGGCCTGGTGCCTCCCCACAGCCTAGACTCAGTTTAGTTGGAGATCAGAGCAGCTCCAACTACTTTTCATTGTCAGGACTTGCTGACTGATCTAGTGACTTCTGCAGCTACGTCTTCATGTGCACACACACCTAGAGGACAACTCCAGACTGATGTCAGACCTCAGACAGCATTGACCTGTGTTGTACGAGACTCACAGACACAGCCACTTGCCCACGTTGAGAAAGGAACGAGCCCCTCTTATCATTGCTGCTCAGGAACTAGGTGTGAGCACATATTTGGAAGTGTCCATTGAACCGACAGGACCCCTCTGTTTTACCCCAGATCTATTTGTTTGACGTAGATAACACCACCGTGGTGGGAATGCAAGACCCCATTGCACTCAGCCTGGCTTTCCCAGGGTTCACGTTTCTGGAGAATACCATATGCCACATGTTTCTGATTGTTGTGCCCCGGGCGGGATACGGACTCCCAGTTGCTCTGCTTCTGCTTTCCCCAGGGTGTCCACCAGGGGGCACACGCCACTGGTTTCTAAAGCGGCAGCTGCTCTCTAGCTTTGGGGAGATGCTAATGAGAAACACAGGATACTTCGTTCAGGAAGCTTCCCTGAGTGCCTCCGGAGTGTTGGTCCCTGCTTTCAGCTCTGGGGTCTGGTGGCGGGGCCAGAGTCTGGTGGAGGGACCCCTGCAGTGGGCTGACCACCCCCCCCCATCTTTTCCAAGTCACGGCTTTGCTTAGTGTAGGGTCGTGTGCTTCTTTTCCCTAGAGTGCAGCGGAGCAGGTGGCCAGGCAGGCCCTGAGCTTTTGAAGGAGGACGTAGATATTCACACAATTTAAACCAAAGGGGAAAACTCAAAGGCAAAGCAATATATTGCTTTATCTCTGCGGGGCCTGTATGGCTGCATGGTATTGCTTATCCCAGCACTGTGCCTAGAAAAAGGTACCGTCTGAAGGTCAGTCTGTCAGGCAGCTGGATGGACAGACAGCAGCAGGCAGGACGCCGCTAGCAGGGAGAGGGTGATGGTGTTGCTGATGTTCTAGCTCTTCTTTCCGGGGGAAGACTCACAGCTGTTCATTTTATTGTTAGCCCTCATAGCCAGACATATGTAAAGTATTCGGAAATAATAAAAGTGTTATAAAATAATAGTTATAGGGGCGCATGTGTGGCTCAGTCAGTTAAGCGTCGGACCTCAGCTCAGGTCATGATCTCATACCTGTGGGTTCGAGCCCCGTATCAGGCTCTTTGCTGACAGCTCAGAGCCTGGAATCTGCTTCCGATTCTGTGTCTCCCTCTCTCTCTGCCCCTCCCCCATTCATGCTCTGTCTCTCTGTCTCTCAAAAATATGTAAACACTAAAAAAATAAATGAAACAAAATTATAGTTACAATATACACCAGCTAAGGTTAATCATGCAGCTGTGCTTCCACATCGATGTGTGCACTCCTGTGACAAGCCAAAACTCTGAAACACAAAGAAGCCTGTATGATGTCTCTCTAAAGGAGGGGGCAGGGAGGAAAGGCAGCAGAGGAAGACTTTGAGGGGTGAGATGGGCGAGGAGATGAGGAAGGACAGGCAGAGTCTCCCAGAGAAGGCTCACCTTCAGTAAATGAAGACCAATCTGAATGTAAATATTTTCAGAAGGTCAAAGTTACAGACAGGATGTGTTATTCTATCACCGATGTACAGTTGACCCTGGATAACACTGGGGTGAGAGGCACCGATCTCTGGCACAGTTGGGAGTTCACGTATAATTTTGACTCTCCACAAACAACCAGGAGCCTACTGTTGACTGAAGGCCTTAGTGTTAAGTCAATTAACACATATTTTGATGTTACATGTATTCTGTACTGCATTCCTACAATAAAGTAAGCAAGCGGGGTGCCTGGGTGGTGGGGTCGCTTAAGGGTCCGACTTTGGCTCAGGTCATGATCTCACGGTTGGTGGATTCGAGCCCTGCGTTGGGCTCTGTGCTGATGGCTCAGAGCCTGGAGCCTGCTTTGGATTCTGTGCCTCCCTCCCTCTCTGTCTCTTCCATGCTCAAGCTCTGTCTCTCTGTAATGTTAAATGTAAACATTAAGAAAAAATTAAGTAAGCTAGAGAAAAGAAAATGTTGGGAAGAAAATCATAAGGAAGAGAAAATCCGTTGGCAGTACAATACTGAATTTATACAAGAAAAGTCCCTGGGTAAGTGGACTCCTGATGTTATCATCTATCTCTCTTTGTATCTATCATCTATCTATGTATCTTCTATCTATCATCTATCTCTCTATCGTATCTATCTATCATCTATCTATCTATCAATCTATCATCTTTCATCTCTCTATCTACCAACTATCATCCTCTAGGTGTGTGACTCTGGGCTCAATGTTTGGGGTAGTTGGGTCAATGAGCTTGGTCAGCTATAAATCTGGGCCTCATAAGCCTGCAGCTCCACTGGTATTTTTTTTTTAGAAGACCTTTTTTTCTCATAAATAGAATAAAGGTAAACCCAGTCCAATCTTGGGTTAGATCCTGAAATATAAGATCCAGTTTAACTGACTTGGGGAGCACCCTCTGGTCAATTGGTGGAAGGAGATTGTGAAGTCCCCGGGGGTACCCCAACGTCTGAGCCCCTGGGGGGCATAATGGTTGAGAGCAAGTTCAGATCCTGACTGCTTAGCTATGGTTCCTGTGACTTCCATTACTTAGCCTCCCTCAGCTTCGAGGTCTCATCTGCAAAGTTGGAAGGGTCACCGGGAAGGTGACACAGTAACGAGTGAATGCATGTGAGTATTTGCTGCATCGTGGTAGGGGGGCCGGACCAGCGTCCCTGGGCATCTGTGTTCTCCGTAAAGTCCTGGGCCGTGAGCCCCACACTGCAGGCACATCCCCCTCACCCCGGGAACAAGAGTACAAGGAGCCTGGAGTCCACAGGGCTCCATCTGTGGGCACAGCCTGGCAGACTGGGAGGGAGGACAGGAGGAAGCAGTGGGTTAGCAATGATGTTCCCCCAAATGCTTTGCCCCTTGGGTTTCCAGGGCCTCATGCTGTCCCGGCCATGGAAGCGCTCAGAGGCCCTCTCCTGCTGGCCCCTCCGGGTGCTCCGTCCACCCCCGTCTCTCCGTGCTCCATCCTCCCACACTTACCAAGCTCCCCCTGGCAGATGTCCGTCCTGGTGGCCCCTCCAAGAATGAATTCTGGGTTTTCCACTATTTCCTAGAAGAACAAAGGCGATACTGAAATGAGGCCGGCCACATACGGGGCCAGTGTGCTTGGAGCAGCCTCAGGGTCTCTCTCCGTCCTGGGAGCAGAGGGCTTGTTTCTGTATTTGATTCTTTTCCCACGGAGGGACGCACAGACCTGGGCCTTGGGCCTGTGTCTGGGAGATGCACCCCTGGGGAGAAGTCCTGCCTTCCGGGAGGCCCCAGTGCAGTCCTGTGGTCAAACCAGCGACTCCTGCCAGGCCTGGCTGCAAAGCAGGACCAGGAACTGAAGATTCCCACAGACACTCAGGCCCTGGGCTAGGAGTCAGGGGGGCCCTGAGTTCGAATCCTGACTTCCTGCTTACGGGCATTATACCTTCTGTGGGCTTCAAATGCCTCATCTTAAGGTGGGGCAACACACACACCACAGACTGGTGTCTAGGATTAAATACAAATTTCCACTCTACCCACCCAGCTTTTTTCTTTCTTAAATGTGTATTGTGTGTATATATAAATATGCAGTAAAACCTTGTTTTGTGAGCATAATTCGTTCTGGAAACACACATGTCATCGAAAGCACTTGTACATCAAAGCCAATTTCCCCAGAAGAAATCATGGAAACTCAGATGATTCTTTCCACAACCCAAAAATATTCATATAAGAATGACTACAATACTGTAATATAACAAAATAAAGAAAATACAAAAAAATAACAAAAGTAAACAAATTAGCCTGCACTTACCGTCGAAAACCTTCATGGCTGGTGTGAGGGAGACAGGAGAGGGGAGGGGGATTGTGCAGAACGACTTTCACAATCACTGACGGGATCACTGCTGTCTACGGGCTCAGTGGAATCTTGTTCTTTTCATGCAACTTTAACAAGCAACCTACCCAACGACCTAGCATGAAGCAAGGTATTCCTAAGCTCACTCTTCTGGAAAAGCAAAGGACTGCTGCAGGGGCTTTGAAGTGACAAAAAATACACTCGTGTGGGTGGTGGGCACCTTCCAGTGTTCTGAAAAATCTCTAATTTCTGCCAAACACCGCAGCCTGAGACCAAGCATCTGAGAATGGGAGATGATCACACACAATTCCAGAGTGAGAGAGAGAGCGAGAGAGAGAGAGAGAGCGAGAGAGAGAGAGAGAGAGCGAGAGAGAGCGCATACATTGGCTCAGTTGTGATCATGTGACATTCAGCGTCCTCTACCACTTGTATGTATCTACTACTACAAGATGTTGCTGGTTTATCAAGTTAAAATTTATTAGAAATGTTTGCTTGTCTTGCGAAACATTCGCAGAACACGTTACTCACAGTCCAAAGTTTTACTATGTGTGTGTGTGTATACACACACACACATATACACACCATATAGTGGGAGACATGTGCATATATCTCTCATGGAACTTGACCTCAGTGCATTATATATATCCTATTATATATTTCACATACTGTATTATTATGTATACGGTTATTTATACATACATTTACATATGCTGAGAGATATGTATAAAACAGGAACAAAAAAGCATTTGAATGCAATTATATAAGACTCATATATTCCTTCCAGTTTTCTGGGGCACCAAATCTCCATTCCTGGCATGAACTATGGCAAAGACCAAGACAGAGAAAGCCCCGGCCCCCTGCGGAGCGAGGGGGACCGACCATGAAGAAGCACGCAGACATCCAAGTTCAGGACGGGTAAGCACCAGGGTGGAAAGTGAGGGCTCAGATGCAGGCTGTTTTAGCTGGAGCAGTCAGGGAGGGCGTCCAGGGGAGGCAGACAGCTGAGTGCGGACTCGTGTGAAGATCCGAGGAGAGGAAACAAGTCAGGACACACAGAGGAAAGTTCTGGGTCATTGTAACTGGGTCTGAGTGCGGGCTGAGTTAGGGACCTTCCCCCTGATTTCCAGAAACAGCACTGGAGGGAGACGTCCTCACCAGTCCCGGGTGGAGGCCTCCGGGGACAGCTCTGCCCTGAACGGCCTTCCTCAAGCTCTCAGGGCCCTGCTTCTCCTCCGGGCCGTGTCCCAAAGAACCATGGGAGCATGGTGATTTCGTGGGGGAAGGGGGACTTTGAAGGCAAAGTGGACAATGACGGTGCTCTCTCCGCAGCCCGCAGGACGCACCCCAGAGCATCTGCCCAGAGAGCACCGCTTGATTTTACAATATTTCAGGACACTTGGCCAGGAGGATTTCTGAGCACTGGGCATGGGTTCACAGCAAACCCAGGCCCTGCAGAGGTCTGACCAACATCCCACCCGGAATTCAGTCTCCTCCAGGTCCGCCCTTGGATCCAGGCAGGCGGGGGACTTGCCACAGCATCACCCTCGTCTCCGGAATGGCTGGCAAGGTCGCGGAAGGTGGTGGGGGCAGCTCCTCTGTGCTGGCCTCCTGGGAACTCTCCCACACAGCCGTCTCCCTCCGCGAGCCCAGTTCTGCAGGGGGCTGCAGGTGCTCAGAGCCGCAGAGGGTGAACCGGGAAGGCAAGGTCCCGTGGGGGCCTCCCTGATCAGCAGAGGGGCTCTGCGCAGGCCATCTAACATCCCCAGGTTCTGTCCATGACACCCAGCCCCCCTCCACCTGGGACATTGGGCGCCAGGTACAAAATGTATATTGGAGCCCCTGCCCCAAAGGGCTCCTGGGGGACTTGCACGGTGCTCCCTGCACTGCCAGGCGCCATCGGGGGGCACTATAGGGCCCTATAGTGGATGCAAATGGACTGAAGCTTGGCAGATTCTACCCTGCAGGCCGTGGGCGAGGGCCCCTCACTTCTTCCCCTCTCGGGCCCCCCGTCACCCCCGCCGGCCCATCCCCCTGACTGCACCCACTATGCCCACAGCTGTGCTCAGCTCCATTTTGCAGTTACTTTTTTGCCCAGGAGAATTTTTTCGAATTGCATCAAACTGTGGATTGAGGGAGGTCCTGTGATTGACAGCTGTGTGCTCCCCAGGGCTGTGGAGGTGCATGGGGACACCGGGTGGGGGGTGTCCCAGAGCAGCCCATGACCTCTGGAGACATATGGGTAGGGGCAAGCCACCAGTGGGGGCAGTCATGGCCACATGCCACAGTACACCCAGGTAGAGGGGTGTGGACATCTTTACAAGGTGTCCGGGTTTAGGCTGAGAAGTTAGGGAGGGGACAGGCAGTCAAGGAGAAAAAGGCCAAATGAAACACTTGTGATCTAAAAAAGTTGGCCTGTGGGCCCGGGAAGACTGGCCCTTGGCTGCCGGCACCAATGGCCGTCAGTGCCCCAGACCTGCCCCTCCCCCCTCAGACCCACAGCGTTTTTCGAGAGGCCACCTGGAGGGGATCTCACCTTCTCCCTGAGCACAGACCTGTCACCCCACCCTCACTGCGGGCCCCCAGGTGACCCCCCTCAGTGCACCCTTGCCCTGGGCTCCCTGGGGGGCAAGGCTGGCTGCCCACTGCCCTCTGACTTCTCTGATCCCAGCCGCTCTGGTGCTCCCCACCCCCTGCAAAGCACAGCTGTGTTTGACAAGAAGGCGGTGCTGCGGAGGGCACCCCGCCCCACGATCCCCTGGGCAGCTCTGCACTTGCTGCCCCCGCAGCACCCCCTAAGTGCTGGGCGGAAACGCAAACAGCACCCAAGACACACAGGCCTCCTGGAGGGACACGGCCGCCATTTTCATGTTGCCCCCTGTCTGGCCCTGGGCCAGGGACCCTGGACCTCCATCCAGCAAGAGGAACATCAGTCTTTTCCCCCTACCCGGCCCCTCACTCCTGCTTCCAGAGAAGTCTGACATCCCCTTGGCTAGGAAGCAGAGGGAATGAGGACAGAGAGGTCCGGCTCAGGGTCACACGGAGTGAAAGGCAGAAACAGACTCTGAGAATGAATCCCCAGGAAGGACAGTCGACCTAAATTAAGATAAAGACATTGTTGGTCCCTTGGCCGAGGGCGGAGGGGCTGGGCTGTATCAGGGGCCCTGGTCCATGAGTGGCGGCCTCACCCATCATTTGGGGCAACCCCAAGGGAGCTCGGTAGCGAAGACAACCACTTCCTAGAGCTGGGACCTGGGGTTCTGGAATCCCTTGGGGGTCCTGGTGGCCCTTGTTCCACAGGGGATGCCTCTGGGAATGGGAACAAAGACGTTCTCTTCCCTGCCTGTGCGCAGTGAGGTTTTATGCTGGAGAAAGTCCAACTCTGGCACAAAGAAGGGGAGTTGTAGGCAGCAGAAGTCCAGGGTAAGCCCGAGGATGCAGGTGAGAGCAGGGGGCTACTGGGCCTGGGAGGTGAGGGTGTCCGGTTACAATCACAGTGGGCAGCGATCACAGTGACACTCATTCACAGGCTTTCCTGCGTGCTCCACACGTTAACACAGTAGTCCCTGCAACAGCCCGGCCGGGCAAGCAGCGTTATTACACCCCTTCTGTGGAGGAGAAAAGTGAGGCTCTGTGGCCAGCTGCTCCGACCCCCCAGCAGCGGGGAAGGGCTTGTTCCCTAGCTTGGGGGTGCTGAGAAAGCTGCCTCTTCCAAGATCATGGCTCTCAGGGGTGCCACATGCAGCGACTCATCCGGGAAGGGCTCAGACACAGGTGGGCCTGTCGCCCCAACCCCAGGAGACTCCGAGTGCCCATCCTGGCTCCAGAGCGCCCCCTGCGGCTGGATGAGGCCTTCATGGGGCCACACCACAGCCCCGAGGCTCTTTCCACACCCCCTGCTCTGTCCCTGTGGGTCCGAGGGCACCCATGATAAACTGATAAACATCCTGCGGGCACTATCTGTGCGGGGTCCAGAGAGGAGGTTGATAGGCTGTGGGTGGCACTGCTCTGGGGTGGGTGGGACAATCGCTGCCATTTACTGCAAACCGTTGCTGGACGTTGGGTCCACATCGGTCACTCCTGTTCCCACCTCACAGGCTCGGGGAAGCCAAGTGCCAGGACCACAGTGGCAGGGTGCAACCAGCACCCAGGGTGTCTTTCCGCCCAGCCCTTTCGGGGCTCTCCCTGTCCCCGCAGGAGCCGCTCCCAGGCCAGTCCCTACCTGGAGGGAATGACAGCCAGCGGCGCCGGGGCAGAGGGCAAGGCCTGACTAAACCAGCACAGCAAATATTGACTCCTTGTGTGAGGCACCGGCTGGCGCCCCTTGGGACCATCTCCTCCGGGCCATTGGGGGTGGGGCAGCTCAGACGCTGGCTTCCTCCTGGGAAGGGAGATGTGTGTTCTGGGGAGAGAAGCCTTGTCTTCCGAGTGTCCCATCTGTCACATTACTGGGCACTTGCTGAGCGAGTGTGCATTCACACTGAGCACCCCAGGCTGCAGCCAGAAGCTGTGGGCACATCACATGCACCAGCACCATGGCGAGAATGTGCCACCTGACACTTGGCTCGGATAAGCCGTGATTCCTACTTACTGACAAGCCCCTTCTGGCTCTGGGCCCCAGTCTTGGGCTCACCTGGGTAGGAGTCAGAGAACTGGGGGTGGGGTGTAGCCAGACACCCGAGGCACACCCTGGGAGCATCTCTGACCTGCTGGTATGTGCCCCCATGTGTCATTTCTAGTGCAAACCACATAGCATCTCAACACTAGACTTGGCGGATGTGCCTGGCAGAGGTGTCTGTGTGCAGCCCACCCTCCCAGTACCCCCTGTTCTAGGCTGCTGAGCCCCACCCCTGCCTACTACCCCCCACCCCCAACTCCTGCCTCACTCACCCCTGGCCGTTTCCACACGAAGGGGATCTGGGGTCTCTCGCTGTAGAAGAGAGAGGAGCTGTTGGCTGGGAAGTCTGGGTCCTCAAACAGGATGCCTTTCTGCACACACTCCTGCCTCAGCTGCTCGAAGCTCTGGCCTGAGGAGTGGGTGGTGCGGGCGTCCTTGGGAACCTGGAGCTTCTGGGGCCCTGGGGCCCGATAGAGGTAGGGCATGGCTGTGGGTGGGCGACAGGTGGAAAGAAGCAAGGTGAGTGTGTTAGTCAGGAGGGAGCCGGCTCTGGGGCACCCGGGCTGAGTGGCCCTTGGCCTCCACCTGTTTGCTGGGAACCTCCCCGTTAAGGCTGAAGTGAGGCACGCCCTGATGGCAAATGGTAGAGAGAGCCCTCTGCCCTCCCTCCCAGGGCTCCTGCAGACCCAGAGGGAGCACGGAGCCTGGGCCAATCCCGGGAAGAAGCAGCAATGCTTAATGCCCTGGGGAGACCCCGTGAGAGAGAGAGAGGATTGCTTTAGGGAGAAAGGGAGCAAGAGAGCAGATGGGTCTGGGAGGGGGCAGGCAGCATGTGGTCGGGAAGAGACCGCTGTGTGGTCGTGAATTACATCTGAAGTCAGAGAGGGGAAAGGAGCTGAGTGAATCATTGAAGTTCACCTTACAGGAATGGAGCTCACCCAGCTCTCTCTCAGGCGGCCTTGTTTGATTTAGGGCAGGGGTGGGCAGACTTTCTGTAAAGCCTCAGCTAGTCAACATTTTCGGCTCTGCCAGCCATATGGTCTGTGTTGCAACTGTTCAACTTTCTGGGTCGTGGTGCAAAAGTAGCCACGGATGCCGCGTGACGAATCGGCACGGCTGTGTGCCAATAAAACTTTTCTTGCAAAAGCGGATGGAGAGCCGGATGTCATCCAGCCAGAATTTGGTGACTGGCCCGGATACAGGTGCACTCACCGCGGCCGTCTGCCCCTCCTCCAGGGTACAGGCATCTCTGTTCTCCAACATGCCTGGCAGTAGGTGCCTGGAGAGATTTGCAAAAAACAGACAACATAGCAATAAAATCCCTTGTACTTCAAAACTCTACAGAGAGGATTTAACATTTGAGAAGAAAAAGTTCAGAAATTGGAGGTAGTTTTATAGTTCAATAAAAGTATTAGTCACTGGATAAAGCCCCGGTCTTCTAAACATTTTACAATGATTTTTCTGTCATCCTCAAAATAGTCACAGTCGACATTGGGGCACACACAGGGTCATGCATTAAAAGCTGGGGACGAGAGGTTTTTTACAGGATCCCCCAGTTCCCAGGAGTTTCACTTAGTTCCAGACACTTTCTGTCAAGTGGATCCCCCATATTGTTTTACCGGGAATGTGTAGATATCGAAGTTGGGGACATCTGGCTTGAACTCCCAGTTTTGCCTGCGGTGACTTTGGACAGTCTGTGCCTGTTTTCTCAGCGTGAATCAGGACACCAGGGTCTCCAGGGGCTGCGGTGGGATTATGGGATCATGGCAGCTTCTAGAGTCCAGTACATGCAGGGTCAGGAGCTGTGGCTTCCTCCCATCCCTGTCCCCTCGGTCCCCTATCTCCCACATGGCGGCTCTCACAACCCGACTTCTGAGGCTCTTTTTTCTGTGTCTCTTCACCCTCACAATAAAGGATTCTGCAATGGTTCTGTATTGGAAACTAGAGCTGCCGAGTCCTGTGTCAAGCTGCCCAGCAGACAGCTCTGTTTAGAAGTGATTAAGGACAACAGCCAGAGAAACAGGTGTGACAGCATGAGGGCCATCCATTCTGGTGGCACCTCAGTCAAGGTAATGATCACCAGCCTAGGTTTCTAAGAATTTCCCCTTCAAATGCCCCAGCGAAAGTGAAATTCAGCACCGACCATGCCACCTAACGTCCGACCTTCCTCACGCTCCAGGAATTGTTCTTTACTCCATTGCCATTACAAATCCCTCACTGGGCAGGGGTCTTTCCACCTTGATCTCTCTGTGGACTGGAAGAACCAGTTTGTTTGTTTGTTTGTTTGTTTACTGAAAACCGATTTCAGTTCCTAGGAAATCAGAGAACTGCATTGTCATTTGTGACCAATGCAAAAATGCCTCCCAGTGGAAAATGCACTAAAAGTGTTTAGTCATCTCCAGCCCGTTGGGGTTCACCTTGCACGCTGCTCCCCAGAATCACAGTTCCAGTGTCGGGGACAGGCCCACAGCTAGGACCCTGCTCCAGTGCTCCTGCCTGCAAGTTCTCAGGTGTCACTGAGGGGTCAGCCTTCCCAAGACCCCCCCAGCCCTGTCCCCTGAAAAGTGCCCTGACCCTGGGGGCGGGGGCAGGCAGATTCCTAGTGCAGATGTCCCTGCACGAACTCACTGTCACTGCCTGGAGGCTGCATCTACACACCTCTGAGCCCCCCCCCCCCCAGTTCTAGCTGCCGGCGTATTGGCTGGATAGGCCTTGAACCCATGCATCAGGACAGCAGACACCATTCTTGAGTTTACTTTTCCAAACCTCTGCTGCTTCTCAGGATGCAAAACGTTTAGAGGGACTCTGGTCACTCTGTCTGTCTGGAGGCCTGGCAGGCATCGGAAAAGCTCTGAACACCTCGGAGGGGAAGGTCCGTGGGTCTGCCCCTCCACAACAGGAGCATTTCTTGTCATAAATTCTGTCTGCTCGTCCCCAGCCTGGAGACATGGGCCGTGAGCCTCCCCCGGACCATTCGTCATTTGAGCTGTATTTCCATCCCCGGCCGAAAGATCTGAAGTGAATTCTAAATTAACTGATCCTTAACCAGGGCCTTGGGGGCCTTCCAGTCCTCCCCCTCGCACCCTTGGCCTGCAGTGAATACACTTTATTCTCCTTTCTCCAGAGCAAGCCCAGGTGTTTGTGCAGGGGCAGAGATGCGAGGCTCATGCCTGGGCGGGGGTAGAGGTGTGGAGGTGGGATGCCTCCTGCGACACCTCCTTTGCCCTGTGACGCCTCTGGGCGAAACTCCAGAACTAACGGTCTGAACCCTCCCCCGAGCGCAGACACTTTGTCCTCGGACTCAAGTGAGCTCAGACATCACAGTAGGGCGAACTCATCACAAGCACACATGACAGATTTGATCCTGTAACGGGAGGGCCCTGTCTTCAGTGCCTGGCTCCGCAGGCTGTGGGCACGGTCTGTGCCGCCTCCTGCTGTGCGGGCGGGTGGAGAAAGACACCTGCCTGGAGGAGGGCCAGAGCGCGTGCGCAGCGTGCAGGTGGGCGGGGCCGGCTCGTGGCAGGTGCGGCGGGTGAGGAGCTGGGAAGTACCCGGTTCTCTTCGGAGAAATAGTGTCAGTGCTTCCTGGTGGGGTGCTGGGATGGGGCTTTTTGCTCTCAGACCCGAGTACAAGAACGGATGAGGGGCAGACCTAGATGTTCAAAGCTTTTGATATGGTGGGAGGAAAATGCCCTCCTCATTGCTTGTGGGAGTGTAGAGTGTAGACTGTTAGAAGCGCTTTGGACAGTGGGTTATTAAAATCTTTAAAAGGGGCGTCTGGGTGGCTCAGTCAGTTGAGCATCTGACTTTGATTTAGGTCATGATCTCGAGGTTCCTGAGGTTTGAGCCCCTGTCTGGCTCTGTGCTGACAGCTCAGAGCCTGGAGCCTGCTTCGGATTCTGTGTCTCCATCTCTCTGCCCCTCCTCCACTCGTGATCTCTCTCTCTCTCTCTCAAAGATAAGTAAAGATTTTTAAAAAATTAAAAAAATAAAATCTATCGAAATTGCAAACTCCCAGACCCGCTGAGCAGGCCATTTCCTCCTAGCAACTTCTCCAGCAGAAAAACCCATACTCATGAAAAGGGAAAGGTGTGCAAGCTTATTTATATCACTGTAATGCTATATACTTTAGAAAAAAGTAGAGAAGCACTTGGGGCCCACTATTAGGGGCAATAATGAAAAATTATGGCACAGGGCGCCTGGGTGGCTCAGTCAGTTAAGCATCCGACTTCAGCTTGGGTCATGGTCTCAAGGTTGGTGAGTTTGAGCCCTGCATCTGGTTCTCTGCTCTCAGCACAGTGCCTGCTTTGGATCCAATTTCCCCCTTCCCCTGCCCCTCCTCCACACGTGCACTCTCTTTCTCTGTCAAAACTAAACAGACATTAAAAATAATTATGGCATAGATGACCACGAAATGGAACACCATAAGTACGGAGCCCTGCGCCAACATGGACGGCCTCTGGCTATTCTCCTGAACAGTTCACAGTGTGCAGAGTCTCCAGTTATGGAGAAAGGGGGGAGAGAGCGTGTGTTTTGAGCTGCATAAGAAGCTCTTAGAAGGCACACCAGGCATAATAAGAGGGTTACCTCTTCTGGGGACAGACTAAATGGAGTCAGGGAGACTCTTCTATATGCCTTTTTATACTTTTTAATATTTGTAACCTTATAGGCTTATCGATTGGATCTAAGTCTGAGATGCCCAGGAGACAGTCAGAATTGACGTCAAGTGGGCAGTTAGACAGTGAGCAGGGACACAGAGGGCCTGCAAAGGCCCCTGTCCTCCCTTCCAAGGTACCAAGTCCCTCCAGCCTCAGGAACTTGGTGGGGTGCATCCCCTCAGCATGGAATGGTCTCTGTGCTCCCTCTCCTGGGTTTCTGAGCCACCCCACTCATACTTGACCATTGTGCCCCAGCAAGTGACACCCACAGTGTGTGTGAAGAGGCTTCTACAGTAAGTGCTGGGGCTGGGAGTGGGTCTTGGAGTTCACACACTTCCTCCTCCATCGCAGAAATAGAATTCCCTCTCTTTTGGTGCCTATTTTGCCCTTGGACCCTCAAACTGCCCAGAGCACACAGTCATCCTACCCCTTTCCAGGACATTCTGTCCAACAGGGAGTTTGCAACCAGTTTTAAGTATTACTGTCTTAGTCACTTTTTCAGCCAAAGCTGGGTCCCCTTGAGGTACGCATTGTCTCCAGTGTCTCTGTCCTTCCCCCTTTGCTCCCTGGGTGGCATATAGGTACAGAGAGAAGGGCCTCCGTGGTGCCTGAGACAGACCAGAGATTCCCAAGTCTCCTGGCCTATGATAGATCCATCCCCCTCTCCCTGGCCCCAGAGGGCTTTCGTTCTAAGGTGTCACCATGGACATTAAAAAGTCTAACTTGAAGCTCAAAGCCAACCAGCAATGTCCTCATTCTAGAGGGTCTCTGTCTCCCCTGCCAGCAAGTCTGAGCACTTGTAAAGGAGTTTCAGGAGACGTGGTCACGAATGCTGCTTCTGCCTCCTAGAAGGTGAGAGCTAGGGCTCCCCCCGCCACCTCTCACGTCCACACTGGGAAACTCTCACTTCCTCCCCCAGGACGTGTCCTTCCCAGAACAGCCCCCTTTCCACCGTCTGGCTCTCCACTCCTCCCCAGAGGGGCACCCAGCCTCTCCTTGGTGGGAAGAGCCTCACATCAGCATCACATCATGGGTCGGGAGGTCATCTTCAGGACTGGGCCCAGATCTGCCCCAGGCTTTGGCCTCAGGTGTCTGGCTGCAGGGAACACCCAGAGTGGACACCCCCCCCCCCCATCAACTACCTTGTGGTTCCCCAGAACTCTCCAAGCTGCTGCGGTTTCCCTCAGCTGCAGGCTGGCTTTCTGGCTCGATGGTGGAATAACATATCCTCCAAGGCCTAAGCGGCCCAAGTAAGCACCAGGCTCATGTCCTATGGTCCACGGTGGCACTGTTGAGGTTGCCTTTGCGTCCCTGAGGGGGTTCATACTTTACAATTTCAGAGTGGAAGGAAGCTCAGTATCCCTGGCTTCCTTCTGCCCACCCTTTGCACCTCTCCCTGCAGTGTGATCTCTCTCCAAGATGACAGCTTCTCAGGCCTCCCCGAGGGGTGGTGGGTGGATGCGGCCACAGGCCCTGGGGTGCTTTGACTCCCCGGGGGAGCAGAATGGGAATTTACTCCCCATGGTTTCACATGCAAACACTCAAACTTGACTTTTCTTTTTTTAAATGACACATTATATTGCCTCTTGCTCTGGAGCCCCCATTTCCATCCAGTAGTAAAAATTGAATTTAAATTTTGCCATGTGACACCCTCTTCCATTTTAAAATAGTCTCTTGCCCTGTAAACTAGCAGTCACTTCGAAGTTCAAACACCTTCTGAGGCCATTTCTCCCTACTCAACGGTCTTTTTTTCCCTCTTCTTTCCATCAGCGGTGCCCAGAACGGGGGTCTGACTTATCCAGGGCACTGGGGCAGGGGTCTCTGGGGCCTCTGGGGATTCACCTCTTTTCTCACTGTGTTTGCAGTGCTAGTGTCATTTGTGTTTCAACTTCTTCTTTTTCAAGCTTTTATTTTTATTATTTATTTATTTATTTATTTATTTATTTATTTATTTATTTCAAGGTGGGGAGGGGCAGGGAGAGAGGGAGAGGGGCATCCCAAGCAGGCTCCACACTGTCAGCATGGAACCCCTATGTGGGGCTCAAACTCCCAAACTGTGAGATCATGACCTGAGCCCAAATCGAGAGTTGACTCTTCATCCTCAGCCATCCCCTCCCCGACAGTGGAGATTGTCATGGTGGGTCTGTCCAGCATCATGTGAACACCCTTCTTGCAACTAGAGAGTTTCCCATCTTGTAAAGTCCATTTCCTGGGGATGAGAGTGGACCTTATTCCCAGGTCTCCCTCCCTGCCCAGACTACATAACTCTGCCTCTCAGATGTCCCCAGGAGAGATGGATTCAGGGCACAGGTGGAGAAGCAGGAGAGAAGGAATTTGTTTTGTGTGTGGTGGGTGCAAGGTGCTGGTGGAGGCATTCCAGTCTTGATGGTCTATGTGTGACAAGTTTTGGTATCCCGTGTGAGCCGCCAGCATGTCTGAGGAACTCAGTCTCTGCCGGTGACAGTGACAGTGGCATTTCTATAAAGAAACCACATGATGGCGCTGAGCATCACTTCCGGCTTTGTTCTGGGTCTCTGACTTCCCTGGAAACTGTCATGCCTGTACCCTTAATTAATGTTCTTTTGCTTTTTTATTCCTTTAAAAACTTTTTAAAAATGTTTATTTATTTTTGAGAGAGAGAGAGAGCACAAGCTGGGGAGGGGCAGAGAGAGGGGGAGATACAGAATTCGAAGCAGGCTCCAGGCTCTGAGCTGTCAGCACAGAGTCCAATGCAAGGCTTGAACTCGCGAACTGTGAGATCATGACCTGAGCCGAAGTCCGATGCTTAACCGACTGAGCCACCAGGCGCCCCTCTTTTGCAAGTGTGGCTTGCAGCTAGGAATCCTGGGGCCTGGGGGAACCGTTGGCTTATTTGCACGTGATATTTGGGTCCTGGAACCTGGGTGGGCTCACGGGCCTCCCTCTACCTGAACAGCCTCAGTGCCACTTCTTGTCTGGTCCCCACACAAGCCCCTTGTGAAGCTGTCTGCTCCCACAGATGCAGACAGAACCCAGTGCAGAGAGCACTGTTTTCAGAGTCCTCTACAAACATTTGGGGTTTTCTATTGCTTTCCATCTGCAGGTGGAACCAAGAAGAGTGTTGGGTGGGTGGAGGCAATGACTCCAGACATAGGGGCTCATTCTCACCTTTGGCTTCTCTCCCTCCTCCCCACCCCATTACCAGGAACATTTCGCATTTCCTCTCTGTGCCCTGTGGGAACATTTCTTAGGCTGTACATTCCTTCTCTCTGACTTTTTGACTTAGAGAGGGTATTCAATGACCTTAGTATGCCAGGTTTGGCTTTAGGGACGTAAAATAGTTTGGGGAGTTTGGAGAAAATTCTTTCTCGGCTAACTAAATGTGTTATCTTCAGACTGTGATCTCACTGTGGACTTGCAATCTCTAATTTGAAGCTCAGGGCTGACCCTTGACTGGGTCCTGTCCTTGTACGGTGATTGTAAATGTGGCCACAGGTTTTGCAGCCACTCTGGCAAGAAGAGAGTCTGTGTTCCTGCCCTGAGTCTGGGGCTGGTGAGTGCACATCAGGACAAGGCTGCAGATAGACTGGCGTGTGAGTCACCAGCCTGGGCCCCTGGACACCTTGGGACATCTGCCTGGTCCTGAGAGCCCTTCTGGCACTGTGTCCACAAGCCCTGGCCAGCATGCTGCTGTGTGAGGGGCCCCGGGGAGAGAGGGTCCAGCCATCTCGGCAGACCAGAGCCACCCCGGCTCTGTCTCTGAGCCAGCTCAGGCAGAGACAACAGAGCCCTCCCAGAACAGGAAGCCCAGCTGAGCCTGATGTAAAACGCCAACCACAGACTCATGAAGAACAAAGTGCTGTTTGAAACCCTTCAGTTGGAGGTGTTTGTTACATAGCAAAAGCTAACTGATACACCTCCTGTGACACAATAAATATGTATTAACGGGACAGTCATCATGAGGCAGCTAAGAGCTAAGCATGACATGGAGTGGGGGGGGTGGTGCTGGTAAACATCCACTGGCTTGGGATTTAGTGTTGAAAAAATATCCCTGGGTGGCTTAGTTGGTTGAGCGTCTGACTCTTGATTTTGGCTCAAGTCATGATCCTAGGGTCGTGGGATTGAGCCCCACATCTCTCTCTCCCTCTGCCCCTCTTCCAGACTCATGTGCTTTCTCTAAAGAAAAAAGTTGCAACTAACTAAAATAACTAAATAAATAAAATAATTTAAAAATCTGTGTTACACATCATTTTCTAAATCAAATAAATTTGGTCTGAGCTCCCAGTCTTCAGAACGAATGAGAAAGGTCAGTTCAGTAGGTTTTGGGGAAGACTTGGCCGAGGGTTGCACAAAGTCTCCATGGGTCGACCCAGGAGGACAACAGGGGTCCTTCAGGACAGTCACTGCCATCGCTGGGGCCTCCTGGTTTTGGATAAGAAAGCAGCACACGAGACCTAGAGAGACCCTCATCCCCATGGCATTGATCTCATTGGCTCTGTGAGGGTGTAAATTGTCCTGACCCTAATTCTTCTGCACAAGGTCTCTTATCCCAGATATTAATCCACCCAGATTCTCTGCTGGATCACCCAAAGGAAACATGGATTGGGGTGAGTCTGGGAGATGCCCTCTGTCCTTTCCAGAGATACTGTGGGGGATTTGCTCTGGGTCTGAAGGATCCTTCTATCCTAAGTCCAAGCATCGCATGAGGCACCCTCTGATACACCAGAATTATTCCAGAACATCCAGGCAGAAGACTTAACTGTTTTGGATCATCCAGAATCCAAAAGGCCTCACAATTACACAGCCTGTCCCAGGGTCCCAGGAGGAGTCCAGCCTAGCTTTGAGGAGCCCTTGGATTTACTGGAATATCAGGCATCATAGACTTGATTTTATTTTGAGCTTGCTTCTGGAGAGATTGGAATAAGGGAGGCTGGAAGCTCCAGGGGACTTTGCCAACAAGCCACGTGGTTCAGGGCATGAACAATGCAGAGTAGGAAATGTCCTGAAGCATCGTCCATCATGTAGGAGGAAGGAGAGTCACCAGTAGCCTGCCCTACAGTCCCCTGTCACCTGGGACTTTTTCTTGCCCGGTCAGTGGACTCCAAGGAGATCTGTTGTATGAGAATCCGCAGCTAAGATTCTCTGGTTGTCACTCACAGCCCTGCTGGCAAGGCTGGACTGGGGACGGCCAACTGGAAACTCTGAAATTATCTATGATCCCTACTCACTTTTCTAGTCTAGGAGATCCACAGTTTTCACCAGATTCCCCGATGTGCTTGTTTCTTGTGAGTTAAAAACCGCTCATCCCCAGTGTGGTGTCCAGGTCTACCATTGCTGTGATTTTTGAGATCTAGTAACACAAAATGATAATCGGAACAAAAAAAAGATACTTTCGCCTCACAGGTATCTTAGTCTTATCAACAATATCATGTGATGGGGCATTTACTACTTTAATTACGGGGAACATTGATGAATTCATTGCTCGCTATAAGCAGGGGACATAGTGACAAGAACATCATTCTTGTGAATTACTGCTGACAAACAAGGTTCTTTGCTGCCAGAGGTCAAAGCTTGTGTGGCTTTTCTACAGCAAAAAGAGGTGGAATTAAAAACACCCCTCTCATTGTAGACGTTTATGCCTTCTCCACAATGCTGCTGAGTTTATGAAAAGAAATAATTAAATTAAAAAGACCCCATTTATTTGCCCTCTCTCTTACATCATACATCCAGCTGCATATTTAGTAATTGACATAGATTTTATTTAATTCCCATCTCTTTCTGTGGTAAAGGTTTATCTTCTGCATCTCTTCATGGGTCTCATCTTTTGTTACTTTTCCTTTCATCTTTTTGACACATCATTTTCAGATTCTCATAAATCATGCTCTCCCACGTTGGGAATGGCGCCATTAGGCAGCAAACACATGCTATGTTTGTGCAGATGAATGGCTCAGGAAAAGGACTATTTGTCTCCTTTGAGCTAATGGCTTTCATAAAACCTCAAAGCAATCCTTATGCTCCAGTGTTCAAAAGGGATTTATTAGCTCAGGCTCCCATGAAAAGGTAATTTATAAAGTCACTGACTGTCAGTCCTAGCTCTAAGGACATAAAGGAACATAATAACTGCTTCTTTTTGATAGGGCTCTTGTCATCAGAGTACTGTGATATGAACTACGACAGTAATAAGTTCAATTACGATGTCTGATCTACCAATATAGTTTCTTGCTTAACTTCGGTAATTAAAAAATGCGAGAGCTGCTGGGGATGTAAAACGGTGTAGCCACTTTGGAAAATAATCTAGCAGCTCCACAAGTGATAAAACACAGTTAGCGTAGGACCTAGCCACCCCACGCCCAGGCATCTTCCCCCCCAAGATGAAAATGTATGTCCACATGAAACCTTGCTCATGAGTGGGTAGAATCAGATTATTCACAATAACCCAAAGGTAGAAACAATTCGTGTCAACTGTTGAATCGATAAACAAAATGGGGTATATTCACACTGTGAATATGAGCAGGCCATAAGAAGGCAGGAAGTGTGGACACACGCTACCACATGCAGAAACCATGGAAATGTGACGCCAAGTGAAAGAAGCCAGTCACAAAATCCACATATCATTTGCTATAGACTGAATGTCTGTGTGACCCCCACTGCCAAGTTCATAGGTTGAAACCTCACCCCCAATGTGATGGAATTTGGTGGTGGAGCCTTTGGGAGGTGCTTAGGTCATGAGGATGCAGCCCTCATGAGTGGGACGATTACCCTGTGCAAGAGGTTCGAGAAAGCTCCCTTGTCCCTGTCACCACGGGAGACACAGTGAAAAGATGGTCGGTCATCTATGAACCAAGGAATGGGTTCTCCCCAGACACCAGATCTGGTGGTGCTTTGAACTTGGGACTTCCTCAGTTTTCAGATCTGTGCTTGTTGTTCAAGCCACAGTCTGTGGTATTTTTGTTAGCAGCCCAAATGGACCAAGATATTCTAGATTCCATTCAGAGGGATGATCAGAATAGGAAACTCTGTAGGGAGAGCAAATAGTTTAGTGGTGGGCCTGCGCTGGGGGTGAGCAGGGGTGTGTGTGTGGGGGGTGATAGCTACAGGATCCGAGGTTTCTCTGCTGCAGTGGAAACGTGCTGAGATTGGCTGTGGCCATGGCTGCACATACCTGTGAACTTGCTAAGCATCGTTGAATTGTACTCTTAAAAGAGGTGAATTGTGTAATATGTGAAATGTATCTCAATAAAGCTGATAATAATAATAACAATAATAATACTAGTACTAACAATAACTGCCTCATAGGATTCTTGGCCATCCCCTGCACGTGGTCATGGACTCGTGAAGGTTCCCCTTCAAGTTATGCAGATTGATCCATTTAAATCAGGCAGAAAGGCATTTACCAGAAGTGCTCGGGAAGCTCAGAGAATGGACAATGGCCAGGAGAACTCAGAAATTGGTGTGGAGATGAGCAGGAAGTGGGGGAGATCCAATAACAGGGAAAGGAACATTCTTGAAGCAGGGTCGGAAGCCAGGGTGAACGGGAGCCAGCTGTCCCCACTGTTAGCACCCCTGTGCTTTGGATTCCAATGCCAGGAGGCTCCCCTTCTGCCTAAGGAGGGCAGAGTTTCCAACTAACGGCCTTTCCAGATGCTACTAAAAAACCACAAGGGACCAGGTGCCAAAAAGAGACCGAAGCACACTGCAGTCTCTAGGGATTTTTTGGGTTTTGTCCGGGGTGAACTTTGCAGCCCCAGCAGAAAATAGAGCTTCTAGATTTTGCAATTTGGCCTCAAAGTGCTGCTCAAAGAATCACATTAGGCAGTATAGCAGTGTGTGGCTGCCTTAGAAATAAATCTGGAGCAGAGAAAACATTTAACTAAACCCTGAATACATAAGTAACATCTTCCCTCCGTGCTCAGCCCCTATTTGTATTTCAGACCAATGTTCATGCTCCAGATGTTGTGAAAATCCTGGGGAAACAAAACATGTTTGAAATAATGGTTCTGATCGAGACCAAGATGAGGAGAAATCAAGTTAACAACAACAACAACAACAACAACAACAACTTTGCATTAAACCGTTGTCTATAAAGAATGAGTCTGTTTTGGAGCTCAAAGACAGGAAACCATTTTAGGGGCTGAGTAGTACTAAACACATGTCTTTTCTCCGCTGCACCAAGAGATGAAAGATATATGCAAAACCTTTGGATTTAGGGTATCGTCTTTCTTTGAGTTTGATACCTTTTTCCAAACTCCTAAATGTGTGTGAAACATTTTTATTTTATTTTTATTTTAAAAAATTTTAGGGGCACCTGGGTGGCTCAGTCAGTTAAGCGGCTGGCATCAGTTCAGGTCATGATCTCATGGTTTGTGAGTTCGAGCCCCACGTCGGGCTCTGTGCTGAGCGCTCAGAGCCTGGAGCCTGCTTCAAATTCTGTCTCCTTCTATCTCTGTGCTTCCCCTTCCTGTCTCTCTGTCTCTCAAAAATAAATAAACATTCAAAAAGTAAATAAATATAAAAAATTTTTAATGTTTATTTTTGCGAGAGAGCATGAGTGGGGGAGGGGCAGAGAGAGAGGGAGACACAGAATCCAGCAGGCCTGATGTGGGGCTCGAACTCACGAACTGTGAGATCATGACCTGAGCCAAAGTCAGATGCTCCACTGACTGAGCCACCCAGGAGCTCAGAGACATTTTTCTTTTAAATAAGAAAGTCAGAGTCCTGCGAAGAAATAGGCAATATACCCAATGGGACAACGAGAAGGGTTTAATCAATGAACTACTTACCAAGATGTGGGCAGGAAAAACACAATAGGTTGAACAGCTACCTGGGGCTTGGAGCAGCGGCGGCACCTTTAGAACTTCCACATCTGGGGGGCACTGGTAGGGGGTCAGTTCCAGGATGGGGGGCAGGTGGGAGCTGATAGAAGAAGGTGCAGTCCCGGAGGGACTCCTATAGGAAGCAGGAATGGTGGGCAGGATAAATAATGATCATCTCCCGCACTGGCACAGACTAACTAGAAGCCCAGTCAAGGGAGCCCTGTGACACCATCCACGTAGATCAGCCTGCCGAGGGGACAGAGAAGGGTGGCGAAGGCTGGAAAGCCCATCTAGAAGGATGACCAGATTAGTCAGCCCAGTAGCCTACTGCTCAAAGGGGTTCTGGGCCTCCAGTTGTGGGGCAGGGCCTGGGAAGGGGCGGGCAGGACAAGGATGGTGCTTCCCCTTCATGTAACCTCTGTATTGGATTTTTCAAAAGGACCTTCGATTAATTTTGATAATCATTTTTAAAATAAAAAGTGAAAAGTAGTAAACATGGTTTGGAAATCATCTAGTTTGAGGGAAGCAATGACACCTTGGTCGGCTCTCAGTAGAGGGGCTGCGACCCTGCATCAGTGTGAGCGTGTCCTCCAGCCTTGGGCCAGCAGGTGAGTGGGGGTCTTGAGGGAAGTTCCCTGGGGTCACTGGCTGGCCGTGGTGACATTGGCTCTGCTCTCCCACAAGAGGGCAGGAGGCCCCCAGACCCCAAGCACAGCCCTGAGCCATGAAGTTAGTTGAGTTTGGGCCACTTTTTCCTCCAGAGTACTTCTGGCTCTGGTCTTTCGCCAAGACAATCAGCATGGCCAATTACTCATAGAATGTATGAGTTAAATTCCTCACTGGAGCCTTTTTGTGGTAAATATACATGTAACATAAAAGTTGCCATCTTAACCATTTTTAAGGGTCCAGTTCAGTGGCTTTAAAGTACATTCACAGTGGGGAGCCTGGGAGGTTCAGTCAGTTAAGCGGGGTTAAGCGTCCAACTCTTAGTTTTGGCTCAGGTCACGATCTCATGGTTGGTGAGTTCGAGTCCCGCTTGGTCTGTGCTGGCATTGCGGAGTCTGCTTGGGATTCTTTCTCTCTCTTTCTGCCCCTACCCTGCTTGCTCTCTCTGTCTCTCTCTCTCTCTCAAAAACAAACAAACAAACAAACAAACAAACAAACAAATTACATCCAAAATGCTATGTGACCATCACCCCCATCCATCTCCAAAGCTTTTTCATCTTCCCAAACTGACACTGTGTCGTGAAACCACAGCACCCCGTTCCCCTCCCCCCAGGCAACCACCCTGCCACTTTCTGTTACTGTGAACTTGACCTCGGATAAGTGGAATCATCCTGTAGTGGTCCTTTTGTGAACAACTTATTTCTTTCAGCATAGTGGCTTCAAGGTCCACCCCTGCTATGGCCTGGGTCAGAGTTTCCTTCCTTTTTCAAACCGAGTCATCTTCTATTGCCCGCACATTTGCCCCTCTGTTCGTCCCTCAGGGGGCACCTGGGGTGGCTTTTGCCTGCTGACGATTGTGAACTGAGCACAGGGGATTGAAATGAAACAAACATAGTGCAAACACACTCATACACAGTGTGTGCCTGTGGCCCCACTAAGTGTCGTTCATATGAGGGACATAGAAAATACCTGTACCGCGTGTAAGAGACTAGATGGGAAGCCTCGACGGACTTGGGTTCAGCTTCATGGAAGCGGGCCTCTCACCTTGCAGGTGAGGGTGGTGTCCCCGAGTGCCTGGCAACACGAGTCTTCAGAACGTGGTCTCCAGGTAGACGAGATAGAAGAGCGGGCACAGAGGCGACCCAGTGCGAGGTCAGCCAAGAGGAAGACCCCAGTCCTCATCACAGTGGCCCTCAAGTGGCCCCGTCAAACCAGATGTCACAAGCAGGCAGTGCCTGGGGTGAAGCAGTTGTGGAAATCCACGCGATCAGATGAGTTCGCCCTGTCTCACCTCAATGCCACAATTTCCAGAGGGGAAGTCTGTCCTTCAAATGCTTCCTATTTTCGCATGATAGTAAAGGTGCCATTTGGCATGACTGGGTTTATTCACGGTAGCAAACGAGACAGCTTTTTGGGGTGCAGGTGGAAACAAATCTCCTAGCAAGAACAGCAGCCTTATGACCAAAGGTGCTCATGGGGGGTGGGGGGAGGTTCTGGATGGTATTTTTCATAGGTGCTTGCTTTCACAAGCTTTAGCCTTCCGATTTTTTTGTCTGTTTGTTTTAACCTGGGTGAGCATCGCTGGTGAGAGTGGCTAAAATGAACAAATCAAGAGACTATAGATACTGGCGAGGGTGTGGAGAGACGGGCACCCTCCTGCACTGTTGGTGGGAATGCAAACTGGTGCAGCCGCTCTGGAAAACAGTGTGGAGGTTCCTCAAAAAATTAACAATAGAACTCCCCTATGATCCAGCAGTAGCACTGTTAGGAATTTACCCAAGGGGTACAGGAGTGCTGATGCATAGGGGCACATGTACCCCAATGTTCATAGCGGCACTTTCTACAGTAGCCAAATCATGGAAAGAGCCTAAATGTCCATCAACGGACGAATGGATCAAGAAGATGTAGTTTATCTATACAATGGAATACTACATGACAGTGAGAAAGAATGAAATCTGGCCATTTGTAGCAACGTGGATGGAACTCGAGGGTATTACGCCAAGTGAAATAAGTCAGGCAGAGAAGGACAGATACCGTATGTTTTCACTCATATGTGGAACAGGAGAAACTTAACAGAGGACCATGTGGAAGGGGGAGGGGAAGGGGAAAAATAGTTAAGGAGAGGGAGAGAGGCAAAGCATAAGAGACTTAAATACTTAGAACAAACTGAAGGTTGATGGGGGTGGGGGAGAAGGGAAAAGGGGTGATGGGCATGGAGGAGGGCACTTGTTGGGATGAGCACTGGGTGTTATGTGGAAACCAACTTGACAATAAACTATAAAAAGAAAAAAAAATAAACTAGGTGAGCATGTCCAGGGTACCTGGCTGGCTCAGTTGGTTAAGGATCTGACTCTTGGTTTCAGCTCAGGTCATGATCTCACAGTTTGTGAGTTCGAGCCCCACATCAGGCTCCTCACTGACAGTGCAGAGCCTGCTTGGGATTCTCTCTCCCCATCTCTCTCTGCCCTAGTCGTGCTCTTTCTCTCTCTCAAAATAAATAAATAGCTTTTTAAAAAAATAAACTAGGGGAATATGTAAAAATGTGCTTGGAGACAACTAGTAAAGAACTGCATTTAGGAGCTAGCACAAATGTCCTATCATTTCAATCAGAAGGAATTTTCATACAAAAGCTCTGAGTTTAATAGACCAACTATTTGCTTGAGCCCACCCATGCCCAGGATGGTTTTAGGTACCTCTCTGAATTCTTTGTGGTAATTCTGTGTACTCCTCAACCAGCCTACCGAGAAAGCCAGGGCTGATCCCTCTTGGTGGGCACACTGGTTTTTAAGACTGACCTGTGGCCAGACACTGATCTAGGTGTTGGAAATATTGCCATGAACAAAATCAACCCTCCGCGAGCTCACCGTACGTAAAGCAATACATAAACAAGATAATTTCATGTGAGGCTCATTGGTATAAAGGAGGTGAAGACGTGTCATGAGATGATGTGGGAAGGGACGTAGGGGGCTGGGGTGCATCTCTGGGGTGCTCACAGAGGCCTCTGAAGGGAGAAATTTGAACCGATAGATGAGTAATGAGCCACTACTCACAGATCTAGAAAGAAATCATGCTGGGTAGTGGGCCGTATGTAGTTCTGTGTCCAGGGGTCAGGAATGAGGAATGAGGTCAGAGTGGCAGAGCCCAGAGGACAAGGTTGGGCATGTACCAGGGCTTAGAGAGGAAGGCAGCAGTCAGGTTGCGAGAGTGGCTCCACATGGCAATGATTCTGATTTGTCGCTAAATGCAACGGGTTGCCATTGGAGAGTTTTGCTCCTTGAGCGAACATGATGTGATTTACACTGAAGAAAGAACTCACTGCATGCTCTGCAAACAGAAGATGGAAGGAAGCAGGGAGTCTAGGAAGGGAGCTGTTGGGACATCCAAGGGAGCCATGCATGCATTCGTCCAGTAGTGATGGGGCACCACTGGGGACACTGAATTAGAAACAGTCTTTTCCCAATCTAACAGTTCTCTCCACAAAGTAGTGGAGAAAGAAAATACTTTGATGAGTGAATAAGAATTAAGTCAGAATGTGATGGGCATCACAGGGAGTCCCTGAAAAGATGGTGAGCAGACACAACCATTACACACGTGTTTTCAAGACAGACGATAACTGGCACTCAGCGAGAGGGCTTGAGGGTACTGCTGGTCACACAGAGTTGGCCTAACTCTTCCTGGTAACTGGGGTGACCAGTTGGTGTTGGCTAATTGGCTGTATCCAATTGGCTGTATCCAAAGACACGCTTCTCACATCTTTATGACGAGAGGTAGCTTTATAACATGGATCCAGGTGCCGCTCATGTTAGGCTCCTACTGTACAGAGGGCCTGGGAGACAAGGGTGCTGTGGCCCTTAATGTTTATATTTCAAAAAGAAGAGAAAGTATGGGGTGATGTCACGTTTTCTAAAGTAAGTGCTCTGGAAAACAGATGGTGGGGAGATCTCTTCCCCCATTCTCAACAAGAGAATGGGGTCTCTTATTTATAATTTGAATTTGTCCTTACAGGGCCCTCTGTGTGTCGGAAGTAATGCCCAGGAACACAGGACGCCTGTGCTGAAGACTAGTTGGGCGCCATCAAGCTCCTGCTGGCTGTGGATCAAAGTCCAGGGACAGATGGAAAGTGGAGGTCAAAGGGGAGTGTGGGAGCCCAGCAAGATAGATGGCGGGCAAAGTGCACAAGACAGAAACCCTCCAGGGCTCCAGGCCGGGCCGGGTGGAGGGTCAGGCTGCCTTTGCATTTCTGTTAGCTGTCAGCCTAGCGATGAGCTAGCTCTTCCCCCAGGCTACTGGCTAAAAACCACACTACCAGTAGCCATTTCATGATTGATAGCACACTGTACGCCAAACAGTCACGTATGTTAACCATTTAATCCTCAGTACAACTCTTGAGACAGGAATTTTTCTACTGGGGATTGCAGAGAATATAAAAATGAGCCTGAAATGTTCCCTAACCTTAATTTAAAGAGTATACAATACAAGAGCAAGAATAATGCAGGTGTCCAAAGAGCTATAGAGCATGTAATAAGGTCTATGCTTTTACCATGTGCCCTGTTATGGATCACGGGAATGAAGTGGCAGACATGAAGACTTAGAAGGGTGACCTGTAAGTGGCAACATCTTGCAGTAGTTGCTGTGATTCACAGGTGACATCTTTGTGTGTAAATAGGACCTCTCCAGCTCTATATACGACCCTTGAAGGCTGGAAAACTTCCTGTATTGTGCTTCCCAGTGCTCCTACAGAATATGTGCTTAATACTTATTCCCCAAAACGAGGATTATTGGTCCCTTAGAAATGGCTAGAACTTGCCATTTTCTACCTAAAGCCTGGTGTCTTTCTGGAGGATAGAAGTTCATCAGATCTTTGTATGTTCTCTGCAGTTAATTACTTAAGGTTTTGATTACTTCTCAAGCCTGTATTGGTTATTTAAATTTTGCTAGAGAATTGTCATTATCACTTAGGTTTTTATACTTTAGGGCATAAAGCCTTATATAGTATTCTCTCTGGATGTCCTGATGTCCTTTGTAACTGCAGTCTGTGTATATGTGCTCAGTCAGTGTTTACTGACAGTTGGATCGATGGTTTTAGCTTTATGATCATGGAAGAACCCAGTGAGTGCAGTTGGGTATTTGTCTCCTGGAGAAGACATCAGGATTCACAGCTTGGATGCTTGGTGTTATGTGATGGTCTCTCTGCTCTGGCCTGGGAAATCACTCAAACTTGTTCAGGTATGAGAAGCAATTCCTGGCACAGGGGATCACTAAGACTGAAGGAGAGAATTGAAAAGAATTGTATTTTTCTTTGGCCTACCATCTTTAGGAAGAGAGATCATCCTCTTTGGGAATTAGGGTCATACCTGAGCACCACTGGTGTGATTTTTGGGCTCTCCAAGGCCTACTGGGGTGCCAATTTCATGCAATCTTACCAGAAAGTCCCACCATTCATCAGCTACAATGCAACCTTGACTCCAGAAGGTCTCCATAGTCATGACCATCTAGGAGAAAGGGAGAAGGGAGGACTTCCAGATTCCTTTCCAAATTCCTTATTCCTTACTCAGATAGCCAAGGCATCTTCTTGGAAAACATTTTGAGATCTGAGGGAATGGCATGAGGTGGAAAAACAAGGAGGGGGGAGATACAGTGGCTGAGGTCCTACAGTAAGGCCCTGCGGAATGGGCAGGTGAGAAAAACTGAAGACAGGAGGGAAAATGAAATGGCTGGCCTGTGGGAAGTGGCAAAGATTCAGCTGCTTGGCCATTTGCTAGCCGTATATGTCACTCCCTGAGGGGAGTTGCAAAAATAGGCAGGGGAGCGTCACTCCCTGTCAGAGGAGAAGCCAGAAGAACAAAGATCAATTGCCTGCAGGCAGGGTGGTATCGGCCCTTCAGTGCTGTGCTAAAAACTTTAGTTTATTTCCTTCTTTACCCTAGCCTAAATCCCTTCACCCTGTTTCCTAACAACCGACCTAGGTCAGCTGCTTTGTTCTCCTGCCTAAAAACCTTTATAAGATACAGTTTTTCTGAATAAAGAGGAAGAGGCTTGATCAGAAACCCCGTGTTGCCTTACTCTCTGTGCTCCCCTTTCCTGCCCTTTCTCTCCCTCCCTCAGGATCAAGAACCTGCAAGGATTTTCCGCCCTGCTGGCCGGGCCGGGACCCGACACTGGCCCTGGGGATTGCTTGGAGCTCTATGATTCTTTCAGTCTGAAGAACATATACAGATGACGCTTCATTGAATTATAGGGCAGGGATGTTTGGAAAGGGTGTGAGAAGAGATTCATGAGCCCATCAGACTCCCTGCTATTGATTAAGGATATAATAGAGTAATGCAAGTGGGCCCTCCAGCTAAATGTTTTTGTTTTTAAATATTGTAAGTGCAAACCAGATCGAGCCCTCTTCCTCCTTGGTTCGTAGCATGGCATCTTAGACCAAGCCCTTATGTCCAGACAGTTTGACCACTTGCCACGAAGCCATTTGTACAAGGCGGCTGGTCCCGCTGTTGGTGAGCTGGGCAAAGCAACTGTGTTGGGTACTTCTCGTCACACTGAGCTTCAGCTCTCTTCGCAGCAGACCCAGGGGTGACCCGGGAGTCCCGGCCTCCGCTGTAGAGCTGGCTCCGGCCAGCCGCCTTGGCCCATGCTCCTCCAGTGGCTGACTTCTCCCCTCCTTCCTGTTTGCAGTTGGAAGTCATTCACTAATAGTCCTCTTCCCAAATTTCTTTGCAAGTTTTCCAGGGCAGAAGAGCTGATCATTAAGTAAATACTATTTCTGGAACTCGGTTTTCGCAAGAGGTACGTCTCAGGCCCAGAAGGACAGCATTTGTGTCACCACGGCACTGGAGCTTTGGTGGGTAAAGGGTGACATTTTTCCATTGGACAGCAATTCGTTATCTAAACTTATGAAACGGGGAGCGGTACTGGGTTCTGTATACTTTTCCCAATCACACGAGTGAAACACTGGAGCCCGGCCACTTTGCTGCAATGGCACAGGCGCAGGACCGTCTGTGCGGAGAAAATAGATTTGCAAAGTAATACTTTACATATGTGCTTTCACAGCACTTCCGTCTACTGACACAGAAACGGAGCCTGTCCAGAACCATCTCCGAAACAGAGAGGCGCCCACAAAACAAACTGGAACCCCCAAGAATGTGCTGTCTTCAATAAGAATACGGTATCCAACCTGCTGTGACTACTGATGAATTTTCACTGAAAATGTATTTTCTGGAGTAAAAGCCATTTAACCAATTGTAATTCATTAATCAATATCTATTATATAGAGTCATTCAATCGTCTTTTATATTTTTTAAGCCAATGAAACATTTTCCATTTTTGTTTCTCAAAAGTGATTTTCCTCAGGGTGAGTTCTCTTCCATTAAGATTTATCGAGAAGAGCTGATTAATCAATTAGCTCTTGTCTGCATCAAATTTTTTGATTATAGCAGTTGTGACTCAGAGTTTCCTTGTTTTTCTCTCCCCTACTCACCCTTTGGTCAAGTCCAATGTCTCAGACTTAAATTTTGCAGATCTGAATTTTGCCACCAATGTTTTTTAAAAAATAATTTTCGGTCAGTGACAAACTTTGTAAGGTGCAGTGTGTAAATTCTCTCTCCCTGTCCTTTTCATTATGGAGCGGATAAAATGCGTTACCCAATTTTTTTGTTCAGAATTTTCTGGATAGTCATCCATTCATGCAGGAATAAAATAATAAAACTACACATGAGGTAGGTGCTGTAAATACAGTAGATGTTTCCAAAGCTAATGTTCAAAGAAAAGGATGATATACAAGTATAGATTGATTACCTTTGTCACTGACGATTTGAATTAACAAAATAGATTAGGTTCAGCAAGTCTGCAAAGGGCCAGGTAATAAATATTTTAGGGTCAATCATCCTCTGCTGCAACCACTCAACTCTGGTGTTGTAGCCTGAGAGCAGCTGTAAACTATATGCAAACCGGGGCGCCTGGGTGGCTCAGTGGGTTAAGCATCTGACTTCAGCTTAGGTCATGATCTTCATGGTTGGTGGGTTCAAGCCCCGCATTGGGCTCTGTGCAGACAGCTAGTTCAGAGCCTGGAGCTTGTCTTCAGATTCTGTGTCTCCCTCTCCTTCTGACCCTCCCCTGCTTACACTGTCTCTCTCTCTCTCTCTCAAAAATAAATAGAAAACAGTAAAAAATTAAAAAAACAAACTATTTGAACTAAGGAGCATGATTGTGGTCAATTAAAACTTTATTATATATTTTATGGAAGTATAATTAACATACAATGTTATGTTAATTCCAGGTGTATGACATTGATTTAGCAACTCTATACATTACTCAGTGCTCAACACAGTAAGCATAGCCCTCATCTGTCACCATACAATGTTATTACTCTATTATTGACTGTATTCCTTATTCTGTACTTTTCATTCCCGTGACTTATTTATTTTATATCTAGAAGCTTTTACTTCTTGATACCATTTGCCTGTTTTGTACATTTCCCCACCCACCTCCCTCTGGCAGCTGCCAGTTTGTTCTCTGATTTGAGTCTGGTTTTTTGCTTATCTGTTTATTTTTTACATTCCTCACATAAGTGAAATTGTACGGACTTTGTCTGCTTCTGACTGATGTATTTCACTTAGCATAATACTTTCCAGATCCATCCATGTAGTCACAAGATCAAATGGCAAGATTTTGTTCTGTTTATGGCTGTATAATATCCCATTGTGTGTATACACCACATCTTCTTTATCTGTTCATCTATCAATGAACACTCAAGTTGCTTCCATAATTTAGCTATTATAAATAATGCTTCAGTAAACATAGGGGTGTATGTATTCTTTTGAATTAGTGTTTCCTTTCTTTTCAGGTAAATACCCAGTAGTGGAAATGCTGCATCATATGATGTCTCTAGTTTTAATTTTTTTATTAAAAATTTTTAATGTTTATATATAATTTTGAGACAGAGCATGAGTGAGAGAGAGGCAGAGAGACAGGGAGACACAGATTCGGATGCAAGCTCCAGGCTCTGAGCTGTCAGTACAACCCAATGCAGGGCTCAAATTCATCAACCACAAGATCATGACCTGAGCTGAAGTCAGACATTCAACTGACTGAGCCACTGAGGCGCCCCTCTATTTTTAATTTTTTAAAAATGTTTATTTACTTTTGAGAGCATGAGTGAGGGAGGGGCAGAGAGAGAGGGAGACAGAGGATCCAAAGCAGGCTCCTTGCTGAGAGCACAGAGCCTGATGTGGGGCTCAAATCCACAAATCATGAGATCATGACCTGAGCTGAGATGCTCAGCTTAACCAACTAGGCTACCCAGGCACCCCTTTATTTTTAATTTTTTGAGGGATGTTCACACTGTCTTCCACAGTGGCTGCATCAATCGACGTTCCCACCAACAGTGGGTGAGGGTTCTCTTTTCTCCACATCGTCGCCAACACTTGCTATTGTTTGTCTTTTTGATTCCAGCCATTGTGACTGGTATGAGGTGATAGCTCATCGTCCTCCAACAAAGCTTTATTTATAGAGCTGTGGTCCAGATTTGGCCCGTGTGCTGTAGCTTGCCAATCCCTGGAGCAGATCAATGTCATCCTATTATTTATTTTATAAAAGTAGCCTTTACTCACCACAGTTGACCATAGACTATGATGGATAGAGAGTTCTGGAATGCACATTAGAAGTGGTTTCTCTTCACCCAGCCCCTCAGCATCAAAGCCCTGCACCCCAGCAATATGTGTATCAGTAGGGGCATATCCAGTCTTCTTAAAGGAGCTCAGCACCCTGTGCATTAAATCAAGAATCATAAAGCCTCCTGGGGAAGGATAAAGGGAGGATAATCACATTCCCATCTTACTGGAAATGGAGGCAGGGGGCATCTGTTGGCTCAGTCGGTTAAGTGTCTGACTCTTGATTTCAGTTCAGGTCATGATCTCACAGTTGTAAGATGAGTCCTGCATTGTTCGAGGAGCCTGTTTAAGATTTTCTTTCTCCCTCTACCCCTCCTCCCCGCCCTCCCCCCCCATGAAGGCAGAATGATCCTCCAGAGCTTCATCACAGCGTTAGTTACAGATGGAGCATATTATGTGACAAAATAAAGACTAATTGCAAAATAAAAACACTAACCTTGCTATTCATCCCAGGCTTAAAGTTTTCATGAATCTCATCTGGGCATAGCAGATTAAGTTCTGAATTTTACTGGGAGATTGTTACACTTCATACTTAGACTACTCCCTTAAATACAAAAGCAATGACCCTCCTAATGAATATAGCAGAACATACAGAATTGTCTAACTGCTGTGTTGTACCCTGACACTAATGTAAACTGTGTGTCAACTATACATTTTTTTAAGTAGGCTCCATGCCCAATGCAGGGTTTGAACTCTCAACCTTGAGACCAAGAGTCGTGAGCTCTACTGACTGAGCCAGCCAGGTGCCCCATGTGTCAACTATAGTTTAAAAAAAGAAGAAAAGAAAGAGAAAAACCAAAAATCCAACTAAAACAAATGTAAAAAGGAAACCCCATTACGAAGAGGCTAAAGTTTGACAGGAAATGTACTGTACTCAACAGAATTACATTTTTGGCCTCTCAGCGGGAATAAAAGTTATGTTATTGGGATAAAGTCGCTATTGATAATGAAAAAGCTGCACCTAGCCATCTACAAATGCTACTATTGTGCTCAAACAAGCAGAGGTCCAGAGACAGACAATTGTTGGGACTAGCTGGGCAGCTCTGTGCCAAACAAAAGCTCAGGTTTTCTCTCTCACTCTTAGTGTATCGGCCTTTGGTCCTTATGTTTGTTGTGTCGTGGTTGCAAGATGGCTGGTCCATCGACAGACATTACATAACATTTGAGGGAGGAAGAGGGGTAGAGTCCGAGCTACCGTCTCTGTCAATACAAGGAAAGTCGAAAGACTCCCAGAAGCAAGCCCTTAAATTTCTGTTCCTGTCTTACCAGCCAGAACCATCTTACTTGACCATTGATGTAATTAACGGTTACAGAGGAGGCTAAGAAAGTGGATCTTTACTGTCCCCAATTTCTGCGTGGATGTAGACAAAGGAGGAAGGTGTAAGGGGAGAGGAGAGGTCCACATTCAACAGCATTTGGCATAAAGCTGATTACTACTTTTTACAATAACCTGGAACTGGATTCATCATTACATCACCTAAAATTGAAATTGATAGAAACAAATAACCAGCGTCTTATTTATACAACGGTCATTGGTGACCAGGAAACACCATCTGTTTGGCCGTAATCTCTGAAATATGCTCCAGTCACAAGATCTCCCACAACTTTGTTATCTCGAACCCACATCTCCAGCCAAAGCTTTGCTGCGTCTAAATCGGTGGCCACACCCACCATGCAGAGGCTGCGTACAGAGACGTGCAGGGCAGGGCCCAGGGCAGCCAGTGATGTCTGAGAGAGCTAACTGGGGGAGCAGATGCCTTCCTGGTGAGAGGGGGGTGACAGACTATTTTGTTTTAATTACAGGAGCCTAAAGCCCAAGCGAGCTGAGAAAACTGTCTTTGTATTTGAGTACTCTTTATTTATTTATTTATTTTTTTAAATTTTATTTTATTTTATGTTTTTAATTTATTTTGAGAGACAGAGAGAGCGTAAGCAGGGGACGGTCAGAGAGAGAGGGAGATACAGAATCTGAAGCAGGCTCCAGGCTCTGAGCTGTCAGCACAGAGCCTGACATGGGGTTCGAACCCACGAACCGTGAGATCATGACCTGAGCTGAAGCTGGACGCTTACCTGACTGAGCCACCCAGGCGCCCCTGAGTACTCTTTATTGGGAGGAGACACACTTCTCCCTACTGAGCCCCTTTTACAAACTGAGAGCGCCCAGGGCCGGTCCGGTTCTCTGGCGCAGAGGAGCAGTGAGGAGGACTCACAAGTGGCAGAGAGTGTCCTTGTCATAAAAAGAAAAACCTGGATGCAGGACAGGAAGCTCCGCCCTGCTCCCTGGTTCCAGTAAATGACAAATTGTCGAGTCCTGTGTCCTGGACCAGGCACATTCATCACAGAAGCGTTCCCATGCAGGCAGAAACCAGTCCCCTGTGAAATAATTAGTTTTGTCCTGGAAGCAAAAATTGAAATGCAGTTCCTGTGTTTACCCCTCGTTCTCTCCTTACTTCGTTCCACCCAGTTCAGAGTCTGATTGCATCACGTACTTAAATAAAACATCTCCGGCTTTCCCAGTGTGGCTTTGTTTTGCTTTAGAGTAGGAGTTTGTTTGTGTTTGGTCCGGAGATGGGAGAGCGGGAGTTTTAGCTTAGACTGAGCCTCATCTCAGCAGCCACAGAGTGGACTTGACCCCCCAGGTATCATCCGCCTGAGGGGCACCCGCTGACTAGTACATCACTGTGGCCTAACGCTGCCTGCTACCCATGACTCCATTCATGGACCCGATTCTGAGGGATGGCTTACTCAATTTCATAGCCAGTGTTTACTGTTTGTTCAATAGCCTTCATTTAGCCCAGATAAACTGTCCCTACTTCCACTGATGGAATGAACACACAAGAAATTTTACCTATCTTTAAAAGAAAGAAAAAAGCAAGAAAGAGAACAAAAGAAGAAAGAAAGGAAAAAAAGAGAAAGAAAGAAAAAACAAGAAAGGAAGAAAAAGAGAAAGAGAAAAAAAGAAAGAAAGAAAACAAAACAAGAGAAGAAAGAAAGGAAGAAAAAGAGAAAGAGAAAGAAAAAGAAAGAGGAAAGGAAGAAAGAAAAGAAAGGAATCATACTATTAAAAAGAAATTCTTCTAAATCTGAACCAGGTCAAAAGTCTGTAGCCTGTTTGAGTGGCTGCATCTTCTGGGAATAATTTGTGGTCTTGATAAAATGCTCTCGCAATTTTCTGATATATTTTAATGAGCTTAAAAGCCCGACATCGAAAATCCACCAGGCCGATAGTCAGCCTTGGGAGCTGATCAACGGCCTTTAACCAGTCTCGAAAAACGTTGAAGCAGACATCCTTTGCTGTGTCCAACTTAACGGTGATTGCTTCCTGATTTCCTCCCCAATAACATGTCATTACCAAGTGAGGAATTTCTGCTTAGAGGCTTCTCTCCACCCTGTAACCAGTTTGAAATGAACTTTGACAGTGTTGTAGTCCCTGAGACACTGCTTTCAAATATACTAAAAGCTGTAATTGTGTGACAGGGACACTCAGGACTGAAGAAATTGAGAGAAGGGGGGAAATCACTCCACTGTCAGTGGGTTTCATGAAGCGTGAGATCATGACCTGAGCCTGATATCAAGAGTCCGACGCTTAACCGACTAAGCTGTTCAGGCGCCCCAACTGTTGGGAATTTTTATAGCATAAACAGAATAACACGTCTTCTGATCCTGTCCTCTCCTGAACTCCACGGGCCCTGCAGGAAGGGTGCGTTCGCAGAGTGTAAGTTTTCTAGCGTTGACCTGCCGTCTACACTCGACACCCGCAGGGAGGATAGGCAACGAGCCATGGTCTGAGGGAGAAGGGGGGGTCTCATTGTCCCAAAGAATGTCCCTCCCTCATCTGGCATGGCTGGAGACCATCCTAGCCAGCACAATGCCATTGCACTGATTTGAGGATTAGTTATCGAGCCTAACTGACCCAGAGCCTGTGGAGCGTGTAGGTTATGCGTTGTGAGGGCCAGAGGCAGGGGGTCCACAGGACGAAGCATGCCTGCAGTCACCCAGAGAAGGATACATGGGACACAGGTAGATGAGAGCAGATGCATGGCCCACACATGCGTCACTCACAAGAGTGAGCTGATTGGCAGATTGGCCTCCGAGAACTGGGTCGCTCCGTAGGCAGGAGGCTGAGAACTACTTACCATCTGGCCACCCCGTGATGCGATGTGGGGGATGAGCAGAAGGGAAGGGGTCGCATTCAAGGAGAGAACCAGGAACCAGGGACCACACAGGTTGTGGTCCTGTCACCCTACCAGTCCAGGGACCAGAGAACTTAAGAAGTTTAAAAGAAGTATAGAGTATAGTTGGCAGGACCTAAGGGTGGTATGGCTGGGAGGCCCCTTCCACTTCTATGGTCCCATGAGTCAACTCTTCATGCCTTAGTTTACCCACTGTTTGGGGCCATTTTGAAATAATACAGTAAAACCTATTTTATACATGTTTGGGGTTCAGGGACCCTTCCCCAAGCTTCACTAGTTTAATAAAAATGCATGCACTGTAGTTTGTGTAGGCAGCAGATGTCCTCCTGCCCCTTAATACGGTGAAATATTTGCTGTCATTTGGAGAGCTGGGCTAAGACTCACGATCAGAAATTGAACTTCAGGGGTGCCTGGGTGACTCAGTCGGTTAAGTGTCTGACTCTTGATTTAGGCTCGGGTCATGATCTCGGGGCCATGAAATCGAGCATGGAGCCTGGTCAGGATTCTCTCTCTCTCTCTCTCTCTCTCTCTCTCTCTCTGCCCCTCCCCCCCAAGAAAATAAATTGAACAAAAGAATGAATGTAGTAGGAAAAGAATAGGCATTGGTGTTGGGCAGACCTGGATTCACCACTTTCTTCCTGGGTGACCCTCAGGAAACGGCCGAACCTCTTGGAGCCTCTGTTCTCTCCCCTTGGGTGTGGCCATGCTAACATTTGTATTGCGGACATCCAAGAAGGTCTATGCACCTGGCATGCAGCAGCATGTTAAAAAGAAGACCACGGGCCCGAAATGGTGTCTCTCAGGCTAACTCAGCAAACCAAGACTTAATAGCTAACCTAACTGCAGTTTCAACCTCCCAAGAACATGACCTTTCACCGGTCAACATGGAATTTTCTGGTCGATACTAGGAAATTTACCCACAGACCCCTTCCGCTCCCCTTTGGAGGGCAATGTTGTCTAAACAATGACTTCCTTGCTAATAAATTCCTTTATTCTTTGTCTGTGTGCCCTCTCTGCCTTTTCAAACTTGTGTTTTGCTCAGTGGGGCTCCCCTCTGTTTGCTAGGTGGGATGCTGCCCTGTTCACGAATCATTGGGTCTTCACGTTTACGTGGTAGAATTTTGATATTTAACAAGCCACTCAATATGCATTAATTTTTTCATTCTTTTACCCGAGAGTGGAGAATACAGTTTTCCAGCCAGTCCTCTCTTCTTTGCCACAGTTCTCTAAAGAGTTCACAATTCAGCCTTTCACTGGCTTCTCAAACTTCTCAGCCAGGCACCTCCCTCCTCCTTCCCCGAGGCCACTCTCCAACTCCCAAGGGACTTCTACCCACCTCGTATTGGTCCTTGAGGAGCAATCTAGTTGGTAAATGATCAATCAAGAATGCTCTGGGCAGAGATATCTCAGCACCAATGACTTTAAGCCATTCTGACCTACTGCCCAAAAGACCTCCCTCGGGCCCTAACTCCTCACTTCTCAGAACTCTCCCCCGGCTCTGGAACACCACCCCCTGTGTCTTGTAAGCCCAGCCGCACCCCCCTCCTCCTGTGCTGACTCCCTTCCCATCCCCCATCTCCTTAGGTTGCCCTCTTCTTCCTTTCCTCATCTGTAACTCTATGGGGCAGGGGGTGGGGAACATCTCCACCCACAGGCCCTGAATTCCACCAGGACACATTAGCCCCCCATGTCTGTGTCTCCAGCCCAGATCTCCGTCCTGAGGGTAGGGGTTATCTGTCTACCCAAGGATCCCCTGCTGGGGTCCAATAGACGCTGGAACAAACCCCAAACGCTCCATGTTGCTTCCCCAGAGCTCTTGCACTAACCTTGTCCTTGTCTGGGTTATTGGTTTCGTCATTCTCTCAGGGGCCTGAGCTTGGCAATTTGGTGCCTGGCACCTGGATGCTTGCCACAGTTACAGGACATTTGTCAAAGCAGAAGTCCAGGCGCACCTGGGTGGCTCAATCAGTTGAGCGTCAGACTTGGGCTCAGGTCGTGATCTTGAGGTCGGTGAGTTCGAGCCCCACATCGGGCTTGCTGCTGTCAGCACACAGAGCCTCTTCGGATCTTCTGTCCCGCTCTCTGTGCCCCTCCGCCACTTGTGCTCTCTCAAAAATAAACAAATATTGAAAAAAAAAAAACCCAGAAGTCTGGCTTCATGTCACTCCGCTGCTCAAACATCTTCATCCCTCCCTCTTGTGGCATCGACTTTGACCTTTGAGCTGGTGTTCAGGCTCCAACCAGTGTCCTTTCTTTCCACATCACTGGGTCACACGCCCCAGATCTGGGGGCGCAAGTGGGCTTCAGCGTGTGTGTTGGCACCGATTTTGGAAAGTTGGGCCTGAAGCCCTGCGCTGGGGACACCCAAGAAAGACTGGGCACCCTCGTGGTCCACAGGGACCGGCACAGGGAGCAGCGGCACTTTTCTGTCACCCATGCCCTCCCCTGTAGCACCTCAGGGTTGCTGGTGTCCCCGAGCAGGCTCCACGCTTTCCCACCTCTTTGTTACTGTCATGTAAGCCTCTAAAATCCCTTCCTCAGCCTCTAAGTCCAACTTATTTATCCTTCAAGGCTGGACTGAAATGACATTTCCTCCTGGAACCTTCCCCAGGTTTAACAGACTGTCCCCTCCCGTGACCCCCTCTGGCTGGACGTTCGCTGGTGTCAGTCTCCCCAGCTAACTCACAAGTCTCCAAAAGGTGCTTCTGCTTGGGTGTGTGTTCCTCCCCCTGAAAGGTCAAAGCGCAGCTCACGGAGCATGTGTTAAAGGCTGCTTGAGCTGTGCAAGGCCTTGGGGTCAGAAGTCGGCCCCAGACTTCTCTGTGCGGCTCTTTCCCTGGCCCACTGGGCTGACAAGTACACTCTTGGGGACTCTCAGAAGCGCACCCTGGCAGGGCTCCGTCAGAAGGCGTGGGAGAGGGGCAACTGGGTGGCTCGGTTGGTTGAGCCTCTGACTCTTGGTTACCACTCAGGTCATGATCTCAGAGTTTCATGGGTTTGGTCCCCACATGGGGCTCTGTGCTGACAGTGTGGAGTCTGCTTGGAATTGTTTCTCTCTCCCTCTCTCTGCCCTCTCCCACATGTGTTGCCTCTGAGTCTCTCAAAATAAATATATAAAGAAGAAGGAGAAGAAGAAGAAGACGATGAGGAGGACGAGGCCTGGGTGGCCGGCCTCGGGCTCGAGGTGTCACGCCTCAGGGCAGACACTCCACAGGCTCCCACGTTCTGTCCCTGCAGCCCCAGTGTGGGTAAACTTCAGTAAATGTGTGACCTGACAGCATTCCAGCTCATTCTGTTCAGCAGTGAAAGCGTGTATTGATCACCCTGGCTTCCTGGAAGGAGTCCCGGCCTGAGAGTCGCTCTGGTGCCTGTCCCCCAGCCTGGCCCGGCCACTGGAGGCCTCCACCCCCACCATTGGGCCAAGTGATGTCAGACCCCGCCCCCGCTTCCCCAGCCTGGGCACAGAACGCTCTGGGAACGGCTCTGACCCCACCCCTCCGATATAAATAGGGCCTCAGTGGCCTTGCCAGGGGAAGAGGCTGTTTCTGTCTTGGGGACTAAAGGCAGAAGGTAAGCTGGGAGCCCCTCTCCTTACACACCCCTCCCCGTCTCTCTCAGGGCAGCTGAGTCACCTGCAGGGAGGAGAAGCTGGGGGGGCGTCTTTGCGGGGAGGGGGGAAGAGCAACTGGAGGCCAGGAGCCAGGGACCCCACCACGGAAGACTCAGGAGCTGCCTTCCCCCTCCTGTCACACCAGACATCCAGACATGGGAGCTGTCTTCCCCCTCGGCCCACCCTAGATCCTACCCAGAGAGCCGTCCCTCCCCGGCAGTGGGGCAGAGTAGCCAGGACCTCCTGCTGCCCGTGAATGATGGGGGGGGGCTGCATCTTCAGGGGCTCAGTTGGGCTACATCTGACTCCGCACCTCCACTGAGGCAGTGCTGCCTCTGGGTCCAAGGCTGTGTTCTGTGCACTCAACTCATCGTCTTGTATCCCTGAGCCTCGGTTTGCTCATCTATAAAATGGGACAGATAGCAATGCCTGGTCTCCCTTGCTCATGAACTGTGGTGTACATTAAAAGAGCTAATATAAATGTGAAAGTGCTTTCTGTACTTTAGGATAAACTAAAAAGACAAATTCTTATTATTTTGTTCAAGAGGCACCACAGATCGGTGCTGTAGTGTGTGGACTATGGCGTCCCGGAGGTGGGGGGAGGGTCTGGGTTTGAATCCTAGTTCTGTCTATCCCTAGCCGCGTGACCTTGAGCAAACCACTGAACCTCCTCTGCAAACCAGCAGTAAGTAATCCATTTAACTATTATTTACCAAGTACCTACTAGATCCCAGGAACATTTCTGGGAATGTGGTGTCTATGGATCAGTGAGCAAAACAGAGCAAGGACCCCACTCCTATGGGGTTTGCATTCACGTGGGAAGAGACAGAATTAAAAATTAAAAATAAACAGACACATGCTGCCGAGGGTTACAGGATGGGAACCTGTTCTGTGGGAAGAGGAAGTAAAGCAGGATGGGTGGGTCCAGAGGGTCAGGTGTGGTGGGAGACAGCCGCAGTGTGAAGTGTGGTCAAGGAAGCCTCAGCGGGATGAGACGAGTCGATCTATGGAAAAACACGAGAACGCTGCCCGGCAACGATAAGCGGTATGTTAGTGTCAGTTGCCGATCTCACCATTTCACTAAGTCAGGGAACCACGAGGAGTTGGATACCTCGGGGAGGGGAGGGGAGAGGGGGGCGGAGGGGGAAAGTGGTGGAGCAGGAGAATGTCACAGGCACCTACTGTGTGCTGACTTAGGACCTGCTGGGGCAGCAGCAACTGATCCCAGCTGAGAGCAATGACAGTGATCCCAGTGATCTGTGACATTGCTTTACCTGGGACCGGGCCCGGGCTGTGCAGGAGGGGCTGCCTGACCCCAGCCCGGGACGAGGTGCCAGTTACTGCAAGATATCTCCAGCACTCTGCTTCCACAAGCTTCCCCTGATAACTCCGTGTGGCCCAGCCTTTTTTTCTTTTTTAATGTTTATTTATTTATTTTTGAAGGGATGGGAAGGGGCAGAGAGGGAGAATCCTATGCTTGACAGCATGGAGCCCGGCTCGGGGCTCGATCCCACAGACTGTGAGATCATGACCTGAGCAGAGATCAAGAGTCGAACGCTTAACTGCCTGAGCCGCCCAGGGTCCCTGTGGTTTGGCTTTTGACACAAGGCATGAGCTGGCAACCTCGGCTTGTCTAGACAGGAAGGAGAGTTTTCTGTTCTGCTTCTTTCTGTATGCCGTGTGGCTGCTCATGAGAACAGTGGATTGAGTCAAATGCACAGTAAGGAGGGTAAAGAGGCGGCAGGGGTCAGAAGTCCAAGTTTCTTTGGCATTGGATGGCCAGGACAGAACCAAACATAATGCTTTTGAGAGCAGGCACAGGTGACCAGACCCGGGAGAGGAGTGCAAGGTGCTAATATGAGGGGACAACTGCGCATGCACAGCTGCAGGACAGACATGAGTGTCAAGGTGACCTTGAGTCAGTGGTGACGTACCTCAGTTCCAGGGATGCCTGGCCTGCTCTGGGAGGGCTGGGGGCTGAGGAAGGATGCGGACCGGAGCACTAAGGAGTAATAAGCTGGTAATACAGTCCACCTCTTCACCAGGAATGAGTGAGATGTCATATAAATGATTAGAACCGAATAAACCCATACTGAGAGCACGGATCCCCTCAGATGCAAAGGGTCAGAGAGAGGAATGAGCTAGCAGAGCCAGCCCAAGAGCCTGAGCTCAGCCAAGATCAAGAGTCGGATGCTCACCCGACTGGGCCACTCAGGTGCCCCTTAATCTCCTCTTCTTAGGACACAAGGCAGATTGGGTTAGGTCCCACCCCACCTCATTTAACCTAAATTACCTCCTTCTCTCTCCAAATATAGTACATTTTGAGGTAGTGGGATTGGGATTTCAACAAATAATTTAAAACATTTTTTGCCTTAATATCATGATACGTTATTCCCTAAAGTATTCCTTTAAAAACAAGCTTAGGTGTTTCCATATTACTCTTTATTAAACATATAATTATTGATTGAAGGATGACATCACTCACTGATATAACAAAAAACTAATATCAGCCACTCACATATTCTTGGAGAGAATGCTTCCAGTATTTTGTGAAAACATTTGCGTACATCTTTACTTGATTGAACAGGCAAGTTCACATTTCTGTCTAAAATCTATAGATGTCTTGGGGCGCCTGGGGGGCTAAGCATCTGACTTCAGCTCAGGTCATGATCTCACGGTTCGTGGGTTTGAGCCTGACTGTGCTGACAGCTCAGAGCCTGGAGCCTGTCTTCAGATTCTGTGTCTCCCTCTCTCTCTGTCCCTCCCCAGCTTGTGCTCTGTCTGTCTGTCTCTCACAAATAAATAAAACATTAAGAAAAATAAAAAAAATTAATAAAGTCTACAGATATCTTAATATCAAGACATTCCCACCACTCTAAAAACCAGACAAAACAAAACACAAAACCAACCCCAAAACAAGCCCTACAAAAGTGCAGCTCAGGTCACGACAGTGTGTTTGGCACCTAAATCATATTTCCTCAGAGCCTTGAAATCTATTACTTCCCTTCCACGTGTGTAGACTTGGATAGATTTCTCCTGGACTGAATTACTCACTTAGTAATCTGTCATCCTTCCCCAAATGACATTTTTTCAGGATACGCAGAAGCGAGCACCCACCGTCAGAGATGGCGCCTGCTGGCGTGAGCCTGAGGGCCGTGGTCCTCTGTCTCCTGGCCTGGGCTGGCCTGGCTGCTGCCAACCGGGTGTACATACACCCCTTCCACCTCCTCGTCTACAGTAAGAGCAGCTGTGAGCAGATGGAAAAGTCCAACACGGAGGCGCCCAAAGAGCCGACCTTCACGCCCGTCCCGATTCAGGCCAAGACCACCCCTGTGGACGAGGAGGCCCTTCGAGAGAAGCTGGTGCTGGCCATCGAGAAGCTGGAGGAGGAAGACAAACTGAGGGCAACGAAGGTGGGCATGATGCTCAACTTCCTGGGCTTCCACATGTACCGCCTGCTGAGCGAGTCGTGGAGCCCGGCCAGCGGGGCCATCCTGTCCCCAACGGCTCTCTTTGGCACTCTGGCCTCTTTCTACTTGGGTGCCCTGGACCCCACGGCCAGCAGACTACAGGCGTTCCTGGGCGTCCCTGGAGATGATCAGGACTGCACGTCCCGGCTGGATGGTCACAAGGTCCTCTCTGCCCTGCAGACCATCCAGGGCCTTCTGGTCGCCCCAGGTGGGGCTGGTGGCCAGTCCGGGCTGCTCCTCTCCACGGTGGTGGGCCTGTTCACAGCCCCTGGCCTGCGCCTGAAGCAGCCATTTGTGCGGGGCCTGGCTCCCTTTGCCCCCGTCACCCTCGTGCGCTCTCTGGACTTGTCCACGGACCCAGATCTTGCTGCTGAGAAGATCAACATGTTCATGCATGCGGTGACAGGGTGGACAATGAACAGACCCCTTTCAGGAGTCAGTCCGGACAGCACCCTACTCTTCAACACCTATGTCCACTTCCAAGGTAAGACAAACCCTGTGGGGGACTCTGTCCCTGGGCCGTGCCAAAGGGTGACCGTTCCCTGCATCTGTGGACTTAGTGCCCAACATTTCAGCTCAGCAGGGTCAGGCCTTGGAGACGGGCAGAGTGGCGCACGTGAGGAAGTACCTGAGAGTCACTCTCAAGGAGGAGGAAGTGGCTGCCCAGTGAGCTCCTTGAAGGAGTATCCGCCCACCTACCTGCTGCCCCACTATGTGCAGCTACAGAGTACACCCTTCTCATTGTCTCACCCAGTCCCCTTGTGATGTGGTGAAGAGGTGTCACTGCCTCTAGAGAAAAAAACAACACAGTGACCTCCTCAAGAAGGCACAGCCACGGGTGGGGGTCCCAGGACCCAAGCCCCCACCTCGGGCCCTGTGGCCCAGCTCTCCACTCAGGAGCGAGGGGCTCCTGTCTCTTGAGAAGGTCAATGTCCACGCAAAAATAACCGATTTGTTTGCTTAAATCACTTTCATGATGGGAGGGGTTATCACTCTCTCCTCCCCTGAGAAAGATCCCCACGAAGACAGTCACTCTTTCACTATATAATCCCGGAAGTTGTCTCCACGAAAGTCCCCCGAGTTGGGCGTCCCAGAGGGGCCTGGCAGGAAGGACGCACAGGTCCCGATCCCGGGTTGCCCAGGTTGGAGCTCAACAGGGGAGCCGGGTCCCACAGGGGAATGCCCAGACTACAGAGCTGCAACCAGAAGTGCCCGAGGGAGGTACTGTGGGGTGCTGAGCGCCCAGAGGACCACAGAGGCCTGGGGTGGGGGCGGCTTGGGGAACCAGCCGCAGTGGAGAACAGACATGTGTACAAAGGCTGGTGAGTTCAGGGCCAGGAACCATAGCGAAGGGCGGCTGCGTGTGCCCAGAGCTCAGAATGAGGGAGTGTGGCTGGTGCAAGGCAGGGCCGGACAGATGGGTCGGGTTCTGATTTGGAATCTGATGTTGGGAGCAGGGAAAGCGTTCTGGTCAGAGGTCGCCCAGGCCACCTGTGCCGTGTGCACCGGGGTGGGGATTGGGGGGTGAGGGAGCCCCAGGGAGGTTGCTCAATGAGTGTAGGCAAACTTTCCCGGGAACACACACCAAGGCAGTGACTCCGCGAATCGATGGAGGGGCCGGGGAGGGTGTGTTGGAGAGCCAAGTGAGCAAAGCAGCCAAATGATGGGACCTGAGCCAGAGAGACAGAGGTTTAATAGAGCGTGGCTATTTTCTTACTCTGAAAACATCCTGGGAGTCTGTAAATCACAAAGGGGAAGGACCTTGGGGTGCAGGAAGAAAGGGTAGACCTGGGAGTGCTCAGGTCCCAGTGCTGATAGGTCACGGGAATGGAGTCCAGCCCTGGGGCCATCCAACAGGGGATGGGGGCGTGCACCCCACAGAGGACAGAGGGGACTCGTGGGCTCAACTCGCCATTGCTAAGAGGAGCCCCAGGAGGAGAGATCCCTGATAAAGTCATGCCCCCAAAAGGCAAAGTTGGAAACGGGGACTCACTCTGGAAAAGCTCCCGTCCACGTGTTCACGTGGAGCTGCACAAGAGGGGAGAGAGGAAAGAGATGGAGAGAAAAGCGACTCCGAAGTCCTGGACGCTCACCCAGCTCCACCACATCCCACCTTCTGATCTCCCTCCCTGACCTTTCTGTGCCTCAGTTTCCATCAGAGACGCACAGCCCTCTCCCGTCCACCACAGAGTGTCCACCTATAAAGCAGTGGGACATCTTGGGAGCTCTGTGTTCCCCTTTGGTAATGGCATCCTATTACCATGACCTCAGAGGACAGACGGATGTTCCTACCTGGCAAGCACTTGGGGGCTGGGAGCCCGTGAGCCCCAGGGTGCCCTTTGCCCCGGCTCTGCTGTCACCCCAAGCTGGGTGCTGGCCCTGACAGGTTCCACAGCGCCTGTTGACTTAACCTTGAGAGATTTACTTAACCTCAGGTTGAGGACGATGCGCTGTGCTTTTCAGATGAGCCGACAGGACAGGGCGGCCACCTCCGGTGGGAAAAGATTTAGTTCTTTCTTCCCCTAAACTCATGGGTCCCCTCGGGGAGCCTGGGAGGAAGGACGCTGCGGTTTCTCACTCCTGTCTCCCCATGGCCTGACTATGAAAGAGCAGAGGGAGGCTGGGTCCGGTAGTTTCTTTGCACCAGACCCAGGCCCTGGGATGGCAGGCCTGCGGGCAGCCTTGTCCTTCCAGATCCCGCCCCTCCGCATTGGAGACCCCTGTTCCCAGAAAAGGGAGCTCTGGCTCTTGAAGCTGCCTTTACTCATACCCTCAGCAGCCTGGCACCCAGAGGCTGCTCTGTGACAGACTCACCCTCATTCCCCCAGAAACAGCCCTGACATGGGCCTCTCACGGTGGCTGAGGAGACTGCGGGGGGTGGGGCTGTGCCAGGGACTTCAGTCACAGGGAGACCCCCCAGGAACAGGGCCTTCAGCAGGCATCTGTCCTGTCTCCCAGGACAGCTGAGCCAGCTGGCAGCTTGGTTCTGCCACCATGTGCACGGCCCCATGGGATCGAGGGCACCAGAGAGGGCTCACCGCCTGCCCGCAGGGCCGGTGCCAGCATGCATGGAGCCACTGGTCACGCCAGGTCGTAAGTGTGTCCCTGGCAGCACCTTTGTGACAGGAGGGCGTGCTCAGCTCTGCGTCCTAGGACTTGAGAAAGGGAGTCTCGATCACAGCCGGCCTTGCTCTCGGGCTGGAACCTGAGTGTGCACGGGGCATGTGTCGGGCCATGAAATGACTCTGGATGATACAGTGATGGTGGATACAGGTCCTTGCTCGTCTGTCCAAACCTGCAGGATGTACAGCCCTGATGTCAACCACGGCTCTGGGGTACGATGACATGTCCATGTCCGTTCATCAGTACGTGTGTCGGGGGGGGGGAGGACACAGGAAATCTCTACCTTCCTCTACTTTTGCTGTGAACCCAACAATTAAATTTATCCAAAAAAGGAAGTGAGCACGGCTGCCCCCAGGCTTTGGGCCAGGGTGGATCTGGAGTGAATTACTCAGTTGGTTGTGGTGGAAGGTCCCTATGTTCTCTGCCTTCCTTTGTGGGCCTTAAGGTGCCAGGTGTAAAGTCTCAGGGTGGCACTTGGCATGTACAATGTCTCTACCTATGGTGGCGGCGGCGCCAGAGTGATCTTGCAGGAGGAAGACTTGATGAGCCCCTGGGGCCAGGGGACGGGTGAAGTGCTGGGTCTGGAGAACAGCCACCGCCCCCATACCCTGGCTGTGTCTTCGGGATATGCCCTCCAAGCCTCGCCCCACCCCTGCTCAGCTGCGCCCCCGGCCCTGAGCCCACCCCCTGCCCCTGCCTCACTGACCCTTCCCCTCTTGTCTCCCGTCCGGGCCTCTAGGAACGCTGAAGGGGTTCTCCCTGATGGAGGGGCTCCAGGACTTCTGGGTGGACAGCACCACGGCAGTGTCCGTCCCCATGCTGTCGGGCACGGGCACTTTCCAGCACTGGAGCGATGCCCAGAACAACGTCTCCATGACCCGCGTGCCCCTCGGCAGGAGCACCTCCCTGTTGCTGCTGCAGCCGCACCGCATGGCTGACCTGCAGCGGGTGGAGGCACTCAGATTCCAGCACGACTTCCTGATGTGGCTGAAGAATCTCACTCCCCGGTATGGCTCCCAGAAACCGCCGGCACCCTGGGGATGCTCCCCCTGGAACGCAGGGCTGGGCCCGTCCTTCTGTCCGGGGTTGGCAGAGCCCAGGCACCGAGCAGGGGCGGGCCGGGTGGCCCACGCTGTTCTGGGCCGAGGGTCTGCGCATCCCCCCATCACCTCTCCACCCATCCACTCACCTGGCTCCCAGTTTACTGTCTCTTTCTGGGAGCAGGAGACAGAAAGCAGTGGGGAACAAGCCTTCCTCGGGCTTGCACTCATCCACTGGTTTTGGATGCCTGTGTTTCAATCCACCCTTGGACAGGGAACTTTTTGATGCCACCCCCAACGCACACAATCTGCTGCAGTGCAAGACCTTTTGGGGGGCTGACTTCCCAGAAGGGTTGGTATCCTTCCTAGAGACCCGGGGAGGGGCCTTCTTGCGAAGCTGACCTTGACTCCTCAGCTCTCTGGGTTGCTCCTCTTAACTCCTGTGGCAGGAAGGAAGCAATTCTCCTCCACTGGGGCGCTGTGCTTGACCCCCAACCCAGGCATAGAGCAGTGGGGTCCGGAAATCTGCCCTGAGATGGCACTTGGGGGCACAGTGGCCTCCTGAGGGCACTTTCTAAATCATTTTAGGTTGTGGTGGTGGGTAATCGCCCTAACATTTGCTACGGGATCCATCTTCAGGGACGTCACACAGTGGCATGAAGCACATACACGTTGTGCGCCCCTCCCCACCATCCATCTCCAGGATCGTTTCCTCTTCCCAGACTGAAACTCTGACCCCATTAAACACTAACTCTCCACCCTCCCACCCCAGCCCCTGGCCGCCACCTTCCTACTTCCTGTCTCTGAATCAGTCCATTCTGGGACCTCAGAGGAGTGAAGGCACACAGTATTTTTCCTTTAGTGACTGGCTTCTTTATTGTTTGTTGCTGACACACTTTCCCCAAGATGGCCTAGCCAGGTGAGGGGGGCCCTGGGGCCTCACAGTGGGGCCCCCCCGGACTTCCCTAAGTGTGCGTCCCCCTCCCCCAGGGCCATCCGGCTGACCATGCCCCAGCTGACACTGCAAGGCTCCTATGACCTGCAGGACCTGCTCGCCCAGGCCAGGCTGCCCACCCTGCTGGGCGCTGAGGCGAACCTGGGCAAAATCAGCGATGACCAGCTCAGAGTCGGAAAGGTACCTTGCGGGTGGGGTGTCTGTCTGCGCCGGAGTTGATTCCGCGTGTTCACAGGGTGGGAGGCGTGGACGGGAGGGACACAGGGAGAGGGGCCGGGTAGGAGAGGAGAGCATGGCCGAGTGAGTGTGCACCCAGGGTGGGAGGGAGGTGACCAGAGCTTTCTGGAGCTTTCCAGGGACAGGTGGGGAGCAGTGAACCCTTCTCCGCCATGTGGTCTATGGCTCTGCCCAGCCTGGCCTCGCCTCGGGGTCCTTCCCAGATCCTACAGCTGGGCCCGGACTTGGGCCACAAAAGCGCGTGCCCCCAGGTTCAGTGCTGGCCCTGCCAGAGGGCCACCTGCTTCAGGGAAACACTCCGCACTGGGCAGACTTTCCCGGGGTCGTCCCGGATGCCGCACCTCTGCAGGGGGGCCGCCTGGACGCTCTGGGCCCTATGCTGGGGAGCGGAGGGGCTGCTCCCAGCTCTGGCCTCGGTGATCACGGTTGGGGGCAGCAGTCCCTGTGCTAACTGAGTGGCATAAGTCACGCACAGGGGCCCATGGCCGAGGGGCCACGGGTTTTGGCCCGGACGGCACCAGCAAGGGGGAAGCAGAGGGCCTCTGTGGGTTGGGCCTCGGGGAGTCGTCTACACTGAGGGGTGCGCATGGTCTGGGCATGCTGGAGAAACTCCTTCAGGCAGATGGTGCTGAACAGCTGGCCCCCGAGGGCCTTCGGGAGCGATCCCAACGCCTGCTGCCTTGCAGGTGCTGAACACCGTTCTTTTGGAACTAAAAGCAGATGAGGGAGGAGAGCCCACAGCGGCCACCCAGCCGCCGGACGAGCCCGAGGCCTTGGAGGTGACCCTGAACAGCCCGTTCCTGTTTGCCATTTATGAGCAAGACTCCACCGCCCTCCACTTCCTGGGTCGCGTGGCCAACCTGCTGAGCGTGGCATGAGGCCCGGGCCGCCATGGAGCCGAGGCTGTCACCGAGAGCGAGGGCAGCAATGCCAGCTTGTCACCCGTCTTCCGCTTTTCCTTCCAGGAAGTCAGTGTGGAGCTGGAGGGAGGCCGCTTCCCCCTGGTAAACGTGGTGCTGTATATAATGAGGCAGAAAGCCTCCCGGGTCCTTAGGTCTATCTCGGCCATGTTGTGGGGGGGGGGGTTGTGGGGGGCCAAGAACCAGAGTTTATTAGCACAGATGGCTGTGCAGGAGAAAGTCTGAACAGACCAACTGGTTGGTGAAACCAACAACTGTCTTTCTTTTTATCGAGAACAAAAATTGGGTTTTAAAATTATACAGTTTCCACGGCCCTGGGTTATGGAATATGAGCACACGACCCGCATACAGTCTCCATGATGCCTTTGGTTTTTGTTGGTTTCTTAGTTTTCTTTCCCAGGATACTGTGATCTTTGAAGAACACACGTGTCTGAATTTGTATTAGAATGTTAATACCATGGCTGATTATCCCTTGTGTTATTAATAAACGTCTTGCAACAATACACAAAGAGGGAGAATTCTTTCACTCTGCAGCATAGCAAATACATGCCGTTGAGCTAACAGACCATACAAATGCCAAGTGCTTTCAAGGGCTTTGGGCCGTATTTTTGGATGGAATTCCCATGGAAGGTGCAGGCCAGTAGTTGACCACCATTTGCTGAGGTTTTAGATGATGCTTTATTCTGGACTCATCCATCCCTAAGTGGCAGATGGGCATGGGGGTGGGGGAGGCCCATGCCCAGATGTGCAGCTGGGAAGGGACAGGGCATGTGGGCACCTCTTCCTTTCTGGGGACACAGGGTTGCATTGCTGCTCCTATTGCCCAGGGGGTGGAAGGAGGAAAGGCAAATCCTTCTACCTGTTGAGTGCCTCTGAGGGGTCAGTCCCCCTGTATTCTAAGGCTGGGGTGGGGAGCGGGAAGGCGTGGGCGCCGGAGCCCACGCTCTTGCTGGTGACAGTGATGGTGCTTCCTGCTGTGCACAGAGCCCTGTCTCCTCCTCCCTTCCAGAGCTGCGGAAGGAACCAGGCAGGCTATGTGACACGGTGACCACTGATGACGGCTGCTGGACAGCCACCCCGGGGTGAGAGTGGGGAGCATGGTTTCACAAGCAACCCAGTCCTTTCCGGTGTGCTGTGTGCTGCCTGAGCGGTGAGTGCGCTGCTCACTCGTGTCCAGGCCTCGCCGCCCCCCTCCTGGGCACCGTGGCCACAGTCCAGGGCACTGGGGCGGCCGAGCATCTGCCGAGAGGCCGGCCTGCTCCTCTGACCGAGGCTTGGACCTACGCAGAACAGGGATGATGCCCTCCACGCCCCAGTGTCCCCCTCGAGTTCCCAAGCGCCCTGCTAGACTGGAGCGCAGCTCCCTGCTCTGAAGTCAAGGTCAAGGGGACAGCTGGTCCCTCCCACTTCTGTGGCTGTGCTTGGAAGCATGGTGTCCAGAGATGGATGGGCTGAGCAGGAAGCCCAGGTCCAACACTTCCTGTGCCCTGGAGCATGTGGCTTGACCCTCCTGGGTCTCCCTGCCCTGCTGTGCCAAGTGGGAAATACCTGAACGAATAAAAGGATACTAACCACCATCATGTCAATGGCAGTCAGTCCATAGTGAAGTCAGGACCTCTACCCTGTCTAAAGTCCTGCTCCAGAAATGTCCAGCAGGCAAAGGGTCCTCCCCTAGAGCCTCCCGAGGGAGCACTGCCTGGCCAACACCTTGATTTTGGCAAGCGAGACCCATCTCTGACTTTTGGCCTCCGAGCGATAAGGGAATGAATCTGTGGCAACATGTTATGGCGGCAAAAGGAAATGCGCAGCAGCCTTGGCGCATACGCTCGGGAATGTCCCCTAACTGCCCCTCCAGGGCCCTTCAAGGCTACGCCCTTCCCATTCCAAGCTCTTCAAGAGACTCCCCTCTGGGATCGTCTTCAAGCGCTGGTGTTCTCCCCACCCCGTCCATTGAAGAGGACCACTGACCACACAGGGACCGGCTGGTACCTGGGGGCGGAGGAGGGGAAGTGTCCCAGGGGAAGCTTCTGGCAAGGGCCTCTGGGGCACGGGCAGCACCCATCCCTGCCTTTGAAGCTGCAGGTGAAGCTCTCAGTCCCTGGACACCTCCCTCCCTTTCCCCAGACCAGCCTCTGCTCTCTGGCCGCACAGGGGCCCCTGCCACATGGCAAACAGGGAGGCATGGCGGCTCTGAAGCTCTAACGCATGCGGCCTGCTGTCACCTTCTGGGCAGCAAATGCGCCGGGGCCAGGCTTTCCCCAGACCTCACACTGGGTCAGGCTGAGCAACAGTGGCCCCGGTGGAACAGACACAGCACAGCACCTGTGATTCGCTCGGGTACTTTGAACAGGCAGCGGTCCAGGGGCCCTGTTGATGAACTGTGGGTGTTCATGGGGGTCCCCTGCCCAGCAGCCCCCAATCTGCCGGCCCGGCCCACTTTCACCTGGGCTCCCTGGGTTTCTCTCCTCAGGGTCCCAGTGCGGGGCAGCGCTGGCGTCCAGCAACTCCCTGGTTTGGAAACGGCCACTGGATGCCAGGTCTTTGGGGACAACCGAAAGTTCGGGAACAGGTGCACGTTAGATAGTCTCATGATCCAGGGTGCCTGGATGGCTCTGTGGGTCAGGATTCCTGCTCTTGAGTCTGACTTGGGTCATGATCCCAGGGTCGGGGGATCGAGCCCCGTGTCAGGCTCCGCACTGAGTGTGGAGCCTGCTTGGGATTCTCTCTCTCTCCCTGTACCCTTCTTGCCCGCACATGCGCTCTCTCTCTCTCTCTCTCTCTCTCAAGAAGTAGTAGTAACAATTAGAGTCTCACGACTCTGCGTGGCCCTTGGAGCAGAACCTACACCCCCACCCGGACCCCGTCGTCAGGATCTGGTTTTCACCGGGAGCCCAGGAATGCACACTAGACTTTCGGGTTAGGGTTAGGGCCAGCACAGGCTTCTAGAAGAGCCGGGCCACCACCGGCAGCACCCCCTCTTGGATTCCCTCTCTCAGGTGGATGCCACATCTTGAATCTGAACCAGAGCCATGGCAGTTTCCCCCATAAGTCCTAACACGACGGTGAACGAGAAGCGGTCCATCTGTGTGCGCTGTGGGCTCAGGGCTGTCCCTCTGGCCCCCCGGCCTCCTCCCTGCACGTACACATGCTTGTGAGGTGCTGAGGCCCCCACCACCGACGTCCTCCTGACTCGGGAACCATGGTCTGGAAGGTGTCCCTGGTGACCTGAGAAAGCACCGCCCCACTACGGCTGAGGGAGCCAACACCAGGGTGTCCTAGCTTCATTTAGAAAGCGACGGGCAGCTGACTAGCGTAGCTCTCCTAGGGCGAGGGCAGTTGCCAGGAGGATGACGTTGCTAACGACCCACTGGTGTTCTTTGTCCCCGGCTCTTTTGTAAACGGGAAGTGGGTCAGGATGTTACCAGGATATGAAATGCCGGCATTTTGCAGATTACTTAACACCAATATATCAATTCTGGGGTTTGTCTGTCATCAATCTTTCTTCGCCAAATCCTAAGTCTTCCTGGGCTTGCCAAGCGCTTCCCCAGGAGACAGGGAACAATTCAGCCGCTCCCATGGCCTCCAGCCTGAGGTCTCCGCTCAGGACCTACAGCGTCCCTGGCCCACCCACCGAGGAAACTCACCAGATCCCAAAGCTTCACTGAGTTCGGGAACTGAAAATGACGTTTGTTTGTTTGTTGCTCGTTTGGCAGCAAACCCCAAGCTGAACAGACACGAGGCTGCATCAGATCCTCCCATTTCAGAAGCTTACAGTGGGGAGCGCCCTCCCCTTGCTGCAGAGACACCTAGGAGTGTGATGACCGGGTGGGAGCTCCTGAGCCCATCAGGACACCACGCTGTACACGGGATGGAAACCACTTGAACTTTCTAAATCTGAAAACTCTGGGCACTGAAACGTGTACTTAAGTGAAGGTTTGGACGGGCTTTGGATTTGAATCTCATCCCATGTGCGTTTTTTCCCCTCTTAATAGAATTTATGTTTTTAGAGCAGTGTTAGGCTCACAGCAGCACTGAGCAGAAAGTACAGTTCCCATATGTTAGTGATAGGTTAGACTTTTGGTGCCCTAAAACTCCCGTGTTCACCCCCACAACTCCGGCCACCACCCAGCTTCTCCTGTCCCCATAATTTTGCCTTTTCCAGAATGCCGGAGAAGCTAGGATGGAGGCAGCCTTCCGGACTGGCCCCTCTCTCTTAGCAACATGCATTTAAGATTCCTCCGGGTATTTCCATTTCTTTTTAGGACTGATCGACATCTCACTGTCTGGATGGACTGTTTATTTATCCACCCACGTACCGAAAGACAACTTGGTCGTTTCCAATTTTTCTGGGCAGTGATGAATAAAAGCTGCTGTCAACATCCGTGGACAGGTTTGTGTGTGGACACAGGTTGGCCACGTGCTGCGGACTGAGCAGACGTTCTGGGCGCCTCCGAGACCCTCACAAACACCGTGCGTCGGTTGTCAGGGACTCCACCAATTTCAAGGGAGTGGGGGGCCCTAGCCCACCTTCGTGCACTCGGCGTTCCTCCACACTCCTGTCGAGTTACCTGCGGTGTTACCCTCTGAAGCTCGCTGTGACGCTTTGTTAAGTGGGTCCAGACCAGCCTTTGTTTTGGGCTAATCTGGTGCCGCTCCAGAGTCCAATCTTTCTGAAGATACTGCCTGCAGGCACTGTCAGAGTCTTTCCGTTCCGCCCGTGGGAACACACACTATCCCCAGGCCCCCTGAGCCCTGAGGGGGATTCTACCCACTCCTTTCTAGGGACGCTTTCCTCCTGCCCCACGAGCGGCTAACCAGCTCTACAGTGAGCCGCATGAGCGCCCTCCCCTCCAAACTCTGCCCAAGTTCTGGCCTCCTCACCACCCCCCTGCCTCCACCATTCAGACTCTCTCAAATCAGACTCGTCCGCTCTGGGTCCTCCTGTGCCCAGGCCTGGACACTGTCCACACACAGCCCACCGCATTTCCCTCCTCTCTGGATCCCACGCTGCTCTGGTCCAGTGTCCACACCGCACTGTATCAGACGCTTGGCGTGGCGTTGGACTGTTTAAGGTGGGGCAGGAATTCAGGGCCTCGTGACTGGATCACCTCGAGGTCAAAACACTACCTCAAAGATCAAGAAAGCGTTTCAGTTCAACATTAATGAGAGCGAAGAGAAGATGAGAGTCTGGATTGTTCTGGGATTCAGTGTGACGTTGACGATGGGGCAAGTGGAATGCGGAGGCGCTTCTCGGGTCACAGGAAGGTGTGACTTCCCTCGGATAGACCGGCCGCTGCTGCCATCCGACAGGATGCCCGGCGGCCCTTCTGGGGGGGGGGGGAGTGCCGGGAGGGGTGCCCAGGTCAAAGACAGCGTGTCCCTCAGAGCTGCCTGATCTGAGAGGTGGGAGGAGGACAGTGGAAGCTGTCCGCCTGGGACGTCTGGTGGCCGGGGAGGAGGGCTCTCTCACGTGTTAGTATGTCACGTGCGGAGACCATAAACAGTACCTGCAGATAAGAACTCCCGGCAGAGCTTACTCAACTTCGGGACCATTCTCCAGTTTTTTATTTTTTTATTTTTTATGTCTTTATTTTATTTTGAGAGAGACAGAGAGAGAGAGCAGGGGAAGGGCAGAGAAAAGAGAGGGAGACAGAATCCAAGGCAGGCTCCAGGCTCCGAGCTGTCAGCACAGAGCCCGACTAGGGGTTCGAACACACACGCCATGAGATCATGACCTGAGCAGAAGTCGGACGCTCAACCGCCTGAGCCCCCCAGGCGCCCCACCATCCTCCAGTTCTGAAACATGAACTTGAATGGGAAGGTTTCTGCATTCTCAATGGTAGGGTCACACGGATGCCCATCATCTCACTGCCAGGGCGGCTGCCATCCTTAAAGCAGACAGAGCAGCGCGCAGCACCCGGAGGAGGCCCGGCGCTGGCCTGGTGCCGGAGGTCCGGGGCTGCCCTGCCTTCGCCCGTGAGGCGTGGAGGCACAGGGGCGGCCTTTTCCACAGGCAGGGGCGGTGAGTGGTTCTCACCGTGCGTCTCGTGCCTCCAAGTGAAGGCGGAGCAGAGGCCATGATGAGCTGAGGGACACCTCGAACCCCAAGACATGGGACAGGCTCAGGGGAGAGGAGTGTGGTCCAGCCAACGCGTGATTTGGACTCTGCCTCGGGAACCAGGAGGGAAGAGAAGTCTGTCATTTTCAGCCACCATGTTTGCGGTAATTTGTTACACCAGCCACAGGGACCTAACAGGAAGTCACCTCAGGGGGGACGCGGAAGCCACCAGATAGAGGTAGTGCCTTGCAGGCAGCCAGGGTCCCTGGAGGAAGGTATGGAGCACCCCTGCCTATTCCTCCCTGCCTCCCTGCCTCCCTGGCACCACATCACATTGGCCAGAAAGACTCCTCTGCTTTCAGATTCTGTAGGTTATGAAGTAAAAAGATAATCATAGTTTTGCTGTAAAAATGAATTCATCTTTATATAAACCTTTTTCAATTGTGATTCTTCAAGGCAAAGGTAAAACACGTGTTAAATGAAAGGAGACGTTCTGGAACTTTCTGCCTGTTACTAAAGGTTCTTGTTTCTTCAGCCTGGTAACAGGTATTGGGACACCACAGGTGTCACCCAGAACAGGCCCAGACACACGGGATTACTGACCCCAGGCCGAGCCGGGGGCATGACGGGTGTCTGGGAGATGGACGTCGTGGGCCCCAACCCTGCACGATCAGCCCCTCTGTTTCGATGCTCCTTCGAAGGAGGGAGAGTTGCCTGCTGCTGAGCACACTGGACTCTAGAACCATCCTGCCTGGGTTTAAATTCCACTTCTGGGTTATCTTAACTCCTTAATTTCTGTTTCGCCATCTGAGTTGGCCGGAGCTGGGGGGCTGATGAGCTGTATCCTTGTCAACCACGTTTTGAGACAAATGTGAAAGACAAAGCAGCCAGGGGGATGGGAAACTGCAGCTCCTGCTGACAGGCACTGGGCTGGAGGGGGCGCTCGGCCTAGTGGCTGACCTGGCAGGTAGGCGGAGCTCCGGGCTCCCAGGACTCCCCGCTGGGACGGCGGGAGGTGAGCGTTGCCCACAAGGGCATGTGGCCTCCAGTCTCCCAGCGAGAGCACAGGCCCAGCCGGATATCCGCAGATCCTGGGCTGGGCGTGCGCTTTGAGAAAGCACACCTGCTGCGCGCTCATCACTGAACTCAGGGACTGGGGGCAGCAAGAGACAAACATGGGGGCCAATCTATCCCCACTGGTTCCAGGTCGGCCTTGCCCTCTCACTTCACGTCCAGCTTCCTTCCGGACTGCCCCCCACCCGGCCCCCCACTGCATTCGGCCCCAGCACCGCGCACGGGGCAGAGAGGTAACAGCCAGTGTAGACCGCTGTGCCGGCCCCGCAGCCGCGTGAGGTCCAAGCCTGACGCCGAATCCCTTCTGCCCCCTCACCCGCAGGGTGGGGTCTGGCCGGATGCCCAGTACCAGCTGGTCAGAGCCGCTGCGGCCGGGGACAGGGGCCAGGGCACCCGCGCTCCACGGGGGCGCAGCCAGCCCGCCTCGGCCTCCCGTCTCTTCCCAGCGTCCCCGCGGCCTCTGCCTGCGGACATGCGGGCCGCGGCCCCGCCGCCTCCCACACCTGCAGGAGGAGGACCCACGGGGACAGCGAAGGGCATGCCCTCAAGGACACCTGCCTGACCCGGCTTCTGCGGGAGGGACACCCGACCAGCACTGGGCGCGCCGGTCAAACAGGGACAAGCCACGTGCTGCTGGCAGACACTTCCTTTATTCAGAAAATGGGTCTTCCCACAGGCAGGTCCCCGCTCCCGCCGAGCACCCGGGGGAGCACGCCTCTCTCAGGGCGTCACTGCGCGCTGACTTTCCTTTCTACGAGGACAGAGGACGCAGAGCCACCGGACACACGGTCGCCCCCTGCAGGCGGCGCTTCCGACAGCGGGATCTGGGCCCAGCCTTCCAGAGTCGTTCGTATATATTCTCTTTAAACCTATTTTAGAGATCAGCTCTTCCACGCTAAGATTTACAATAAAAATAAAATAATTTGCTCTGTAAACTATAGTAGAAAGTTTCAAGTGTCTTAAAAACGATCTTCCATACAACGGAAAAAGGCTTCTGTGTTCTCTTCTGGGTGAGAGGAGGCCCCAGCGGGCACACCGCCCAGACTCCATGGAAGCACTTCTTGGCCCCGGGGACCGGGAACAGGGGCCGGGAACTGGGACAGAGCCACCACCTTCCCCGCGGGCTCCTCCAGGACGCTCACGGCTGCTCTGCCGTGGCCTGGTCCTTGGCGGCCGCAACCAGCTCAGCCAGCGCTGGGAAGCTCTTTATGTCTTTTGTCACCAGGCCCATCTTTTGTATCTGCAAAGGCCATGAGAGCGAGAAAGGCACGGTGGTGTGAGCTGAGTGTGAACAAAAGACCCTTCTGAAGAGCATGCAGAACAGCCATCCCCACCCGCTCCGGCATCAGGCACAGGCACTTCCCCAAAGGCTGGCACAGTGTTCTCCCTCCACGGCCAAGGTCTACTTATTGTAAGGCTTCGCTTTTTGGGGTTAAACACTCCCTATTTGAAGATGCCAGTGTGTTCATTTATCTCAGTCCACGGGATCGGGCTCTCCCCAGGGAAAGGGCCTGTTGTGTGGACTGGAAAGGAAAATTGACATGAGAAGAAATCACAAAGTGAACTATTTTTTAAAGCAGAGTTTTCAAAAAAGCCTTGGCCTGAGCGCTTAATTTCTTCACAGGTCATCAACGGCCTTTTCCTAGAATCTGAAGGATTGCGTACACCGTGGCAGGGCAGCTACTGTGGATTGCCATGGTGACGAAGTCGTGACACACCATGTGCCCGCTTTTGTTAACAACACACCCCCACACACGCACAGGAGAATCTGGAAAAACCCACACCAAGTACTTAGCATCTGGTGGCGTGCCGCCGTTCGTTCTGGGGACAGGGCCTAAGGAGCACCGGCTCTTTTCCTGTACTCCTCCCGCTTCTTTCTCTGGCTTCTTTGACTGTCTTGTTTGTAAAAGGACTCTAAGCTTCTCTTGTGAGCTAAAGAAACAGGGCAGTGGACTTCTGCTGGGATAGATCTCTGAATTCACATCAAAGCAGCAAACTTCAGCTCTCCAGTGAGGACGCTGCTGTGCTGGAAAAGCTGGCACCTCCTGATGGGAACTGTCCTCCAGCCACAACATATTCCTGGGGGACGTGTGGTGTCCGGGGACCCTACAGAGTTTAGAAGCCAGCTGCTCAAGAACGAGAAGTTTCCAGAGCCTTGAGCGAGTCACCTCTGTGGACAGAGGCCTTGCCACACAACCCAGGTCTGCCTCCTGTGTGACACCACGCCCGGCCATGCTCACGCACCTGCTGGGACTCCAAAGCCTGTGTTCTATGGAAACACAGAAAACTCAGCTGGGGGAGCAGAGAAGTCGGGCTCAGACCACCTCTCAAGCGCCACACTGAGAAATCCATGGGTGAAGGCTTCGCTACTTTTTCTAACCACCTGATGACGTGGCCCTTCCCAGGCTCTAGGCAGGAAGGACGCCGCCTCCGTCGGGGAGCGTGCCCTTGAGCCAGCTCCTCGAGCCAAGCAGACTCAGCTGCACCAAGGCCAATTCGTCAGACTTCAACCGTCCATTCCCAGTACGTGTGATGCACACTGTTTCCCTTCAAGTACTCGGGGCCCTGACCCCTCCCCCGCCCCCCGGCCCCGGGAGTGCACGCTCCCCCTCGGCGGCACGCCCAGGCTCAGGTGAGGCGCCTGATGACGGATCGGCAGTCACCTGCTCTCCCAAGTACTCCACGTCCAAGGCCAACTGCAGCCTGATTTTGTCGTCGTCGCTCATGCCGCTGCCGGGACCGACGGGGGTGGCGGGTGTGGTTTTCCTGGCTTGTTTCAGCCGTTTCAGGCTCTCCTCCATTTTTTTCACCGAGTTCAGAACGTCGGACACGGTTTCATAGTACCTGGAACACAAGACATGCTTGCTGGTGAGACGGGGGTGCTCGTGTGGCCCCCCAGGCTGGCCGGCTTTGTGGCCCAAACAGGAGATTTGTAAGACAAACATGCACTTCCAACAAAAGAAATCAGCCACGGTGACCTGATCAATGTTTCTTAAGACTGAAAAAGAGGAGTCTTGGCTCCCTAGTGCCACTGTCCCCCAGAACTTACGAATTCTGTACATGGACTCCTTACAATTTTAGTCCCAGACATGGAGTCTCCTACTTGAAGGGGGAAAGGCTGGAGCTCCTTTCCAAGTAACAGATTTATTCACGGTCAGTTCTAGGAACAGTTCATCTTGTAAGAAACAGAAACCTTTCAAATTTTTAAATAAAACTCATTACCTTCACGATATGCTCAATATCATTTGCAAATTATAAGTGAGTTGCATTTCAAAACTTGGTTTACCAGCCGGCTACTTGGCACTTGGGATATATTTGCCCACAAAAACAAGATTCTAATTCACTGTGATGTTCTACATTAAGCCACAAACGCCCCTTAACTCAGAAATAGTTGAAATGAATCAAGTGCCACTGGAAGATAATGAAACAAAATTCAATAACAAAACTGAATAATATACTTTTGACATAACTCAATGCTGGCATTTGGGGAAAAGTCTGTTAACTGAGAAATGAAGAGACATTCAACCAAAGGGATTCTGAAGACCTCCTGATATTTCCAACAGCTGCAGGGTTTTGACACCAAACATTTATCAGTTGTCATTACAGGTCAGAACTCGTGTTTTCTCTTCCTTGGCTGCTGTGGTCTCACCCGTCTGTGCCTTCGATTATCTGGTGCGAGCAGAGCCACTGTGGACTCAGCTGAGGACAGTACGGGGCTTAGAGGAAAATGTAGGCCTGGACTCGCAGGAAGAGGCCTGTGTGAAATGCACCCTGGACCCCAAAGACTGGGCGTGCCAGGGAGCTGGATGTGCCCGCACCCCACAGAACTTGACCTCAGAAGGGGCATGGCCAGGTGAGCCCCTGTGTGCTGAGAAGCAGGCCAGGTGGAGGCAGGGGGCCCACTGTGTTCTGGGTGCAGGGGGAGTGGGATGAGGGCGGCTCAGCCTGCAGCACAGGCGTGAGCGCCTGCACCTGACTGCAGCAACGCAGCGGTTTGACGTTCTCACCCCCACGTCAACATGCAACACGCAACCCGATGGCCTCCGCGGTCTCTGACTCGGGCTCTTCTGACAAAGTCCGAGACGGCCTACTTTTAAGGCACTTACTTATGAGTGCTCTCAGAGAGGGCGCCGTGCAGCCACTGTCGGATTACTGCTGGCCTCAGCTTATCCTTATGCCCACTCTGCAGCTGGCGGAAGGGCTTCAGGGCACTGTCCACATAAGAGGAGGCTGCTGTTGGCACTTCCTGGAATAATGATGGCAGGGGGTGGGGAAAAAATGTACAGAAAACCAAAAGAGTGACGAAAACTGCAGAAGGAGGCTACTAACGTACCAGTTTTGAGATGTGCACAAACCCCATCCCTCCCACACTGTAACACTGATGTTGTCGACAGAACAACCCGAGGCCAGGAGGACTCATGAAGAGTAAAGCAAAGGAAAATAATGGTTAGAGCCAGAGAGAGGGGTGGAGAGGGAGCACGAGTACTTCAGGGCGCATGCCCTGAGAGGGGGCCGGGAGAGCTGTGAGTGAGACCAGGCAGTGCTAATGCTGCTGGGCGACAGATGGAGACCCGAGGATGCAGGGCGAGTAATCAGACTGTTCTCAGTTTCCGTTCCTTCGTCTGCAAACAAGGACACAGGCGCTCACTCTGGAGAAGGGCAAACGAGAGTAGCTGACCCACAGGCACCCGGCAAGTACGCCAGACGGAAAAGCTGCGAGTCTCCGGAAAGACAATGGGTGTGTCTGTGGGGTACGAGCAGGGCTCCCTCGCCCACTCTGAAGCGGAGCTTCGAGCCAGACCAGAAAGGGGGAATTGGGTGGCAGAGTCCCTGCTGAAAATGGTGGTGCTACTGCACGCCCCCGGCTTTACAAGGGAGGCTCCGCTCTGTCTCCGCCGAGCCCCCACTGCCTCCCGAATGCCGAGTCGGATGGGAAGTTATACAAACAGGGCAAGGCGCCCGGCACACAGCAGAGGCCGCCCTAAACCAGGGATGCGTAGGGACTCCTGCTCAGGGAATTTTCACAGGTCCTGAACATAGTTACAGGGCTAAACTGCCTACCACCCAACTCTACAACCGGAAAAAAAGAAAATCCGATGAAAAAATTGAGTGAGGTGCTGCAAGAAGGAAAGGAGTGTATTGATGCAGGAAGGTAAGAAGAGCTCAGGATTGGAAACAAAAGCTCTGGTTAAAACGAATTCCCCGAGTCACTGTTCTACCAAACGAGACAACAGGGGACTTCAATTTGAACACCAGGGTGCGGGCACCTTTTTCCATCTCACAGATGCTTCTTGTATTCCTAAACGCAGCTTTTCAAATCTTTTCAAGTTACCGCAGAAAGCAGGTACTTGCTAGGACGATATGAAGGGAGCAAGGTAAATTCAATTTTTTTTCAAATACAAGATCCAAAGTCTAGGAGCTACAAATATTTTCTTAAAATGCTTTCTTTTGGAATTACCGCTATCTTCCCTAAGGTCAAAGGCAGCCAGCAAGAGTCCATACCATGTGAGGCCTGCCTCGGGCTAGCCCCGGGTACCTATTTCTGGGTCTCTCTCGACAGCCCCCTCCCTCTGTGGCTTTCCTGCTGTAGGTTTCCCCACCGCAAATTCTTTCCAGTGAACAGTGCTGACCTTATTGGTTCTTCGGTAGAGCCTGGGAACCTCCAGGGCACCTTTCAGGGAACTGAAGCAAGACTCGCTCAAGTCCTGGATAATCCTGTCACTCAGGGCAGGGACACAGGCAGACAGAGACGTCTGGGAGTCCTCCAGGGCTGCTGTCAAGATATAAAGATGGAGTTTAGGCCTCAGGTCCAGCTGGGAATTTCAGTGTAGACATTGTCACAGTATTCAGAGAGCATACAATAATACGCTGAATTGAATCAAAGTATTAGAATTCAACAAAATATCTCACTTGGAGATGCTGTAATCACAGAACAGAATATAGAAACAAGCAAGGATTCACAACGAGAAAAGAAAATGGTACTTTAAGTATATCCTACAGGCTCTAAAGTTTTATTTTAAATTATTTCTTATTCAAAGAGTTGCTGAGGCTAAAGATTTCATTTTTACCTGAGATAGAAGAAAAATTCTTAAAGCCAATCATTTCAAGTTTTGGTTTGATTGTTTCCAAGAGTTCTGGAAGCTGAAATAAATATGCACTTTATATATTCAGTTGCTTTTTATAAATCACAGGAAGAGGCAATTCTACTTGCTTCTATAAACTCTAAAATACTATTAATGAAAGATGAAACTAAACTCGACTTCCTATAATTTTCATCAGAAGAAAGAAAACTCTTAACACTTTCACTAAAACAGAATCCAACAACACGGGAAACTGCAGTCCATGGCTATTAACAGGCCCAGGGAATAAGCAAAACCATTTTCTATTCTGTGGCTTTCCCCGATACCAAACCAAGACCAGAAGAAAACAGAGCTGTGTATCAGAGCACTCAAACACAAATTTGGCCCATAAAGCCATCTTAATGATAAAGGCCCAAAACATGGACATACCCAGAGAAAATAGGGGGAGAAGTTTTCACAGTTCACTTTCCCAGTACAGGCGAAGGTTAAATGTTGCCATGATAACATGTGGTCAAGTGGGGGCAGAAACCATTAAAATCCAACCCGCCCGGCACCATTCCAGAGTGAGCGTTGCTACTGAGCAGGGAGCTCGGCTCACTTGGCACTTGTGACGGGAGCCCTGAAGATGCAGCAGAGACCCCCGGGTTCACAAAATATGAGACCAGACTGATGAGCAAGGAGGCAGAGAGCCCACCTGTGGGAGGAGAGCTGGGGAGACCCCTCGGAGCGCCGGTGAACCTGCTCTCTCTAGGTACCCCGGGGCCCCGCGATTCCAATACCCATGAGGCCACAGGGGGCTCAGATCTTTGCACATACCACTTTCTATGAAGACACCGAACCGAGCACCTGACTTCTGGGTAGCAGGCCTACCTGCTCCTGAAGCTTGTCCAGGTCGGCGACCACATACACAAGGTGCGTGCTGGAAATGGAAGCCACAGGCTTGGTTTCCGAAGGGCCACCTCCTTGGTCTTCGCCATTTCCCTGGGTAACTGAGGGGTCTTTGCTACCAGTTACCAAAGGCTTTTTGCTATCCTTGGCACTTTCGTTAGAGATGGGCCTGAGTAAAAGCTGAAAAACGGTTTCCGTGATTAACTATTTTTCTGCCCGCAACATGCCTGAGCGTTTATTTTTTGGCTCACCATCAAGGGACAGCTATCTGCAAAGTATTCAGTAAAAGTTTACCAACGAAAGAACAAGGAGAAACAAAGTCAAACTATCAACCCCATGTACGTTTATCCTCCTTAAGTGCATGTCTAATTTCGGGTGATAAGACATAACAGGCAAAAATAAACTAGTTCCCTAAACCAAACCAAATGAAAATTAATTTCTGAAATATCACAGTTAAAAAAAAAATTCATTAACTCAATTACGTAAATCATTTGCCAGGTTTGCTTGGTAAATTGATCTAATGTTGATTATAGTTAATTAATAAGGAGAAAAAAATCAAAATCCAAACCTCACCGTGTTTCAAATAATATAAACAAAAGTGTTATTCACATAATGTGTTGCTACAAGGGGAAAACCAAAAAGAAGCAACGCGGCATAAAGGAAAAAATAGAATAATGAACATTCATGGCAAAATAATTTATTAGAGACCCAAGAATTCCTGGCTGGTAAGCTGCAGGACCCCGCCCACTCAGGCCTAACCGAAGAGTCGCGCCAACCTTGCTGTGTCCCCAGAATCAATTGCACCGCGGTCTTCAGAAACAGCCCGATGGGCAGAGGAAGGCAAAAGGGAAGAAGAAAACTAGCTTCCGCTGAGCTCCCAGAATCTGCCGGGTACTTCCATCAACAATCTGATGGTCAACGGGTCCCTTTTTATCACAACCACCATGTACAGAAACGGTTTTCCCATTTTACAGATGAAGAATTTGGGGCCCCTGGAGCTAAGTTTCCCAAGGCCACAGAATTTAAAAGTGGCAGAATCTAGGGGCGCCTGGGTGGCTCAGTCGGTTAAGCGGCCACCTGGATTTAGCCTCAGGTCCTGATCTCACGGTTCGTGAGTTCGAGCTCCGCATCAGTGCAGAGCCTGCCTGCAGTTCTCTCTCTCCCTCTCTGCCCCTCCCCGACTTGTGCTCTCTCTCAGAATAAACGGAAGTGGCAGAACCTCAGTCTGCCTGACGTGAAAGCCCGTGCTCCTTCCATTAGAAGATTCTACGAGACAATGTCGGGCTCCCCTCTCCTCCTCCGGTGAGAACCGCATTCCTTCTGATAGAGGAGGCTCCTAACGGCGTCCTTCCTGAGAACCTACGTGTGCCTGGGCCTACGTTCACACTTATCACGCAGCGAACAGGCCGCACGTCCGTCTGTCCCCTGAGACTGTCCGGGCGGAGGCAGGGCCCGTCTGAGAACGAGATGCTGGCGCGGGGCCTGCCTGGGTGCTCAGTGCCGACCTGAGCGTGCGTGACCGAGGCTGCGAGCGTAACACCTAATCAGTCTTCAGGGGCATGCGCATGCATGACAGAGCCAACTGCTTGACAAGGAGATTCTGAAATGATGAAAGGTTAACTAATTTTATTACCTTTTAGTCTCAATGACCGTATGATTTTTTAAACTTCCAAATACTATTAAAATGCATATGTTTTTATTTCTACTCATTTTCATTAAGATGAGCATCTTTGTTTTAATTTCAGGGCACCTAGGAGATTCTCGCTTTGAGACAGGAAAACGAGCTGGTCAGGACTGTGCTTTTCCACAAGATGAAGCACTGAGGAGTGTAATAAACACCCATACAGGCAACGGCGGCAAGAAGAAAAAGGAAACAAACACTGGATACAAACTTGAGAAACGAGGGGATTGCTGTCTTCCAAATTACCTCTTGTGACAGCCTGGCCTTTAAAAGTCTTAGTGCATTTAGCTTAGTGCAGAAAGATTAAAGTATCTTTAATTCTTTTTTTTGTTTGTAATATTTACTTTTGAAAGAGAGAGTGCGAGCGAGCAGGGGAGGGGCAGAGAGAGAGGGAGACACAGAATCCCAAGCGGGCTCAGTGCCATCAGAGCAGAGCCTGACTCCAGGCTCAAACTCACAAACTGTGAGATCATGACCTGAGCTGAAATCAAGGGTTGGATGCTCAACTGACTCTGGCGTTCCTCTTTCATTATTATTATTATTTTTTTAACTTCTTAAAAAGTCTTTTATTTTGAAAGAGAGACAGAGACAGAGAGCTAGCAGGGGAGGGGCAGAGAGAGATGGAGAGAGAGAATCCAAAGCAGGCTCCAGGCTCTGAGCTGTCAGCACAGCGCCCGATGTGGAGCTTGAACCCATGGACTGAGAGATCATGACCTGAGCTGAAGTTGGACACTTAATTGATCGAGCTACCCAGGTGCCCCTAACATTTTTTGTTTAATGTTTATTTATTTTTAAGAGAGAGACAGAGTGCAAGTGAAGGAGGGGCAGAAGAGAGAGGGAGACACAGAATCTGAAGCAGGCGCCAGGCTCTGAGTCATGAGCACAGAGCCCAACACGGGGGCTCGAACCCACAGACTGTGAGATCATGACCTGAGCTGAAGTCAGATGCTTAATCGAATGAGGCATGGAGATGCCTCCCTCTTGAATTCTGAACGGTCGTGATGCGGGACAGCTGCGTGGCCAGCCCTCACCTCCCTGACAAACACGGAGTACCGGGCCAAAATCTGCAGCGTGAGCCTCCACAGACGGTGCACCAGCACCGGCAGGAACATCTCGTCCGACCAGCACCTCTGAAGGCTGCTCCACGTTCTGTGAGAAGCCAAAAGGCAAAACGAGCTGCCGGCTAGAGACAAAACAAAAAAACAAAAACCAGACACATCAAGATCCTCAGGCAACGCAGAGCTGAATTCTAACATTTCCAATGCATAATCCAAGAGTGAAGAAAGCAGCCATAATCAATGCTATTCCACCTTTCGAGGCACCGTGATTCCTGATTTTGCACAATTCCCTCTCCCGGATGTTTGACACACAGTGAACACATACAGCATTCAGAAATCACTTGTGAATAGGTTCTTTTCTACCAAGTCACAAACACAAGCTGGAGTGGCTCACTTGCAAGGATTTCAGCTTCAATTCTGAACTTGGCCTGTTGCATCTGTCTGCTCCCCCGTTCCCCTCCTGGGAACATGCTATATACAGGAAGCCAATCATATCCATCACACAGTCAATCACAGGTTTTGCAAAGACAGATGAAAACCACCTTGGAGGCTAAAACAGCGCAGTCAGGCTGACTTAGCTATACAGAAGCGCTCAGAGATTTAAGTGGAGCAGCCTGGACGCCTGTGTGGCTACAGGAGTAGCTGGACATTATGCGAGTGGCCACCGGGGTGACTACAGGACACGAGGTTTGTGAGGCGGTTAAGGACACCAAACATGTCTGTGACCCACCGCCCACCGTCACCTGCCCCGGTGTCCCAGGACTGGGGCAGGAGCCCCAGTTGCAACTCATCCCCCAGGAGGGAAGGGCCCTCCTGACCCTTCACCTTAGCCTGGGAGGGAAGCAGATGGAAGCCAGTTGTCAATACAAAGAGCTGATCACCAAGGGCTAATCCCCTTGACGTGTTGTATTCAGAAACTAAAATGAGGTCTGCGTCTTATGTTCTTAAAGAATTTATTTTCACTTTTCTTTTAATTCCAGAGCAGGCAACAGTGTTACACTAGTTTTAGGTGTGCAACAGCAGTTCAATGATTCCATACGTTACTCGGTGCTGGAGATAAGTGAACTGTCTCCACCCCCTAGTTCACGCCTGCTCCACCCTGCCCCTCTGGGGACCACCAGTTTGTTCTGAGAGTCTGTGGTTTGGTTTGTTTCTTTTTTTCTTTGTTCATTTGTTTTGTTTCTAAAACTCCACCATATGACTGAAATTACATTGTATTTGTCTCTGTCCAAATCGCTTATTTCACTCAGCATTATACTCTCTAGCTCCATCCATGTCGTTGCAAATGGCAAGATTTCATTCTTTTCATGGCTGAATAACATTCCATTCTTTTTATCATCTCTATAAAGCAGCTCTATGAACCAAAAAATTTGCTTTTAGCCTCTTTAAAAAAAAACCAAGGTTGAGCTCTGTTTTTACGGTCTAACCTACTGTACAACACACAGAAGGGGAAGTGCTCTCCGAACACGAAGGCTCAGGTAAGTGCCGAGCTTAACTAGCTCCGTGAGTGACATCTTGCCATCGCCCATGTTATGGAAATTACCTGGGGCGTTCTCCAATGTGTCTGTAAGTGCTGCTTCTAAGGATCCTGCGATTTCTCGAAATCTGAGATAAAAACAAGAGAACGGGTTAGGGCTGCTGCTGCTGCTGGATGTCTTTACCTACCCGTCCTCCTTCCTCCTGGGACACGGGACCTCCTCCGCTGGCTTGCTCTGAAGTCTGACGCTCTTACAGGAGCCCCGCCGGCCCCAGAAGGCCTCTTCTCCCATTTTCTAAAACTGAGCAAGGAATACGTTTCTCCTGATACGTTTCTCCTGTTATGTAGAGTTTCTCTGTTATTTGCAGCTGACTGGAATCACAACTAACCCCATGCTTTGGGAACTAAACAGACCACCCAGTTACTCCTCCATCAAGAAGCCATGTTGGGCAAGCCCCGTGTGGCTGTACTCGGGTGTCATCACCTCATGGCCACAGGCTCTGGCAGGGAAGGTCCCTCAAGTAAGGAACAGGAAGGCTGGCTCTGGATCTGTTGGCAGTGTGAGAAATGTCACAACGCGCCTCGTGTGCAGCCCAGCCTCTCGCGCTGCCCTGTCCCAGCCCTGCTGGCGCTGCCACCTGCTTTCTGCACGACCGCTCCCCAGGCCAGTCTCCTGTGTCTTGGCTGGCCCACCAGGCAGTGTACCATCTGGCCACACAACTCAGTTTTAATAACCATGTGGGCACATTTTTAGGACTCTGTGACGTGAAAACGGTGTGTTTTTGAAACAAGCTGCACATGTGACATCGTGTCCCGACCATATGACCTCTGCCATCAAAGCTTTCCAGTATACTCATCACCTGCTAGTTCCCTGGTACATTCTGATACCTGCTCAAGGTGAACTTCCCTAACTGAGCACTTTGCGTTGTTTCTAGCACACGTTTTTCCAGTTCAGAGACGCAGCTCAAGGAATCTGTCCGGAGAGGGACAGCATGTCACCCTCTGTGAACGTGCAACACGGCCCAGAGCCCCAGACCCCGGGCTGCCCCGGACCGTCAGAGCTGGCTGCTTCCTGCAGGCTCCCTCCTACTGCCCAGGGGAGCCCACTGGTGAGAGGCACAGGGGGGCGAGCGGTAGGCAGAAAGGTGAGGCAACGTAAGGGAGCCCAGGAGAGGAGCCTGAGAATGGCAGCAAACGGGGGTGGTGACCCTGCACGCAGTGAAGAGAAGGGACAAGAGATGCCCTGCGATGGGGGCTGCCCACTGGCCCCAGGTGTCTGCCTCAGGACCCTCACATCACTTTTTTCAAAATCTACACCAAACCCAGAGAGTAAGCTCTGACCGGGAACAGGCCTGAGAGCGAACCTGGCTTCGTTTATGGCTGGGAAAACCCGGAAGCAACCTGCATGCCCCCCAGTAAGGAAGTGGTTCCGTAAGTTCTAAAATGTGGGTGCAATGAGAAGAACAAACATAATTTAGTAGGGAGTGAGGACACAGAACACAAAGTCCCGTGTGCACGCGCACCAGCGGGGAGAATGCCCCGCGGAACAGAGTCCCATGTGCACGCGCGCGAGTGGGGAGGACGCCCCACACAACACAGAGTCCCATGTGCACACGCGCCAGCAGGGAGAATGCCCCACGGAACAGAGAGTCCCGTGTGCAAGCGCGCCATGGAGGAGGACGCCCCGCACAACACAGAGTCCCGAGTGCACGCACACCAGTGGGGAGAATGCCCTGCGGAACAGAGAGTCTCGCGTGCACGCGCGTGAGCGGGGAGGACACCCCGCGGAACAGAGTGTCCTGTGTGCAAGCGTGCCAGCGGGGAGGACGCTCCGCGGAACACAGAGTCCCGTGTGCACACGCGCTAACGGGGAGGACGCCCCACGGGAAAAGGCAGCGGGACCCCTCTACCTTGCTGCCTTGACGCAGCCGCAGACCGTGCAACCAAGTGGGCAGACTCACGAAGGTGACAGTGCCTCAGGTCACTTGGCCAGAGCCACGCCTCCCCAGCCAGATGGACGGCCAGCAGCAGCCCCTCATGCAGCTGTGCTGGGCGGTTCACCTCCAGGACCGAGGTGATGCATTCCAGTTCTTGGAAATAGGCAAAAAGTGAGAGGCTACTTTGGGGACCTTGAGAAGCCGCAGCGGAGCCTGCGCGTGCCACGTGGCTCCTGGTAGGACATCTGCAACAAGGGCGACCCCAACCAGAATGTTTCTACCTTCTTAGGTTTGGGGTTGGGGAAGGCCTCTAGACCCACTCCTCCGTGCGCGCCCCAGGTATGCAATCACCCCAAAGTGCGTCTGTACAAATAAAAGTGGCGAAGAGAAGGGTGCTGGCCTTGCGATCTCAGCTCGGCAGTGTCAGAACGTCACAGGCACATCTCTGCTCCGTGCACACACGCACTCCAGGGCAAAGGGAAAGCACGTCAATGTTGCAGAGAGCCCACGGCACCGAGGAGGACACACAGTACGTCCACCACGCACCGCTCACCGCGTATATAGTACAGGTATGCTGAACGCTCTGAGAGTATGCACTATTCCGGAAAGACCTCAATTAGAGATGACGGAAAACTTAGCCTTCGGCAGCTCAGGGACTGGGCCCTGTCTCTGGGTAGCCACTAGCTCACTGCACTGGAGACTGTTAGAGTCACATTTGCATTTACTTTCTTCCTGTGAGAAACTGAGTGGTAAACCTTTTTTTTTTAAGTTTATTTATTCATTTTGAGAGAACAAGTGAGTGTGAGCAGAGGAGGGGCAGAGGGAATAAGAGGGAGAGAGAGAATCCCAAGAAGGCTCCATGCCATCATCTCATGAACGGCGAGATCACGACCTGAGCTGAAATCAAGAAATTAACCAACTGAGCCACCCAGGCACCCCGAAACCTGCTTTCGCCCTATGCCTGTGGTAACAAGTGACATGAAGGCCTGGCAGGACAGCGAGGGGCTCAGGAGCAGTCCCCGACGGTGCTGGCTGGAAGCGCCACCTTGGTCCCTCAGATGAGGGGGACACAGGCTGACAGTCAGACTGGGGGCAGCAGCCTGTCCCCGCGAGAGCAACGGTGGTAGTGTTCCCCCCCAGACATGGCAGAGCGCACCGCCCCACGGGCTTTAGGCTTCCTTGAAATAACCCTGCGGTGATTCCCACAGCAATGTAACTCTGACCCTAGTCATGTTTGTGGAACTTTTGGTCATCACTGAGAGTAAACAGTGTGACCCTTGGTAAAAACCAGCAGAGCAGTCCTACAAAGCATTACTTGAATTTATTTTTTGTAATGGAAAAACAAACATAGTGAACACAAGCCCCACACTTTGTAACTCAAACGTCATTTTAAAAAATTTCACAAATTTTAAGAAAAATAGTTTACAAAGAGAAGTTCATCAACCCTTGTGATTGCTTACGGCTAAAATCTGGTGAAGGTACAAAATCTTTCAGGGAACTAGCTGACTTTCAACCCAGCTTGGCTGCCGGCCCCGTGAGAGGCAGCCGGGGGCGAGCTGTGCTGTCGCCGGCCTGGCTGAGCCCTGAGCACGGCCTGTACAGCCACCAGAGCTCCAGGGGGGCAGGTCCAGGGAGGGCGACAGTGCGGGATCCCCAAGGGTGGGGTCACGGGTTCTGGGGTACCGGCTAGGAGTCTGGAGGCAGCAGACAGGACTACGTGACGTGACAGTACTGGACATCTATAGCAATCTAGGTGCAGACCTGGCCCACACAAGAAACAGGAGACATTTCTTCTCTATTGCAGCACAATCCCCAATTTTATTTTTTGAGAGAGAGTGTGCACGCACAAGCGGGGAAGAAGGGCAGAGAGAGAGAGAGACAGAGACAGAGAGAGAGAATCTCAAGCAGGCTCCATGCTCAGTGCTTCCCGCACAAGCAGGGAAGAAGGGCAGAGAGAGAGAGAGACAGAGAGAGAGAGAGACAGAGACAGAGAGAGAGAATCTAAAGCAGGCTCCATGCTCAGCGCTGAGCCTGATGCGGGGCTTGATCCCGCGACTCTGGAATCATGATCTAAGCTATATTAAGAGCTGGACCTGAACCGACTAAGCCACCCAGGCACCCCTCTACTGCAGTCTTACACTGTGAATCAATACGTCACTCTTTTAAATTCTGCTCCTGAACCAAAGGGCTTCTTGCCGTGGGTTGATCGTGATTACTCTGTAACAATCACTCCCAGTGCAGTCCATGAACACCTTAGAAGAACAAATCCTTAATTTCCTACTGAGAGACCAGCTACGCGGTAAAGCCACGCTGGCAAATTCAGCATAAAATGCAGTGTGGTGTGAGAGGGGCCCACTGCTGTTCTGATAACCACGATTTCATTATCAGAAGCTGATCTCTCAGTCATGGCAAGCAATTACGATCAAGGTACCCAATCCTTAATATAGTCCCCCTCCGTAATTTCCCCTCAAAACTCTAGGGGAAAGGACTGCATCATAACGAATGAAAGCGTTCAGCAATTTAAACAAAAAGCCAACAACTCTTTATAGACCATTCTAACTAAAAGGCTCTAGTCAATGTCATTCTATGAAGGAACTTACCACGACCTCATTCAAGAGACTGTGCAAAAATCGCTGTTTTCATCTGTTTTTCTAACAAAACATATGTTGCTAAGAATTTATCCTAAATTTCCCCGAATAGTTTATAAAAAGCACTTATTTACATACGTGGCATCATCATCTCTGTTGGAAGTGTCACCATTTTCCAGAATAGAGAGAACAAATGTCAAAGACTATAAAGAAAGCCAAATAATGGGGATTTGCATCAACAGAGTGATGGAACCAGCCGTGAAGGGTACGTAAGGCAGTGCGCCCCCCACCACTCTCTCTGAGGGAGAAACAGTACGGAGAAGCCAACGACAGATGGGGGCCAGGCCTCTGCTCGACAACGCGGGTGGTGAGAAGGGCAAACCGGAGCCCCTACTGTGAGCCTGCTCGGGACGCCGAGGACGTGCCACAGGGAACGGAGCGGGGCCTGGAGCCCACCTCCGTCCACGCTGGTCTCTCAGCCCTGTAATTACCAGATGGTTTTTCGGTCACGCGAACCAGAACGCTGGCAATCCTGACCCTTCTTGCTCGTTCCCACTTCAGACCAGTGGACCAGTACAATCATCTCACAGGACTGTTCACTGGAGGCAACGCCCCCGACTGGCACGTGGTCCATTTCAGAAGGGTGGAGGTGGGAGGAAGGGATAATTACTGACCTTATTTGAAAATAAACAGGCAAGTTCCACTTATTGTTGAAGCTGTGATAGGCGGGATGTGCTCTTAACCTCCTCACGCTGGCCTGGGTTCCACACTGCTGCTCAAATGCTCTTACAAAATCCATGCTGATGGTGTATTTCTGAAATAAGAACGGGGTTTCATTGTGAGCGCACTAACCAGAGACGGGCACATGCAGGGGAATGCACTGACTCATAGTTTCCGGAGCTGACAGAGATCTGAAGCCACCATCCTTCTAGGCTCCTGACCTGAAGATCAGGTACCGCCCAAAGCGGTTCAGTGACACGCTCAAGGCTCACGTGGCAAGCCCCCCAGAAACCCAGTGCTCTCGCACTCGAGGGCACCCCTAACCCAGGCCACTGGGACTGACAGAGACCGGAAACTAAGGGGTGTAATGGTCACTGACACCCCAGAAGGAGCAGAACATTTTTAAAAGGCAAAAACCAAAGCGAGTGAGCGATCCCAGGACTGTCATAGACGGGACAGCACGAGAACGGACGGGGAGCTGACACCACCACCGAGAGCTGCAGCCGAAGCCTCCTTAACACTCATCGCCTGTGCACTGTGCCCAGACTGTATCCTTTAATGTGACCCGCAAAACTACCCACCCAGGTAACTACCCTTGCCACCATTTTAAGGATGACATTTCCTCTTCTGGTTAGGCTCACAGAGAATTTACCCAAAGACAAAGCTAAGAAATAGCAGAAATCGCACCCCACTCGGTTAGCAGGGCAGAACGGCAGTTGTTGGAAAAGCACATTCCTCCGTGGGTCCTCCGATCCCCCAGGGCCCAGGCTCCGCGAGGAATGCATGTGACTCTCCATGTCCTTCGAGGTCACCCACCATCCACCAAATCTGTGCTGGGCAGGAATTTTAATTCCCTCAACACCACAGGCTTTTCCTTTTTTTCAACTGGTTGGTCGTGAGGAGTTGAGACCAAGGTATTATTTGTCCTCTGGGGACAGAGGTATCCACACCTCTGCACGTGAGGAGATGCAAAAGGAACACAAACTATTTCTCTCCTCACCAGAAGCAAGTCACGGTAAGGCTGAAAGCTGGAAGCATTTTTGGAAAGAACTGACCGGCATCGTGCTTGCCGGAAAGAGACCCAGCAGCATTCAGTATCGGTTTAGAATTCTCAAGTCAACGTTCCATGAGAGAAGTTTCCTTTCTGAGCTGAACTATCTCCTGAGCATAACATGATCAGCACAGCCCCAGAGCACTGCAAAACGTAAAGGGTCTTCAGTGGCCAATGCGTGAGACCACTGTATCATGCTGCTTCTGGGATCTGTTTGTAAAAGCCCTATTTCCTAAAATAATAAAAATCACCAATCACTGAAATCAATACGTGATCACATTATTCAGCATACTGTAACGTCGCACGATGAGTCAGAACAGGGAAGTGGTATTTCTGCAATAATATGGCTCCACATATGTCGTCTTATCTGTTTTGAAGGCCAGCAGGCCTCAGACTCCCCACACCTTACCGTCTGCCTCTCCCCACTTCACAAATTAATAAGGATTTTAAAATCCGATCAATACCTTCTGTTTTCCTTTCAAATGGCACTGTACGCATCTGCAAACCGAATTTCTCATGGAAAACCACTGCGAAGGGACTGGCTTTTAATGGTCTTCAGGATCTTTTTTAAAAAGTGGGAAAATACGTACACATCTAGTCACAGTTGTGCCTAGGCTAAATTTCACTACACATTTTAAAATTACAGTGTACAGTCCCAACAGGATGAGAGACCATTACTTGGACGAAACATTCTCTGTATTTTAAGGAGATGCTCACTCACAAACTCAAATTTTTATTTTTAATAAACCACAGAATGAACATTGTGCAGAACGTGTGATTATTCTCAAGCCCCTGGTTAGTATCTTCGAGAATGAAGATGATGGAGGAAAAATACCTTGTGAAATGCATCGGGATTTCCGGGATTAAATAGAGAAGGCAGTTTTTCTTCTAATCCTCGTACTATTTCTGGCCAGACAGAATTCACCAGAAAATCATATCCAGGAACACTACTGCGTTTCTCACTGCAAGATAAGAGCAATGCTTCAGTCAGATACACTGTAGCCTCCTGTTTACAAAGGGCGAAATTCTACTGTATGTTACCGAAAAGTTCCTCAGCCTAAAACTTATTTCAACCTTTTTAAAAAACCGTATGTCAGCTGGCTTCTTTTCAGCTGCCAACCTCTATTTTACACCTGGATCCCCGTCTCACCTTGAACCTGAACGCCCTCCGTATTCTGACTCTTGTATTTATCACACGGGAGAGCAAGCTGGTGTCAAGGAGAAGGCAAAGCTCCTGTATCAAACTGCCGTGGCAGGATCTCTCCCCTAAAACAGGAGATCATATTTACACCCAGCTTGGAAAAGTAGTCTAGTAACACAAGGAAAGCAATCCTTGCATTTGGTCTTTTTTTTTTTAATGCTGATTCTTTTTTTTTTTTTTTTGAGAGAGAGAGAGAGAGAGAGAAAAAGAGACAGAGCGAGTGGGGGAGGGGCAGAGAGAGAAGGAAACATGGGATCCTGAACAGGCTTCAGACTCTGAGCTGTCAGCACAGAGCCTGACGTGAGGGCTCAAACCCACGAACCGTGAGATCATGACCTGAGCTGAAGCTGGACAGTGAACTGACTGAGCCCCCCAGGAGCCCCTGGATTTTGGATTTCTAATTCACAGACTTAGATGAGTGGTAACACTGAGAGAAAAGCATTCACTCAGAAACCAGAGTACCTGGGTTCAAATCGTGGGCCTTTTACCCTCTGTGTTTTGTTTTTTTCATCTTTAAATTGAGATGATGGGATGGCGATCGTAGGTTCTTCATTTGGGTTACTATTTGGAAAGCACTTAGGCCTGTGCCTAGCATATAGTAAGTGTTGTTAGTAGGGGTTAAATATATTAAGTAAATAAATAAGTAAGACAGACTCCTTAAGTTTTCTCTTGAACTTAAAGACACAAAAATAACTTCGAGGTAAATACCATCTCACTGACTACACTCTGATTGCTGTATATTGAGTAATTCAATGCTCACTTCTAAGATAATTTTCTCTAACGACAGCCAGCAATTCAATATTTGGTCTTTCTTTTTAAGTTTTTATTTATTCAGGTAATCTCTACAACCAACAAGGGGCTCGAACTCATGACCCCAAGATCAAAAGTCGCTCACCCCTCCAACTGAGCCAGTCAGGCACACCTGATATACAGTATTACTTCAGTAAAATTGGGAGTTCTGTAGCTAAGTTGTGATATGAAATTGGGTTTTAACGTGCTGGTATTAAAAATAAATAAAGAAAAAACGGGGCGCCTGGGAGGCTCAGTCAGTTAAGCGTCGGACTTTGGCTCAGGTCATGATCTCGCAGTTTGTGAGTTCGAGCCCTGCGTCAGGCTCTGTGCTTACAGTTCAGAGCCTGGAGCCTGCTTTGGATTCTGTGTCTCCCTTTCTCTCAAAAATAAACATTAAAATTTTTAAAAATAAAAATAGAGATAAAAGCTTTCATAATTTTCTTCATTAGCAAAAATTATCAGGATAGAGAATTTAGATAATGTATCTAAAGATAGATGATGCCAGAAGCCATGCCTTACTCTCCAGACATGGCTCCCAAGCAATCTTACTATAGTTAAGTATTGATAAGAAATCACTGGTGGGTTGGAGGAGGGCTGGGGAGGACCAACCACATATCTACTTCCCACACACCCAATTCCACACCTCGTAGCATATACTTTCAGTCACCCTAAGAACGAGGTCTATTAAAGTATCTGGAGAAGCAAAGAATAAACCTGGGGAATTTTAAAACCACAGATGTACAGAATAGAAGCAATATAAAATGACAAGATCTCTTCATCCCCAACGCAAGTATCTACTTAAAGCCCCAAAGAGAAAATTTATATCTATGAGATTAACAGCTGAAATAGACGACTAATTAGAAAACTGAATCCATGTTCTCTGGAAGACAGATCCTGCGGGCGTGGGCACTACCGGATATAAGGGCATAAACAGAGGGCGGCACAAGGAGGAGAGAACAGAACGGACCAGGGAGGCACCGAGAGTGTGGAATCCTGGAGGCAGGAGCCAAGCGAGGGAAGGTCAGGGGCAGCATGACGAGGGGGTCTGCGGCCAACGATGGCCTGCTGACGTACAGTTTAGATTCCTCGACACTCTGAGGCTTCGACATGACTTCCACCACACTGAAAACTATGGAAAAGAACTTGCAAAGCTTTGAAACCTGACACTTTCAGGACCAAGACTAGCCTTGTCCAATCCAATGATTGTTAGTTTCAGAACTGTGGCTTTCTTAACTTTACGTCACGACTTCTACTAAATTCTTACCCCAAATCCAAATCCAACTAAATCTTCACAATGACGAAACACAAGCGGCAAACCCAGACTGAAATCCCATAGTGGAAATAGAGAGGGTACTTCAGAGGTCAGGTGGCATACTTACTGCCCCAGATTCTTTTCCCCAAAGAACAAAAATTCAAGACCAAAAATATGGATTGCCTACTTCATAAAGATCAGGGACCTCCTTTGCCTTTCTAATGATAAAGATGGACGAATTCTTTCATCTTGCAAACACAGGGTGGTTCTATCTTCGACACTGGGACAGGTGAGGAAGGTGTGGGCAGCGTGGAAGGTGAGCCCACTCTAGCCTACAGAAAGGACTCCTGCCCAGAGGTAAGAGCCAGCACGTGCCGGACTTGAGGACGTGGTTCACGCTGAACCTCAGGATAAAACCAGGTCTCCCGAAGGGTGTGGTGTCCGAGCTGGAGCTGCGAAGCAACGGGTTAACACAGAGACAGAGGCAACAGGAAGGGCGGGAGACAGTGAGGAGAGCCTCAGAGACACACAGTACAGATCTTCTGACTCACGACGGAGTTACATCCCAATAAACCCACTGTAAGTTGAAAGTATCACAGGCTGAAAGTGCATCAAACACACCCAACCTACCGACCATCGGATCCCAGCCCAGCACCCCTCCAATGTGCTCAGAACGCTCACAGCAGCCCGCAGGAAAGCCGATTCTACAAGAAAGTGTTGGCTAGCTCGTGCTACTCACTGAATCCCACACAGAAAGTAAGAATCCGAACGGTGTAAGCGTGTCGGCTGCTGACCCTCGTGGTGGCGTGGCAGCCTGGGAGCTGTGCTCGCTGCCACCGCACAGCGTCCCGAGAGGCGCTGCGGATCACTAGCCTGGGGAAAGATCCAAATTCGAAATCTGCAGTATCACTTTTGCACCATCATAAAGTCAAAAAATCCTAAGCCGAACAACTGTGAAGTCAGGGATCTTCTGTACAGTTGTGTTAGGGAAGGTCAAATGCTAGGGACCTTAGTGGTATGGGGTGGGTGGTGGAGTTTCACAGTAGAAAGTTCTACAGTGGAGAACCTCCAGGACCAGAGCATCAAGGGCCTCACAGGCCGTGCCAAGAAGACTGGATGTTCCTCTGTAAGCAACGAGAAGCCACTCAAGACTTATGGAGGCAGCAGAGTTCCGGGCAGACGTGACAGCCGAGGGCCACGATGAAGAGGGGCAGGTGGAGCCAGGGACACCAGGAGGGGAGAGCCTGCCATTCCAGAGAAAACATGACAAAGGCCTGGACCAGGGCGATGGTGAAATGGAATGGGATATTTATGAAGCAGAACTGGAAAGTCACGGATATTAAATAAAAGAGGGAGAGAAAACCGAAGATAGCCTTAATCACAATTAGCATAAAACTCGTTGAATTAAGCTGGGGGCACCTGGGTGGCTCAGTCAGTTAAGCATGATCTCGCAGTTTCTACGTTTGAGCCCCGAGTGGGCTCTGTGCTGACAGAGTGAGCCTGCTCAGATTCTCTATCTCTCTCTGCCCCTCCCCTGCTCATGCTCACTCACTCACTCTTTCTCCCTCTCTCTCCCTCCCTTCCTCAAAATAAATTTAAAACAAAACAAAACAAACCTTGTTGACTTAAGCTGAATTGATATTTACAGACATCAGGATAACAGGTAGGAAACCAGTTTTGATTTCAAACCCGGTTAAGGAAAAAGTATAGAGAAGGTTAAGGTGGGGGGGGGAGGGTTAGATTCAGAGAAACACAACCTCCAAGATGAGCTCCCGCTATCAGGTTCCTTACCCAGCAACCCAGGCTAACAGCCCCGCCTCATGGCATCGGCAACAAACAGGAGAGTGTACATGTCCCCAGTTCAGACGAGACAGCCAGTAGGCAGCAGCGCACTGGGAGCTGCCGGTGCAATCCCCGAGCTGGGCTGAGCGGAAGTGCGGCAGTTCAAGTTACCTGGAGACAGCCCCGCCCGTGACTTCTCGAAGGAGGCGGCAATGGTGAGGAACGAACCCCAGGAGTTTGTCGAACATGATCTGAAGGCCGTTCGGGTCAGACTCAACAGTCTGCTCCACAATCACCTATCAAAAGGAGCATCATTTTTAAAAAAGCACCTATAAGAGCAGTATGAGCTATATACCACAGAGAAGAGAATAGAGGAAACCTTAAAAACACAATTCCTCATGCCCGCCCTCCTCCCCCAAAACTGACACACTTTCCAAACAGAAGGTAAGTACCAGCTGCACCAAACACCAGCTCCTCGGATCAGGGGACAGAGGTGTGACCTTGGGGGAGACAAAGGCTGGGCGACTGAGACTGGCCTGAAGCCGAAACACCGCACACACTCATCTACTTCCCGTGTGAGCCTGAAAGCAGCTCTGTCCCGTCTTGACCTTGCCGTCTCCCACCAGTTAGGGAATGGGTTGAGACAGAGAATGATGGGAGAAAACACATCTTATTTTACTTTATTATTTTATGTTTTGTGGGGAGATTGAGAATCAAGAGATGGAGACACTTAAAATACAAACGTGGCCATAGTCTATTTCATAGGCCACTAAAACTTAAAATATTTTCTTAATATAGCACATTAGATTCAGTTCAATGGAAAAGGCATAAATTAGTAACTAAAGTATTTTCACCTACTGAAAAAGCACAACGTAGGTAATCGGTCTTTTTCATCCCCATAGAAACAGTGATGAAATACAACAGGAACTGACAGTACCGTGTTTCAGTAATCCTAACAACGCTAAGAGGGTTACTGAGATTAATCCTTAAGTCTCACTTTAGCCAACAGGAGTCATCGTCCCATTTTAAAAACGGAAGACGTTCATCCTGAAGTCACGGCACGGAGAAGCTTTGTCCTTACTGGGGCAGGAAGAATGCTCACACGGACTGGTAACTGCAAGACAGTCTTCAACTGGAGGACCGGCTTTGGGACTGCTCTCAGTTTGAACCAGACGGAGCTTGCCATTTCCTAAGTCGGAATGGTTGGGTGCTGGCGACCCCATACGAAACGGCTTATATTCTGGCCCCAAAGGCAGGACATACTGCCGCCTGTGACTTCACTCCACTCGACAGCTGAAGGCTAGTGGGTAACCAAGTTCCGGACTTAAAGTACTCCACTGTTAACCTGCCCATAAAAGCCCTTCATCCCTGAGCGTTCCCTCCTCCCCACCTCCCTGGCCTGGCAAGCTCCCCCACTGTTTTCCACACTTGGGCCCAATCTACTCCGTGAAGACACCGCCCTCACGGACTTTCCAGGCTCAGTGGGCTGTCCGCCCTCGGCCACCAGGCGCGAGGACTGGCCATCAGCCTACCTGTCCTACTCTTCCACCCTAGTGGTGCCAAAGTGCTTTTTCACAACTTCACTGACGTACAACTGACACACCTTAAAACTGACACAAAAATGTTCTGATCTGTCCCTCCTTCCTAGGCAAGACCCTCATCCCTGCAGTGTTAAGGTGACCCCGGGCCACGCCATCACTAGAGCGCACTGGAGAGCTCGCTAGATGCCTGGCAGGCTGACTGCACCCAGCGGGACCAGCCGTTCCTAACAACTGACGGCACAGTGACTGTGGGAATCCGTACGGAAGAGCTGACCTATCCCTCACACCCAGGGAAGAATCCAAGTCAGGGCAGATGCTCTAGCAGTGTTTGAAGGAGGAAACGAGTGCACACACCTCATCCACGTATGGTTTCACTAGAACTTGACCCACTAACGCCTCGGCATCCCGTGTCTTGTCAATGGTGGCGTAGGTCCGCAAGCAGTGCCGTATCATATCAACATTGGAAGTCCGGAGCCCTTCTAACAGCAGGTGTTCCAGTGACTGCTGTAACATGGCTGTAATTCTGGCTATCCGCTGCAAGAGAAGACAGCTGTAGAGAAAGTTCCAGCTAGAACAATTTATAAAAACTCAAATATATACATATATACACATACATAGGATATACGTAAGATTAAAATAACATTTTCTGGAGAGTTAACAGTGAAATCTCTTCTCCCCAGGATTTCTTTACAAGTAAATCTTTGCTTCATTGAAGAAATGACAAAAAGTTATTTTCCTCTTAAGCTACAGAGTAAATCTGACAAACATGTTTAAACCCAGACAAGGGCTTTGGATAAATTAATTCTGACTACATCATATAATGTGTCAAGTTACACGAAATTCAGAATTAATTTTACAAGTATAATTTGGAGAATATGCTGGTTTTTATGCAAAATCTACCTACTGTGACATGAAAAAAGGGCAGGGTCCCCAGAAACAAAAACCGGAAGAAAAAATTCAGAGCTGGCTTAAAAATCCTGTAAAGCAACAATTATCAGGGGCAATACGAGATTAAACTAAAATCGTTCAGCAAATTCCCAAGGAGAAACTGTGAAAATCTAAACCAACACTTACTGGTCTTACTTTGTCCAAAAGAGGCATGCCTTTGCTCTGAACAGCATGGAACTGTAACTGGTTAAACTCTGTGGCCACTCGCTCCAAAATCTGTCCAGTCAGAAGTGGGCTAGTAGAGACAGGTATAGAAGTTTAATTCCCAGAGTTCTTGAACTTCCAAGAGACTATATGACCCAATTAGCAACAGTCAGGCTTTAGCACCCACTGTGGGGTAACTTTCTTCAGAGCGTTTGCCCACAGACCCCTTGTCACAAGGTGAAAGCGAACGTACCTTTTGTGCCATCGATTTTCACTACACGCCATAAGCATGGCATGTTCTAGGTGTGTGTGGGGGGGGGGCGGGGGTTACGTAAAAGCCACTGACGCTGCCTGGCCCTGGCCACGGGGCCCCCACACGCAGCAGGAGCTGGACTGGGTCAGTGTGGGCACAACTATGTGTTTCCAGCATGTTCCTCAGGCTCTCCCATTCATGACGTCTGCATCTCGAACCCCTGCTCTCTCTCGCCTTTTCCCATCATTCATACCTGAATCCTCTTCTCGATATGCCTCATTCTCCCACCTCCCCAAACACCTCTAATACGTCTAAGGCACCAATACGGTGGTCTCTTCAACAAAAGAAAACTGGTCCTCTAGCAGCAATAAATGAAATGGCTCAGAGGAGCTTACTTTACACTTACGTTTACCAAAGAGCAGAAAGAGCATTCCACATGCTCTAGGTCCCACTGAGAAAATATTCATTTGTATCCCCGACCACGTGCAATAAATGCACCCCTGTCTCCCCCCAAACACATCAGAAAGCAGTGACACCACTCAAGAGGAAGTTCGACTGGTAAAAGAAGAAAACTATAAAGGCACTGAAGCACCTGCTGGCTTTCCCAAGGCGCCCGCCCCTGCTGATGCACAGGCAGCTAGTGAGGGAAAAGCCCCGCACCGTCGGGAAATACCACACACCACACAGGGGCCGGCAGTGCCCCAACCAGCGTAGACGGGAGGTGCCCAGCATGAGCAGCCCCACAGCTTACTCTCTCACTTGAATAGCCCGGCGTGGGTTTCTTATGTATCAGTTAGCTCCACGCTTCCTGGCCTAGGAAGCAAGCTATAGCTACTATTCACCGATCGGGGCCATGGGTCTCCTTTGTCTACAGCTCGAAGCTGCTGTTCCAAAGGGAAGGAGAAAACCCCTCAAAGGTGATTCCGAGCAAGAAAGAGCATCACGTCTGTTACACGAAAGACAGAGCCGCCAAGGAACAGAATGATAGAAACAGAAACCACTGAGGCATTTCTATCAAAGGAAACACAGCAGGAACAGGCAAATACAGAAAGAAAACTGGAAGGCGGGCATCAGAGAGGCCGATGAGGATGTGACCAGAGGGGCCGTGAGCACAGCTGGGGGGACAGAAAAGCAGAGCACATGAAGACAAACAGGGTCCCCCAGACTGATGGGAACGGACGCTCTCAGGGTCTCTGACTCATGCAGAGGAAGGGGGCGGAACGCACAGGGCAGTGGGCTGAAGCAGCACACGCCTGTAGTGAGCACTCACTGTCGCATCTCGATTAGGAAAGGAGGTAGGGACCTAGGACCCATGGATCCCTCCCCCTGGGACGTCTCCCCTCTTTATTACGTAAGGAGAGGTGTGGCGCGTGGGGTCTCTAAGGACCTTTCCAAATCTAAAGCATGAGCTCCTAAAATTACAAAATCCAACATGCCTTTTTGGTGGGACAAAGCCTTGGATCCCCATGTATATTCGTTTTGGCTTCGGGTGGTTTTGCCACGATGATCCAGTGTTACTCATGGGAAATCGTTACAGCTATCAATGTGATTTCAAAAACAGCTCCTGTTAAGCCCAGATTTCATAAGGACAAGGGCCTGTGTGTGCCGGGTGTGGCCGAGAGTCTCCCGGGGGCTGATACAGCCCTGCGAGTGGAGTCACGGTGAGCCTTATGCTCCAAGGGACACAGCCCCGAAGGACCCGGACGCAGGACACGCCATGCTCCTCTCACGGCTCTACGATGCGTCCCACCAGTGCCTACGTGCTCCAACAACTCACTTCCCGAGTCCCACATCTACCCGGCTGGCTGAAAATCCACACTGAGAAGGCACTAAGTCATAGTATAATGGAGAGAGCTGTCATCTTTTTTGTTTCATAAGCTCTTTCTTTCTTGTTCATGAAGTTCAACTAAATGTGTCCTACTCTGCTTCCAGTAATGATATAATGCAAGTGCAAAACACACCGATGCTTGACACTCCAGGCGTGTCTAGAGAAAATCGGAGAAAGATGAACGCTATACCTTGAAGATTCACAAAGATTTTGCTAGCTCTTAGGGAAGGTGATTCCAAACATAAGAACCTTCCACTGGGGGCACACGGCCTCTGACCCCACAGGGTTTAAGATGACATATTATAAACTTGACCATTTCAGGCACTCCCTTCTCCTGGAGCTACATTCAGAAACGCAAAGCTACAGACGTGGATTTTCTTCTTACTCAGAAATGCATTCTAACTAAAACCAAACCAAACCAAACCAAGATTTAAATTGGATGTGAAGTACTAATGTGTATGCAATTTAGTAACAAAATACTTACCTGCTTGCTTCTAGTGCAGATGTTTCTTTAGAACCTTGAGAACTTAAGATTTTTTCAATTTTTTCAACTGATCGAATAACTTGTATAAGCCTCAACACACACATCTACAAAGATAAAAATTAAGTGAACAAAAAAGTTATTATGTTTAATCTTAATCATCTTGTTTCCTATGCTGAGCACAGGAAAATATAAAACCAAAACTCAACTCTGAATATATAGAGCGTCCTACATTCTGAATATCTGCACAGTACACTGAATTCCCAAGAACGCAAATCTTAATTTTTGCTTTCTGGAACAAGCATGTTTCAATATTCTATTGCAAATTAATAGTAAAAAACCAACCAACCAACCCACCCTAGGCTTTTGCTTTCTCATATTCTGTACTCTTGTTTCTTCTTTTTCTCATCCTGAATTTATGGGCAGTCCATTTATTTTCTTATGGCCCTTTCTTCACCTCTTCAGTTTCTGACCATGTTTATCCTTTCGGTTTACATGTGTGTGATACACCTATTTGCCCAAGTGTCAATTCACTAAGACGTTTTACGCTCAGATATAACCAAGAGGTTGAGGGACGTTATAGAAACTCTCACCCTTAAGAGAACAAAAAAACCAAAGTTATCCATTAAACAAACAGTACCTGGGAAGCCCTCCCTGGGAGCTAGACATTCTTCCAGACAATGGGGACAGGAGGACAAAAACAAGAACAAGGCCTGCTCTCATGAAGCTTACAGTCTCCTCCAGAAACGCTCCACATGAATTCTTTGGACAAAAGCTGGGAGGCGACGTAAAGGAGAAATACAAAGTCTCTAAAATAGGCTTCTCCCCCTTGAGATTAAAAAAAAAAAATGACAATAAGGGGGCACCTGGGTGGCTCAGTGGGTGAAGCATCTGACTTGGACTCAGGTCATGATCCAGGGTTCATGAGCTTGAGCCCCACATCGGGTGAACATGAGCCCCAATTCTGGTAAGCCCCACTTCTCTCTCCTCAGTGCCCTCTCTCTGCCCCTCACTTGCTCCCTCTCTCTCTCTCTCCAAAAAAATTTTTTAAAATATGGTAATAAATACATGTACAAAACACTGGATAGAGTCAGAAGTCTGGAATCCCAGCTCCAACTCTGCTATGACATCGTTGTGATCACGAACCAATCAGGGATGTGCTGAACAGGTGCCGAGGTCGAGGGGGTGCCCCTGCCGTGAGGAGGGCCGGCTGACATACGGAAATGCTGACTTGCTACGCTGCACACGTGACACTAATGTAACCCTGTGTGTTCACTAACTGGGATTCAAAAGATAGTAATAAAGTAAGAGCTAAACCCAGAGCATAGAGAAAAAGATCAGAAAATAAAATTAAAATACAGGACGACTAACAGTAAAGGTGAGCTGTATTTAAAGAAGGGAATCAAAAAAGGAATAAACGTGGCAGAATCAGAGAGCAACACACCGCTTTCTCTAAAACAACCGGCCTGCAGTAGAACACGGAGTCTGCTTCAGAGAGCTCCCTTCCACCCTAGTCCCCAAAGTGGGGGTACTTCTTCAAAGGGGTGGCGAAAATGTATATGGCTGGTAAACCACCAAGTGCTTCACTGACATCAGTGACTCTTATTTCTTGTTCTGGAAAAAGTGAGGGATCTTGCGACCATGCGGGCACCTCTGAAATTCTGTCTCATTATTTCCAGTAGATAATGTGACATTACAATGCGTAATACGCACACGCACAGGAGCTTTGAAAACAAAGCTGCGTAATACTGACAAGCATGAGACGCGAGGAGAGGGCTCTGACCGGCACGTGGCGTAGGAAATCCTGAGGGATACCTTTTTCTTCCTGATGTCCTCTTGCTTACACATCCGTTCATCTACTGCCCGGATTCCTTCACTGACAGATGACCTGAGGCTCTTTAAAAAAGAATAAACAAAGTACTGTAGAAATTGTTCTGTAACATCATCGAGTTTATAATTTCACAGAACTTAATACCATGCAGACCAGGACTACGCAGGTAGTGACAACACCACAAACTATCAGACACAGTTGCTGTCGAGGGTGCTCATGATTTGGGGGCAAAGGGACATAAAGCCAGGGTTGCACTGGATTGACGGCCAGAAGAACAGTAGTACACATACAATGAATGCCATGGGTGGTCAGAGTGGAGAACGGGTAACCTGAAGCAAAGTACAGAAGAATCTGGAAAAAGGGTGGGACTCAAATCTGGCTCAAAACTGGGCATGCTGTCGCCGCAGAGAGGGGTCTTTAGGAGACAAGGGTGGGACAGTGTGAGCGTGGACACACTCGGGGCCGGCCAGGCGTGCACTAAGATGTGCTGTGGGCTTCGTTTTGGAGAGAAGGAGAAATAAGGGAGGAGTCAACTCAGGAGGACTTCACTCAGATACGGTCTTCAGATTCCACACGCTTCGGAGAACCAGAGAATGTGGAAGCACCACGGGAGTACATGAAATGTTGTTCTGGAAATACCAGGAATCAAGGAAGAAGAACAGAATGGCCAGAGAAGGGAGAGCTCCCAGATGGAGAGACAGGTCCAGAAGACAGGAAGTAGAGCCAAAACAACGGCTAACAGAAACAACTCGAATAAACTGGACAAATCACAAGAACTTTACAGAAAGGTAAATTAATTCACTCAAAAAACATTGTAAGATATGTACTAGATGACAGCGTGCAAGGATACAATAATGAAGACAGAAACGGTCTTATCCCTGAAAGATCTTAGAATCTCTTAGAATCTGGTCTTTGAGTCGGGACCAGAAAGGAAGGTCAGGTCTGTGGTTCATTAGGACAAAAGCAGCTATAAAGATGGCTGTGGAAAAGGGAGGGGACATGGTGCTGGAAGGGGCAAGGCTCGAAGGGGTGAGGCAGGACAGGAGCCTGCGTGCGCGAGAGCAGTAGTCAGCAGAGCAAATCCACCTCTGGGGAGAGGGTTTTCAGAGAAGAGTGGAAGCCAAAGGAAGGCCGGGCTGGTGGGACACCGTGGCTACAGGGCTGGGGGAGGAAGAGTACAGCAAGGAGGTGGCAGGAGAGACACCCCGGAGCAGGTGTGGGATCCAACAGTGGACGCCAAAAATCGCTCTTCCATTCGAGGGGAAAACACCGCAACAAGACTTGTAACATTCAAACAAGACCGGAACAAGGAAAAGTATTCCCTAGCTCAAGGCACAGCTCAAGATTTCCCCCTTCTAGGAGTTCTTTCCCGCCTCCCTCGGGGTTCTCAGCACTGACATCTCTGGCACACTGCATCTTTTCCGGCTCTAACCATGCACCGTGCCTTCCCTTAGATCATCTTCTACTTCCTAGTATCTCCGTAGGTACCAGGCACCGTCTTAGGAGCTGGGGCACAAGGCCACTCGACCTAGTGGTGACACACCCAGGAAAGGACAGTGCAGAGCACCAAGCTCATGACTGCACATCCGAATGGGGTAGGGGAGTGGTCAGGGCCTCTGACACAGACTGGGGGTTTGGGGAGGACGGGACAGCAGTTTTTTGTTGGCAGTGGTGCCCTAAGTCCCCCTCCGCTGCTCGCCACGTGGAGTCCCATCCCCAGCGGCTTCGAGTGGGGAGTCCAGTATTACATTTACATCATCCTTCAGTTACATGAGGGATCACACAGCTTTCGTGGACCAGTCTAGGAACATAACCGCATGTTCACTACTGTTGGGGGCGGGGAGGCACAGGACTTACAAAATTACAAATTGTCCAAAGAAGCCATTCAGAAGCTGGAAACCACTTACATATGAGTGAGGTGGCCTTTAGTTGAATTTGGAAACATTCTTACTCTCCCCTGACAGGTGAAGGTTGCTTACTCTGAGAATCTGTTTCTTCAGATCGACTGTATTCTCTAGGTCCTAATACCACATGCAAAAATAGAACATCAGGTACGGCTTTTCTGAAGGCAAAGAGGATAATCATGAAGCCATCAGAAAGTGACCACCGCACCACGAACCTAACAGATGAAAGGAATTCTCCTTGGAGAAGGCACATGAGGACCACATGCTTCCCGGCAGATTGTTTCTTATCAGCTGGGGACTTACCAGAACTTCTTCCCGTAACTGTCCCAAAGGCACAGACAGCTGATTGAGGGCTTTGTCCATGCCAACCTAAGGGCAAAATCACATTGGCACAAACATATCACGATCAGGAGTGACAGTGAAGTATCTTTTAATGACCAAAGCAGTACTAGACTTAAGTTATTTTTCTGGTGAGACCATATTTTGCTGAGTAACTAGTTAAATAATGGAAATGTTACTGTGCCACTAATATTGCTCATAGATTACGAAAAATCTGTTGGTGTACATGAAACTATAAAAATAAGGGAAGGCCTAATAAATGAAACCTTCCCTATGAACAATCTGCCGTTAGATGACATTTTAAATGAACATAAACATTTTAATGGAAGGTGAACAGCTGTCTCTAATTTATGATAGCCAGCCAGCTGATGTACAAGTCCAATGGGCTATGTCTCTCCTAAACATCATTATAACCCTTGGGAAAAATCCAAATTAAACAGAGCAGAGATAAAATTTTCCGGGTTTCTAATCCTACTGGAACATTTATGTTGAGGGTCTATTTCCCAAAAGCAAATACGCCTCATTAATTTTAATGCTTCTTGAAATTCCCATGGAGCTGCCGAGTTTCTGTAGATTTAAAACAAAATGAAATAAGAACAAGGAGACTTTTCTGCAAATATTACAACCCAAGCATTTCTAAACAGCTTTCACAAACACCTGCTCTGCTCATTACACATCATTCTTGTGTGTTTATAAAACCAAGCTCTCTAAATATCAGTACTGACCTAGGTCCCCTCAACCCAGCTCTGGCTAACACACACACACACCTGAAAGAAAATCCAACATTTCCCCCAGAACAGTTGATATTTGCTCTGCAAATGAGCCTCCACCAAGGAAGACTTCAGGGTGATCACATAGCAACTAACAAAAACAACCACTCAGAGATTCGTATCCTTTGCTTTTTACTTATTTACTAATGATTTCAAAAAATCATGAAGTGAGAGCGGCCTTAAATGAATAAAAACTAAAACCAAACAAATGCACGCCGAAAACTTTAGTTATCTGACTAATGAGATTAGTTGTGTTTTTTTGTGGGGGGGAGAAGGAAAATCAACTAAAATATTTCTTTTGGAAATCTACACTCCACTCTGAAGAGCAGATGTGTGTGAGAGGGCCTGGTGGACGTCGGGCTCACCAGGTTTGTGGAAAGGTTGACAAAGTCCGCGTAGTCCTTGTTGATGAGCTCCACCATGGCGGTCTTCAGGAGCCGGTAGTAGAGCTCGAGGTCGCCCCTCAGTTCCTCCAGCTGCACACGCTTCCTGCAGTCCGACACAAAGTGATCCACATCGAAATCTTCCTGAAGACCAAACCACGAAGGGAAAATGATTGCAAGGGTATCACACCTTAGATATAAAAGTAAAATCAGAGACAGAGAGAAGCGCCATTCTACTCATTTAAGGGGCTCTGCGGCTGTAGGGGAAGTGCCCGGGTCCCCACACTGACATCACAGGGGTGCTGGAAAGGGGGAACTCGGCCCAGAGCATTCTTTCCTGCTGCCTCAGGTCTACCAGGGATTTTACTGATTTTTAAAAATAATTTCACAGAGGCTCTTCTCAAAACAGAAATAGCTTTTGCTTCTCTGTTTTAAAAGTTAACAAATGGGGGCGCCTGGGTGGCTCAGTCAGTTAAGCATCGACTTCGGCTCAGGTCATGATCTCTCAGTCTGTGAGTTCGAGCCTCGCATTGGGCTCTGTGCTGACAGCTCAGAGCCTGAACCCTGCTTCGGATTCTGTGTCTCCCTCTTTCTCTGCTCCTCCCCTGTTCACGCTCTGTCTCTCTCTCTCTCAAAATAAATAAAAATCAAAAAATAAAACAAATAAAACAAATGTTCAACATCAAACTTTCAACCAGTAAATAAACAATGATATTAAAGAGAGTAAAAACTCACTCGCTCTCTGAAGCTCTACAGATAAGCACTATTCATATCCCCCCCGCCCCCACTATTTAACACTGTGATTCACATCCTTCCAGACTTGTTGTATTTTGGTCTTTTCTCTTTAAAATGTAAGTTACTTTTTCAAAACTTGAGATATGATGGACACATAATTTTTCAGGTGTACAAGATAATGATTTCCTAGTTTCATTTATTGTGAAATGATTACCATAAGACTAGTTAACATCCATCACTGTATACACACATTTTTCTCTTGTGATAAGAACGCTTAAGATTTACTCTTAGCCACCTTCAAATATACCATATGGTATTTACTAGATGTACGTGCTGTACATCACATCCCCAGAACTCATCTTATTAACTGCAAGTTTGTACCATTTGGCCTTTGCCCATTCCTGCCACACCTCCACCAATCTGTGCTCCATGACTTCATTTTGTTTTTGTTTTACAGATTCCACATCTAAGGGAAATGATACGGTATGTGCCTTTCTCTGATTTCACATAATATCCTCAGTGTCCATCCAGGTTGTTGCAAATGGCAAGACTTCCTTCTTTTTATGGCTAAATACTAGTCTACTGTATATACACATTTTCTTTATCCATTCGCTCACTGATGGACACTTAAATTGTTTCCAAGTCTTAGCTGTTGTAAATACTGTAATAAATATGAAGGACCTGTGAGTGTAAGCCTGGCTGGCCACTGGAGCCATGTGATCTAGAGGTACCCAGTAGGTGCCAACTGCAAAACATGGGGCACCAGATGGGCATTCAAGCTCCTCTCCTGCAAGTACCAGCGAGCAGGGGTGAGGCACAGGGACAGCCCAAAGGAACACCTGCCAGTTTCATCATTGACGTAAAAAGTGGGCCCCCCAGATGAGGGTTAAAGGAGATGCCATTTGCTCTAAGATAAGCAAATGGGCATGTTTTGCAGAAAGTCGGAATCCTTTTCAATGGGCTGCTTCTATGTGGAGCCCTGGGGCTGGGGGACTCCGCACACATGACCCCTCTAAGAACTGTTTCTTAGTTCCCTACAGTCTTGTGGGTCTCATGAATGCAAGCCTTGTTGGCTTTCAAAGCTAGATGTTTGGGGGGCTTGTCTCTCAAGTGCAGGTCTTAAAAGTTGGGGTGCTGAATGTGGGGTTCAAACCCTTTGCTCCTCGAGGAGAAGCCTGGGGTTGTGAGTTACCTCCCAAAAGAGGGTCACTGTGCCAGGCGTGGGATTTACGGCAAGACTGCATCTCACTTCAGAGTAGATTGTTCCTTATTCACCTAACGTGTGGGAGTCACTCAGCTAGCTTTGGGTATTTTTTTGGAGGAAATTGTTCCCTAGGTAGCTGTGGGTTCGGTGTATCCGTGAGAGGAGAGGAATTCAAGATCCTCCTACACCGCCATCTTGAACTGAAACCCCAGACCTTCTTTATGTGCGCGTGCATGCACACACATGGCAGCTTAATATTCATGCTCTTCTAAGCTGCTATTTCCCATTTAAAAATGTAACTTCAATGTCTTTTGGTAAAACATGTACATTTGTATTAACATTTTATATGGATGTTGAGTGTTCCATTGAACAGATGTTCAGACTCTTTCACAATTGATTTCCAAGTACTGGTCTCACGTACTAGTTATATTCTGTTTCCCATTTATTACATTTTGATGCCCCTGGCATAAATGTTAAGAACCATATGCACCATTTCTTAAAGATCTAATAACCAGAACTTGTTTAAACTGGCTTTCTTCACCAGCCAAACACCTACCCTGATAGTGTCAGAGAAGAGGAATTCATATCAAACCATAATTTCACAGCCATCTACTGAAACCCTACCTGCTTCTTAAACTGGGGCCGGAAGTAGCCTGGACTTTTGCTTCTTGAGACCGCCTCAGACAACACCTGATGCTCACAGTCATGAAGCACATCAGAGAAGGAGCGTAGGGGCAGGACTCCGCTCAGAATCCTGGCCATGCTCCTAACCACCTCGCTGTCTGCCTTCAGGTACTTCACTTTTCCTGCCTCGTCACATGTTCTCTCAAGTTCTGAACTTGGCGATGGCATTCTAAATCCTATAACTCAGACCTACTAAACAAATGCTACTAGGTAATATCAGTACTCAACCTGCCATTTAGGTATCTGTTCTCGGATAAACACTTCCCAGTAACCAGTGAACACTGGATTGGGCACCTTTTGCTGTGAGGACAAGCCCAAACTCCCAGCGGCATCTAGCAACAGACACATTTCACTTACCAGAAATGGTTTTACTCTATAGTGTAAATCTGCTAAACGTTTAAAAAGAAAGGCTTTACAACCCATTGACTTTATGGTCAAGTGATTTTTCAAAGGATGCCAAGACCAACGAATAGGGGAAAAACAGTCTTTTCAAGTGCCCACTGCTGAAACAAGTAAGTATCTACACACAAAAGAGTGAATTTGGAACACCAACCTCACACATGCACAAATATGTAACTCAAAGAAGATCAAAAGCTTAAATAAAAGGGCAAAGGCTCACACTCTAAAAGAACACATAGGTGAAAATCTGCGGGACTCTGGATTAGGTAATGCTTTCTTAGATATGACACAAAAAGCATAAAAAAATAATAGGTAAACTGAACTTGAGCAAAAGAAAAACGTGTGTGTCAAAGGATACTACTGAGAAAGTGAAAAAGACAACCCACAGAATGGGAGAAAACATCTGCAAATTGTCTATCTGACAAGGATCTAATAACCAGAATACGCAAAAATACTTACAGCTCAACAATAAAAAGACAAATAACCGAACTTAAAAACAAGCAAACAACTCTGAATAGACATTTCTCCAAAGAAGATACACAGATGGTCAATGGCACACGTAAGATGTTCAACACCATTAGTCATTAGGGAAATGCAAATCAAAGCCACCCTGAGACACGACTTCACACCCACCAGGATCCTATAAAATAAGAAGAAAAAAAACCCCAGAAGACAATGTTTGGCAAGAAGGCAGAGAAACTGGAAACTTCTGTGTTGCGGTGAGAATGTAAAACGGTGCAGCTCGTGTGGAAGGCAGTTCGGCAGTTCCTCAAAACGTTAAACAGACAACTAGCCAGCGATTCTGCATCTGGGCGTGCACCTGCCAGGACTGACGACAGGTGCTCACGTGCGGGAAGTGTTCGCAGCAGGTTATTCGTAACAGCCGAAAAGTAGAAACAACCCAAATGTCCACCCACTGATGAGGATACGTAAAATGTGGCGGAGCCTATCGTGCAGCCAAAAAAGGGGAATGAAGTGCTGTCATGTGTGCAACATGGATCAACCCTGAAAACATTCTACTTAAGGTTAAAGGAAGCCAGATACAAAAGGCTGCATGTCATATGAGTCCACTCACACGAGATGGTCTAGAACAGGCAAATCCATAAAAACAGGAAGTAGACTAGTGGTTGCCAAGGAAAGGGGGGAGGGGAGAGTCAGAACTGACAGGTTCCTTTTTCAGGGGATGGACATGTTCCAGAATGAGACAGTGGTGATGGATGCATGGCAAAGTAAATGTACTAAAACCAGTGAAGAATTCAGTTTAAAATGGTACATTTTATGCCACATCAATTACATCTCAATGAGAAATGAAACATCTTAAGCATCAACAAGTAGAATGTGCAAATACATTAAAAAATCTTAAGTAACACTAATTAAAAGAAAGCTGGAGTCACTGTATGAATTTCAGCTAAGACAGACTGCAGAGCAAGGAAAATGACTAGGCATGACGAGGATACATGATAAATGATAAGGAGATCAATTCACCAAGAAGATACAATCACCCTTAATGGAGAAGTGCCTACCCAACAAGGTGAGGCAGGAACTACCGGTACTGCAGGGAGAAATAAACAAATTCATTATTAGAGCTGGTGATTCCAACACTTCTCCATCAGCGACACACACATCCAGCAACAGGGCGACAGGGGGGGCATACAGTTCACTCAGCGTCACCACCAGTCAACTCGGAGTGGACATCCATAGACAACTTCATCCAATAAGAGTAGAAAACACATCCTTCTCAAGCTCATATGGAAAATCTGCCAAGGTAGAGTAATTCTAGGCCATAAAACAACTTAACAAATTTAAAAAAAATAAAGTTTATACAAAGTATGCTCTCAGGCCACAATGGACTTAAAAAGCAATAACAGAAAGATAGATGGAGAAGTCCAAAATACACAGAGGTTAAACAACACACCTCTAAATAACACAAGAGACACAGAAGACAAAGGAATTGAAAGCTATTGTGAACTGAACATTAAGTACAACAAGGCAAACTGTGCAGGGTGCTGCTTAAAGGGAAAATATAGTATTGCATGCAAATATCAGAAAAGAAAAAGGATCTAAAATCAATAATCTAAGCTTCCATTTTAGGCAACAAGAAAATGAAAAAAATCTAAAGCGGGAAAAAAATAATAAAAATTAGAGCAGAAATCATTTTATTTAAACCAGAAAAATTTTTTTAAAAAATCAATAAACCAAAATCTGGTTCTCTGAAAACATCAATAAAATAAATTAACCCTTAACTGGCTAACAAAGAAAACAACACAGAAGACATAAATTACTAAATTACTAATATCAGATAAATCACTGGTAAATTCAACCAGGTGTTTCAGGAAGAAATAACACAATTCCAGGATATTGTACAATGTTCTAGCATCTCTTCCAGAAAGTAGAGGAAAACTAGAGGAGCACTTCCTACCTCGTGCTGGGAGACCGCCAATACCCTAACACTGAAACAAATAATGCAAACTAATATGTCTCATGAACATACTAAACAAATGTAAAAATCTTCAACAAAAATTAGCAAAGAAAAGCAGTGTCTAAAAAATCATATACCACAATCATGTAGGATTTATTCCAGATATATAAGTGTGGTTCGATATTAGAAAATCAGTGTGATTCATCACATCAACAGAAAAATCACATGGCCGTAACAACGGATGGAGAAAAAACATTGGACAAAATCTGCATCCTTTCATGACAAACCCTCAAAAAACTAGGAAGAGAAGGGGACTTCCTCAATCTGATAAAGAATTTCTACAAAAAAAAAAAAAAAACAAAAACAAAACCCTACAGCTGGGGCAACTGGGTGGCTCAGTCAGTTAAGCATCTGACTTCGGCTCAGGTCATGATCTTGCAGTTCATGAGTTTAAGTTCCACATCGGGCTCTGTGCTGACAGCTCAGAGCCTGGAGCCTGCTTCAGCTTCTGTCTCTCTCTCTCTCTCTGCCCCCCCCCCCCCGCTTTCTCTCCACACTTGCCTGCCTCCCTCCCTCCTCCCAATCTCTCTCTCTCTAAAAAATGAATAAACATTTTAAAAACGTGTTAAATGACACACAGCTAACATAATATTAATACTGAGAAAAGAGAAGATCTGGAACAAGGCAAAGATATGAAATAAGGCAAGAAGAGGAAATAAAAGGTGCACCAATTGGGAAAGAATAAAACTTTGTTCACAGATGACATGAGTGTCTGCAGAAAATTCAAAGAATTCACACACACACACACACATGCACACGCACACGCAGACACACACGCACACGTACACACACCGTCCTGAACGAGCTGAGTGATTTACAGCAAGGTTGCAGGACACACGGTTAATATACAAAAGTCAAGTCGTTTCTTATATACCAGCAATAAACAAGTGGAATTTGAAATTAAAAACACACCATTTACATTAGCAGACAAAAAAAAATTAAATACTTAGGTGCAAATCTAACAAAATATGCAAATGATCTCTATGAGGAAAAGTACAAAATTCTAATGAAAAGAAAGCAAAGAAGGTAAGATCTAAATGGAGAGATGGTCCATAATCTTGGACAGGAAGACTCAAATACTGTTAAGAGGTCTGTTCTTCTGGAATTGATCTACAGCTTCAATGCAATCCCAATTAAAATGCCAGGAAGTGATTTTGTGGAAATGAGAAAACTGATTCTAAAGTTTGTATAGAAAAGCAAGAGTCCCAGAATAGTCAACACAAAGCTGTGGATTCCGAAGTGCCAAAACCTAGAAGCAATCTAAATTTCCTTCAAAAGGTGAACAGAATACATTGTGCCACATCCACACAATGGAATATTATTCAGCAATAAAAAGAAATGAATTATTAAGCCACAAGACCTAGAAGAACCTTAAGTGCATACTGCTAAGGGAAAGACCTGGAAAGGGTAAATGCTAGGGGCACCTGGGTGCCTCAATCATCTAAGCATCAGACTCTTGGTCAGGTCACAATTTCACAATTCATGAGTTCAAGCCCCATGTTGGGCTCTGAGCTGACGTACAGAACTTGCTTGGGATTGTCTCTCTGTAAATATAAATAAATAAACCTAAAAAAAAAAAAGGCTGAATACTAATATGACTCCAACTATCTGGCATTCTGAAGACGGTAAATTTTTAATAACATTTTTACTCTTTATTATTATTTTTTTAAAGTAATCTCTACACACAATGTGGGGCTGAAACTCACCACCCCAACTGGCCAGCCAAGTGCCCTTGAAGAGGTAAAATTTTAGATGGTAAAAAGATCCGTGGCTGCAGGGGTGAAGGGAGAGGGTGCAGAGAGAAAACAATGAATAGGTGATGTGCAGGGGTTTTGGGGGGCAGTGCAACTCCTCTGTGAGATACTGTAATAGTAGATAAAAAACATTATATATTTGTCAAAACCCACTGAACTGTGTAACAAAACAGTGAGCCCTAATGTCAACTATAGACTTCAGTTAATACTATATCAGTATTGGTTCATCAGTTGTAACAAATGTACCCCAACAATGTAAGACATTAACAACAGAAGAAATCACGAAAAATGAGAGAGAATATATAGGAACTCTGTGCTTTCTGCTCAATTTTTCTATAAAACAAAAATTGCTCTAAAAAACTCGCTTATTGGGGTGCCTGGACGGCTCAGTCATTTAAGTGTCCTGATTTTGGCTGAGGTCAGGATCCCAGGGTGATGGGATCAAGGCCCGTATCGGGCTCTGTGCTGAGCATGGAGTCTGCTTGAGATTCTTTCTCCCTCTGCCCATGTCCTGCTTGTGCACACTTGCTCTCTCTAAAAATAAACAATTATTTAAAAATTAAAAAAATTAAAAACTCCTCTACTAATTAAAAATATATCTAAGTTACATGAACTCTCTTTTCCTGGAGTATTAGTTGCTTTTTGAAAGTGAGTTACTTTAATCAAAAAGCATTTTAAAAGTGAATTTTTTTCTTTCATTAAAATATATATGCTTCGTCCCACGTCTGAAGAGCTGGAAGGGGTCAAGACTTGTGCTCTCTAAGCCCTGAAATTAGAAGAAAAATAGTTTCGGTTTATACTCTGGGGCATTTCCCACTTGAACTCAGGTAAGTACAAAGGCCCCAGAAGGCCAGAAGTTGTGAAATCACGAGGTGATGGAACCTCAGAGAGTAAATCAGCAGAACAGAGCAGCTGCAGACAATTTAAGAACCATTACCCAGAAGGGCAGCAGTGACATCACTCAAGGTTAAAACCTAACAGAGTTTAAAAGGCTAGCTACTTTAGTAACTATTTGCATTCAGGGATGGCAAACAAAGACTAATACAAAATAACTAGGGAATTAAGCATTTACAACTTACCAAAGACCCAAATATTAGCATCTTTAACGCGGTGACAATTTCACAGCACTTTGCAAAGACCCAAATTCTCTAAGCTGTAAGCAGTAACCCCCCTACATACATGGAATTATAAAGTCACGACCTACCATATCCACAACGGAACAGAGGCTGCCGGGCACCGCCATTCTGCATCTAGAATCATGGGAGGTACGCAGAGGGCACACAAAATGTCCGATCCCTGCCCTGAAACAGGGCCCGTTTCATTGAGACACAAATACAAAATAGTTAAGTGCTAACCTGCACACTAAATAAAATACGGGTCAAAGACCTCGGCAATTAGTGTGAGCCCATGTCTGTACTTCTAACGTTCCTGAAGACCAGGGGCCAACAGAGAGGGGTAAGACCCTTGTATCCTCCATAAATACGACTTAAATGCTGACCCTGCAGCTCGGGCTCTGCTCTAAAACCTGGGGACAGAGCCAGGAGAGGGTCTCTGCTCTTAAGGAACATTTATTCTAATGCAGAAATGAGAAAACCAACATGTAAACAAATGAATGTGGTATTAATGAATCGTGACCAAAGTCAAAAAGAAAATGGGACACTTGTGAAGGTGAGTGATGAAGGGGAGGTACTTGAACTTGGAAGACCAGGAAACACAGAGAACAAAGACATCAGTGTTGAGATCCAAATGACGTGGGGGAAGTGTGGGAAGAGTGTTCCTGCCGGAGGGAGCAGCGCATATGCAAAACGGTCCCTGGAGCTCTTCCCACACATCTGGGTCCTCATCTCTCTCACCGCAGCAGGTGACAGACACCTGACAGTCTGGGACTGGTGTCTCTGAGACACAATTTTATTTGGTTACTACATTATTCAAGCCTGAGAAGTTAAAAACATATGCTAACGAGTTCTTTACACACACACACACACACACACACACACACACACACACATAGACAGCTCATCTTGAAAGTATCATGAAATAGTAACACTTAAATTCTAAGGAACATCTGTTCTAACATTTTGTTCTTGTTCTACCATTATTTTAAATCTAACGCCTTTGTTCAATACATATACCTGTTTGACATGCTTCTGAAAAGGCAAAGAACACCTATATTCTGTAAATCTATTCACCCATCTAACAAATATTTGAGCACCTAATTATGCTCTGTTCCAGCTGATTTCCTCTTTATCTCTCCTTTTCCTCTCAATTTAACACTAATCATAATCTATGTTGGGTTTTAGTTTACTTTTTCAACTTAATTTCTTGACCTATTTAGTGGAATTACCTAGTTTGAAAGTTCTCAACATTGGTCACACATTAGAATCACTTGAAGAACTTAAAAAAAAAAAATAATAAAGCCCAAGGAGCGCCCGGCTGGCTCAGTTAGGTAGCATGCAACTCTTGCTCTCAGGGTTGTGAGTTCCAGTCCCACGTTGGGTGTAGAGACAACCTAAAAATAAAATCTTAAAAACTAAAAATAAAAAAATAAAAAGAGCCCAAGCCTCAGTTGGCAATTAATTTTAAGAAATTTGATGCTAAATGCTATAAACTAGTTAAATAACAAAAAAATCTTCTTGCTCTCAAATTTTGAATATTACAATAATCAGTAACTTGGTAGGCCAGAAGTGCAACAGTTTACTCAAATGATATATTTTATAACAGTATTACAAAGAGTAGGCTAGAAAATCAAAAGCAAGCAAGCACAAGAGTGCGGCATAAACATGGGGAAACAAAAGAAAGCAAGAAAGTACTCGACCATGAAGCGAATGCTTTGTCTCTGAGATCAGAGGCTTAAAGAGAAGGATTAAGAAGGAAAAGAAAGATCTCAGTGCACTCCAGGGAAGAAAAGTCCCCCAACACCCCTCCTGCTTATTCTTCTAACAGAACACACAGCTGGTTGAAGCAACCACGTCCTGGTTGGTGCCAACCTTCCCAACTGTCCCACGAACACCAAACGCAGCTTGGCACAACCAGTGACGGACTGTGTGTATGCCAAGGGTGCCCCTGCAGAACGCAGAACACACAGAGAGCAGCCTATCATGAGGACTGCTGTACAGGGAGTCAGTGAGCCCACGTTTGACACTGTGGCATCAGTTGACTCAGACCTTAAGGGAAGGATCTGGAAGATCCCTGGAGTTCCCATCACGTACATTTCTAATCACAGGTAAAGCACCGAGCAGCTGCCTGATGATTATGTAGCCCCTGCCTGATGATTATGTAGCCCCTCGGTTCTAATTCAAAAGACAGAGGTCCTGAGCCTTCCTTTACCCACTGTTTGTCTCCACTTCACACAGTGAGATGCTACAGCAGGAATTAACCTACTTTCCAGGGCTTAAACACACTCACTTTATGATGTTCTGAAACTGGTAGTTTGTATCATTTTAAATTTTGTCAGATCTTCTTATAAAGCAGATGACTGCTCATGTTAAGAAAAAAAAAGAATATCAAAAGCAAGGACAATGAAATACCACTTGTTTTGCAAGAACCTCTTCCTACCAAGTGCCAATCAAATCCAAAGTATTTCGTATTAGTAAACTTTTCTATGAAACGAAATGTAACCTAAGGTCTAGATATGGCTAATTCAAATTTTTCTGTGGCAGTCAGTCTCAAAAATACTATGTCTGTCTCAAACTGACGTGGAAGAGAAAGGCATCAAACCAAGAACCTGTGAGGTGAGAGCTCAGCTCCTGTGCAGTGAAGCGGCTCCCGGGAGCGGGGGTCCCTGGGCATCAGCCGCGGCCCTGCTCTCGGGCTGCTGTCTGCACTTCGTGGCTTTCCCCGTTCCCTTCTCCGTTGGTGGCTTCTCCAGGTGCAGTCAACAAAGTCCACTGCAAGCAGGCCACCTTCTCCCTCTCGCCTCATCTACTGTGCCTAAGCTGCAGGCCGAGAGTGCAGATCGCCAGCCTTGTCAGAATTTCTTCTGAAATGTGATGCGGGTCTCGATCTCGTCCCTACTGGGGAAAGGCCGGCACTCAGGCTTTCGACTTTGTACCATCTTTTGGGCTGTTCTTGGTATTCCAATTGTCCCTTTTCCCCAAGTCCCCAGCTGTGGCCTCTGGGAAGGAACACATTATGGTATTATGTCCCGGGACTGAAGCAAGGGGGTCAGGCGATATGGCCCGTGACTTGCCCCCAAATAACTGCTGTGTGACTTTAGGTGAAGTCAGGACACCTCAGGCCTCACTTTCCTCATCTTCAAACCAGAAAAGGTGACTACCATCTTTCTTTCAAGGAAGCACGAAATGTCAAGGGCTGGGAGAGGCTGCAGAGATGATGCAGATAAGCACCAGCCCATTAGACTGCAAAACCGGAGCCATAAGCGAGTGATTAGCCTCAAGTCACAGACCAGTGGACAGCAGGGCTGAACGTGGGACCCACGTCTCCAGGTCACAGACACTCACCCAGCACAATACAAGAACATCTGAGCACCTGGTCATTGTTCCCTTTTCTATTTCCCCATTAGAATACACACTCCTTGAGAACAGGGACACCCTTGACTTACTTCCTCCTTTAGTATCCCCAATTCACCTGACAGAACAGGGAGGAGCCTCAATGACTCACCCCCACTAGTTCTGTCATGTCTGCAGATCCTACAGGATCCCACCCCCGCTGGTTCTGTCATGTCTGCAGACCCTACAGGATCCCACCCCCGCTGGTTCTGTCATGTTTGCACAGATCCTACAAGATCTACAAGAAGCCACCATAAAGATGGTTCCCGATTTCACTTCTCATTAAAAAGGTATTGTGTGTCTACCCAGGGTGCCACGAAAGCCACTGTGTGCTGGGGGTGCAGGAAAGGAAGTGCAGGCAATAGAGGCAGACTGGCTCGGCACAGAATCACCCTGCCTGCCAATAAAAACTGTCCCGCAGGGGAATGAGCCTCTTTGAAATATGTTCAAATGTTTTGGAAAATGTTTTCTCACGAGCCAGTGAACTAACCAGTCACCTTTACACACGAGACTAGATACGTATTTTGAAAAGAGCGCTGCCTGCAGTGTAGACCAGGGACTAGAAACAGGCAGAGACAGGTGCAAGGAGACCGTGTAAGAGGCCTTGATGGTGTGATGGCCAGAGAGCACTGTGAAGGGAGCACTGTTAAGGGTGCACAAAGAGATGGAGAGTAGATGGATTCCAGAGGTATTCAGGATGCGAAATCCATGGGACTTGGTAATAGACTGGATTTTGGAAAGGTAACGGGAGGGGACTTCTGGTTTTCGGGCTTACAACTCGATGCATGGTGGACCATTTACGGAGACAGGCAACAGGACAAGAAAGCTGGCTTTCAGGGGAGGAGCTGCTCGCCAATTCAGTTCTGAACATGGTGAGTGTGAGGGGCCACAGAGACACCAAGAAGAGACGTCAACAGGTTCAGTACACAGTTCGGAGCTCAGGAGACATGTGGCCAGACACAGGAATCTGCCTCGCCTGCCTGGTCCTAAAGCCACACGAAGGACCTTCTAGGGAAAGGAGAGGACACGTGACTGAGCCCATAACCAGCCATTCATCAGCTACAAGGAGGCAGGAGACAGGCCAGAGAGATAGGAAGAAAATCAGAAAGCCATGCAGAGCATTTGGTCCTCGGAGAGTTCAAATAAGGAGAGAGAAAACGGCCAGCTGGATCGACTTACATCCAGTAGACGCTGTGAGAACTCTTCGCTGGAATCTTGGGGCCTTAAGTGACAGGTGAGAAAGTAAAGACAGCCCTGGAGCCCCGGCTGTGATGTGCTCCAGTGTCAGGCCCACACCGAGAGGAGAGGCGGGAGGTTCAAGGGGAAAGGCGCGAGAAGAGGAGCACGTACGCAGGCCGCAGGCCGAAGGGAAGGGGTGCAGGAGAGGATACCAACAGGGTCCTGGGAAAGCAGGAGGGCGGGGCTCCAGGCGTGGGGAGGAGCGAACTGGAGGAGAGGGGAGAGCCCCTCCGCATGCCAGGGGAGGAGGAGGAGGGAACAAATACAAGGATGGGATTGTCGGCAGCAGGATGAAGGAGTTCCCATTTGATGGGCCGCTATTTTTCCTGTAAAACTGGAGATGAAGACATACGGCGGGACGGAAGGGAAAGCTAGGACGACAGCAGCACACCCAATTTACCTTTGTTAGCATTGCCACTCTCTCCCTACTGCCAGCACCCTGCATTCTATCCATCTACGAGTTGATGTCAAGCCTAAGGATCTCTGTATTTTTAAGCTCACAAAGTATGATGTTGCCACCACCTCTGCCCCAAGTGGCTCTTCCTATCTGCTGCTCCTGTGTTTTGATCACCTACATCTTTCACAAATCTTTCCTCTTCTCTGTATTTCTCATCAGATCTCATAAAAACCACTGAAATAACTTAAAAAAATTTTTTTAACGTTTATTTATTTTTGAGAGATGGAGAGAGAGCACGAGTGGGGGAGGGGCAGAGAGAGGCAGACACAGACCTGAAGCAGGCTCCAGGCTCTGAGCTGTCAGCACGGAGCCCACGTGCGGCTCGAACTCACGAACTCATGAATCGTGAGATCATGACCTGAACCGAAGTCAGACGTTTAACTGACTGAGCCACCCAGGTGCCCCTGAAATAACTTACGTAGTCTCCTGCTGCCACTCAGCCCCAATGTGACAGGCAGGACCATGTAATTTCCTGCTTTAAACTTGTCTGTAACTCCACAAGGGACACTGCCTCCACACAGAGCCCTCGCTGCAGCACACAAGGTACAACTTGCAGCCCCAGCCCACACACCTTTCCTCCCAGCCGGCCTTACTCCTGGCCACCCTTCCAGGCCCCAGCCTCCCTGGACAAAGGGTAGATTCTGGGCACACTCGTTCATCCCACCACCATGCCAACGCCAGACCTTCCCTATCTTTCTACCACCACATCTAGATTGCTGGCTGGCACCCAGCAGGCGGCCACTGAGTGCCCGTTTGCTGAATGAGCTCCGCCACCACTGCCCAAGCAGGTCCGCCTCGTGTGTGGCCGACTGATGACACATTTCTAGTCAACCGATGGCATTTCAATCCATCTCCGCTCTCTGGGTGAATATATGATCTTTTCTAACTCTCCCTCAGACAGGAAACCTCTCCAGTTACAAAATGTGTAGAAACACACCCTGAGAGCAAGCTCTACACGGAACTGTAACTTATCAAATGTCTCTCGGAAGGAAACACAAACTGCAGATAACCTTGATCTCCAGGTCCCGCCTAGAAAATCAATAGCATTTGATGCAGAACAGCTGGTCCGCATTATTTTCCTTCTACCTATGAAGTGGTCACGTTAATTAGCGCCACAAATTATACGGCACCTTCGGAAGTTTTAGAGCCACGGAGCCAAGCTGCTCTCTCCCTACCTCGAGGGGCTACTTTAGCACTCCTATTTTGAGATTTCTACTTTCCGAAGCTGCTTCGACCAGAGGCATTTTGTCAGCTCAGAGTGAGAAAGGTGGTGGGGCTAGTGAAGTCTGAGAAATGCTCCTGTTGTACCTAAAGGAAGCCTGAAGTCCAAGGACAGACAGGCTAAAAGATTTCTGTGCCCTGACATGCTTTAACTCCCTACGTGTGCCTTTTCTTCGTTCAATGATCTCTCCTCATCATGTAACCTTAGCTAACAAAGGGCTTCTGGTTTAGTGAATTCACTTTGTCCTCTCTTCTAGACATTCCATTCGAGTTACACCGTTCACTACAGGGGTTTGGAAACACCATTGTACAAGAACAAGAAGACATTCTTCCTCGGTCTGGACAGCCTCGCATGTTAAAAACAACGATGACCATGTTACAGAGGATCCAGATAGAAATGCTTTTGAAAGCCAGAGTCTGGGAGATAGGATCTGAATGCAAATATCAAAAGGGGACTAGCGGGTTAACCTCGACAAAGAAAAAAAAATACTGGGACTTGAAGTCATCAAAAAATAAGACACTTAAACTCACTCTTTCAAAATTTTAGGTGCCCACAGAGGCAAAACTTTTAACTTTTTAACCCTGAAGCCAGCTACTAAGTGGTGTCAAAAATCCCAATCCTTAAGAAGTAAACATGTTTTGATAGTTTAAGTACAGGCCCAGAGGGAGACACAAACTGGGTAGCAACGTTTCTCCTAGCTCTGATTCAAATCTCGGTCATTTTCAAGGCTGTGCTTGATGAACCTTTATCGTCAGTAAAACGTTTTCAGTTTAGGTTTCTGGTCAGTAAGTTTACGTCCCACAATGATCTGCAGACAACCTTCGACTTCACCTAATAAAGAGAAATGGGGCAACTTTAGAAGAGGATGGACTGCTTTGTGATACTGCAGCAGAAGTGAGGACAGTGCAATCTTTTATAGATCTCTCGTTCCAGGAGCTTTAGACGAATGTTGGGCAAAATCTTTAGATTAAGTGCCTTTTTTTACCCGACCCGATCCCTGGGTGAGTAGGTACGTTTAGAGACGTTAGCACACACTGACTGGGTTTCTAGGTGCAGGGCACTGGCAACAGGCTGCTGTCAGCCAAGGGGACCGGCAATTTGACTGCACCCGTGCGATAACAGAGTCGGGTCCCAACAGGGGCGTTTACGATTAGCTCAAAACTTTCAGGCCTTTTCACCCAATAGGCGCGATTTCGCAGAAGCGCTTCCTCTAGGCTGCACCTCCCAAACCTGAGGCCAAGAGACTCACTGCGAAGTGCAGCGAGGTCCCCGCCGAGGTCCCCGCCGAGGGCGGACGCGGCCCGGGAAGCGCGCAGGGCAGGCCCGAGGAGAGGCCCCGGAGGGCAAAGGAGGGCAGGCCACCCACGGCCCGGCTCCGGGGAGCGGAGCCCCGGCGCGCACCTTCATGAACTCGTCCTTGTCGAAGCAGAGCGTGTCCGGCCCCTTGGGCAGGTTCATCCTACTTTTCTCCATGCCGCCGGCCACCGCCTCTCAGCGCCGAGACCCGAGCGAGGAGAAGCAG
>PISW01003336.1:0-213683 GCA_004023785.1 Mungos mungo | reverse complement strand
CTATTCCATTGGTCTATGTGTCTGTTTTTGTGCCAATACCATACTGTCTTGATGATGACAGCTTTGTAGTAGAGGCTAAAGTCTGGGATTGTGATGCCTCCCGTTTTGGTTTTCTTCTTCAATATAACTTTGGCTATTCGGGGTCTTTTGTGGTTCCATATGAATTTGAGGATAGTTTGTTCTAGCTTTGAGAAGAATGTTGGTACAATTTTGATGGGGATTGCATTGAATGTGTAGATTGCTTTGGGTAGTAATGACATTTTCACAATGTTTATTCTTCCGATCCATGCATAGGGAATGTCTTTCCATTTCTTGGTGTGGAGACACTTTTGATTTTCACAGCTGAGCAGGAGGAAGACCAGGAAGAGGTCAGGGGTGTTGCTAAACATCCTATAAGCCACAGGAGAGCCCTCACAGTGGAGAATGTCCAGCCCACATGTCAGTAGCACCAAGGTTGAGAAACCCAGGTTCAAAACATGGGACTTAATGATTTTGTACCTGTTCATGCTAGGCACTATCCTTAAAAAGACCCTAATATTTTTGGTATACTAATATATTTTTTCTTAAATTTCAAATACATTATTAAAGGTGTTTCAATATAATTGCAAAATGGGTAATAATATTATCTAACTCTTGGGGAACATGAATAACCTAGTAAGACTGATTCATCAAAATGCCAATAAATGGTCAAAATTGACTTCACCAGACATAGCTTATAAACTGATTAGGGGACTCAACTTTAATCTTTTAAAATAGTCGTATGTGCCACATATGAGGATGAATTTGTTGGTGAGGTCTCTATTTAACCTTAGTTTCTTCATAAACAAATAATCATTTGACCAGCAAAGAGTTTTATTAGACTAACAAATGGAATTGAAAATGGCTAATTTATTTATTGCTTTAGCATTGCTAATCTCCCAATTTTATTTAATTTGGCCAACCACTTGCATATATCACTTTAGGGCAAATACCTACTACTTATGCCTTAAAATTATGTATATAATTTTCTGTTTTATTTATTTTATTAATACCTAGCTCTTATGTTAGTTTTAGAAAGTGAATAGTTTGCCTAGAACAGATATTAGAAGATGATGCTCTTCAATCTTTCTTAAATAACAGGAAAACTGTAAGTGACTAGAGGTATCAATGGACAGATCAGTTTCACCCGACATACAGTCTAAGAAGTTTGGGGCGCCTGGGTGACTCAGACGGCTGATCGTCTGACTTCGGCTCAGGTCATGATCTCATGGTTTGTGAGTTTGAGCCCTGCCTTGGGCTCTGTGCTGACATCTTAGAGCCTGGAGCCTCCTTCAGATTCTGTGTCTCCCCCTCTCTCTGCCCCTCCCATGCTCGTGCTCTGTCCCTCAATAATAAAAACATTAAAATGTTTTTTTAAAAAAAGAAGTCCTGAGCTCTGCAGATCATTTGAAAAAGATCTCTGATATATGTACATCATAAACAATCATTTAATAGTAATAACAAATGGATCGTCACTAATACCTGCTGAGCAACAATTATGTCCTAAGATTTTCAAAGGCATCAAATGATTTAACCTTCAAAGCATCCCTAGTAGGCTGATACTCTTCTCTTCCCATCGTGAAGACAATGACCATGGGCATTGCTCAGAGAGGTTAATATCTTACACTTGGTCACATAGCTGTTATGAAGTGGAACTACATCTTACTCAGCCATGAGTCTTTCACCAATCTGCTATATGTAGATGCTTTTGCAATTATTAAATATACGAATTTGAAAAGCATTGCTAAACATAGACTACTCTTTCTGTCACTACGACCTCTCTCAGAGTATTGAAAAATAAGACTCTATGCAAAGTTTTAACTTTATAAAGACTGAGGGCCATGATAATAAATCTTCTCTGCTCACATTTATTTGTGCTTATCAATTATTAATGCAGCATGCGGTGTTACAAATGGCTGATGAGATCCTCAATTCATACAAGCACATTCAGTAACTTAATCATTGATCGTGAAACAACACACAGACTATTCTACCTTTGTCTCAAGCTTCAAGTTTCTACTTCAATTAATACTGTTTCCAGACATATTACTGTACCTACTAAAAAATAAGTAATTGTTTCTTGCAGGGCTGTGTGATTTAATTGAACGAGGGTATGTGTCTTCCTTACAGACTAATTAGGTTCTCAACTCCTCTTCTGTGTGATGAGAATACGAGGACTCCAAATAGGAAAAAGAAAAAAAAAATCACCCGCATGCTTAGCTGTGAAGTCTGGGAAAGAAAAAGGATGCCCTGTGGTTCTGGGAGTTGGAGCGTGGCAATAGAAGGGAATGTGATGGACATATTTTCCAGTGTTGGAATTTCCCATAATATTTGTATCATGTGGTCACTCAGCATATGTTTAAAGAGAATCAGTGGAACTCACTTCACTTCTTACCTAGGCTTCTGTTTATCCTGAGACTGCTTTAGCTTTTAATAATTCTCACATTGAGCAAAAACGTGACTCTCAGGACTGTTTACTCTTTGACTAAAAGCTGGGTAGAAGCCATTTGATTAGACTGGGATTAAATAAATTGTTAAGTTCTGCCCTAGCCTTCGAGCGACCCCTGTTGGCCCCAATGAACACAAAGACAAGTGACCCCTTCTAAGGCCTGCCCAATGGCAGAGGCTTGAGCAAAGACACTTGTCTCTGACTCAAGCCACTAAGTTTTAGGGATGGTTTGTTACACAGCAATAGCTAATGAAAACAAACTAACTTTTAAAAAATCATCCATTTATTCACCTAACATTGAGCCATTATTTTTCTTGTACCTAGTAAGTGTCAGGGCTGTTCTAGATGCTGGATATTTAGCTGTGAGGAAGGCCAATCTTCCTCATGGAGATTATATTATAGTGGGCATAGATAAAAAATAGACAGCATAAAACATAAATGTCAACTATTAATGCTGGAAAGAAAAATAAAATGCAGAAGGGTAGATAGATATTGCCAGAGGTGAGGAGAGACACTATTTGGCGTAGGGTTGTTTGGGTCAGAGACTGGTGAAATCAAGGGGCAATTCAAGTTGATATCTGGGGCTAGAAGGGAAACAAGCCTGCATATCCTGAGGCAGGCACATCTCTGGGATATCCCAGGGAAGACAAGGAGGCCAGGGTGACTAACGTACAGCAGGCAGAAGGGAGAAATATTAAGGGACTGGGTCAGAAAGAATGTTGGAAGCCTAGTTCCAAGAGCCCTGAAGGGTGTCTTGCCTTGTGCATGAAATGGGAGCCGTGGAGGTTTTGAACGGAGTAGTGACTTGGTACGACTCACATTTAGAAAGATTACTAATAAGGACCAAGGGTAGAGTCAGGACTTACGTTTAGAAGGAAGCCTAATGGTCCTACATTTAGAAAGACCACGGGTAGAGTCAGGAAGATCTTTTCGGAAGTCACTGCCAAGAGTAGATGGGAGAGTGTCTATAGGCCGTTCCCAATTTAGGGAACTGAGAGAACTGGTCTGAGGACTTTTCTCCTTTGCCGTGGAAGCCCTATGCATTCGGTAGGAACCATACCTTCCATTGTGAATATGTGGTCCAATCCTCTCTCGTGCCACTGGGCAGTGATGGCTCCCAGTCACCCATGTGATCATGAGGGTCAATGACCAGTAGTACACTGACCACCATCTTGTACCCATACAGCCATTTGGTCCCTCACTTTCAGTGCAGTCCTTGATAAATTACATGAGATAGTCAACACTTGATTATAAAATCAGCTTGTCTTCAAAGATTTTGTCCAACTGGAGGCTGAGCTATGTGTTCCACACGTGTTTGAGGGAGGTGAGGCCAAACTATGATGTTCAGTAAGTTAGGTGTATTAAATTATTTTCAATTTACTGTAGTTTCAACTTGTGGGTTTATTGGAATATAACCCCATCAAGTCAAAGAAGATCTGTATATACCTATATCTTTTTGTCTCTTCCTACTGAATAAATAAGGTTAAGTTTCAAACATAGAACTCCCAACTTTATATTTATTATATTTTGGTAGATAAATAGATAATATTACTTTCCTGATTTGAAATTCATGCTTATTGCATAATCAGTAATAAAAAAATGCACAAAATTATAATGAAATAAATCATAATTCTGTTACTCTGAGATATCATTGTTGGCATTTTGATATGTCCTTATGCTATAGTTTTACTTCCTTTACATATTATGGAATATACTATATATGTGGTTTAATAAGCAACATTTTTCTCAGAAAGAGAGAGAACATGCATGCATGCATCTAAGTCAGGAAGGAGCAAAAGGTGGGAGAGAGAGAGAGAGAGAGAATGAATGAATGAATGAATGAATGAATCTCAAGCAGGCTCCCCACTCAGTGTAGAGCCTGACTCAGGGCTCAACCCCATGACTCTGAGATCATGACCTGAGCCAAAATCAAGAGTTGAGCCTCAACCAACTAAGCCTCTCAAATACCCCAAGACACCCCAAAAAGCAACATTTTAATTTAACAATGTTCCATTATAAATTTTCCATGAGTTTAGAATTATTCTGATTAATCTGATTATGAGTGACTGCCTAGGCTCACTACACTACCATTCATTTAATCCGCTATTATTAGACATTTGACATTTTTAAAATATTTACTACCAGAAGTAATCTAAAATGAACACTTACATGTAAAAATTTTGCTAATACAGGCAATTTTATCTTTGAAGATAAATTCCTAGAAATGACATTTCTGGATCAAATTACACAAAGTTTTATTTTAGAAACACATTAATAGATCATTCTCTGCAATACCGAATATAATATTTAATTCCTACCATCAAGAGTCTGAAGGTGTCTCATTCCCTGTAATCCTATCAACACTGAGTACTATATTCATCTCTGTCAATGGAAAGGGGGAAATGGTTCATCATAGCATTACTTAAAAGAGCAAAACTCAAACAAGCAAAACGCTAAATGTTTGACTTTAGGAAATTGATGATATTAATTGTGAAATATTAAAGGAACATAATGTTATCCTGATACAACTGAAATAGGTACTCCGTTAAGTATGATCCCATTTTACAACCACGTCTGTTAAGACTTCAACAAGTAGGGGCGCCTGGGTGGCTCAGTCAGTTGAGCGTCCAACTTCAGCTCAGGTCATGATCTCACGGTTTGTGGGTTTGAGCCTCACGTTGGGCTCTGTGCTGACGGCTCAGATCCTGGAGCCTGTCTTCGGATCCTGTGACTCCTTCTCTCACCCTCCCCTGCTCATGTTCTCTCTCTCTCTCTCAAAAATAAATAAAAACATTAAAAACAATTTTTAAGTAGTTTATTGTCAAAATGATTTCCATACAACAGCCAGTGCTCTTCCCCACAAGTGCCCTCCTCCATCACCACCACCTCTTTTCCCCCCTCCACCTCCCTCTTCAACCCTCAGTTTGTTTTCAGCATTCAATAGTCTCTCAAGTTTTGCGTCCTTCTCTCTCCCCAACTCTCTTTCCCTCTTCCCCTCCCCCTGGTCCTCCATTAGGTTTCTCCTGTTCTCCTGTTAGACCTATGAGTGCGAACATATGGTATCTGTCCTTCTCTGCCTGACTTATTTCGCTTAGCATGACCCCCTCGAGGTCCATCCACTTTCCTATAAATGGCCATATTCATTCTTTCTCATTGCCATGTAATACTCCATTGTATAGATAAACTACATCTTCTTGATCCCTTCATCAGGTGATGGACATTTAGGCTCTTTCCATGTTTTGGCTATTGTTGTCAGTGCTGCTATGAACATTGGGGTACATGTGCTCCTATACAATAGCACTGCTAGAGATTTACCCAAGGGATAAAAAACAATTTTTTTTAAAAAGACTTCAACAAGTGTTTCTCAGAATGCAAGGTAAATACAGCACTGGCGACCCTGACATGGTTTTAGGTAGTACATAGACGCAGTATTATTTAAAAATAAATCAAATAATGAGAAATTTGGTCTCTTTTAATTTTCTTTCAATTTCCGTGATGCTAATTTTAACTCTTTTTCTAATGCCAAATAATCTCCCTTTTGATTAAAAAGAGAAAGCCTGTGCTCACTTCGACAGCACATATACTAAAAAGAGAAGGTTTATTATTAATAATTATTTAATCTTGAATAGTAATAACATTGTGAAAACTCACATAGCGTGTGATTATGGGCCAGCCATTGTTCCCAGAGCTTGACACTTACTCAGAGATTTAATCTTCACAACTCTGTCACAGAACCTGTAGAAATGCAATGCTATTATTTTTATTTCATTGTAAATTTTTCTGCAGTTCCATCCTACGTATAGCAAATAATACTTTAGTTTTTAATAACCATATCTGGATTTTAGAAAAATCAGTTGATTAGAACATCAATTTAGTAATAGTACCTGATTATATAAGAGGTCATGAATGTGAGAGGCATAGATGGAAGTTTGATGACCATCGGTACCAGAGTAACAGTCCCCCAAATTTAATATACATTCACCTAAAACGCTTGTTAAAATAAAAAATCTGATCCAGTCAGTCGGGCATGAGCTCACATTCTGCATTTTTAACTAGCACCCAGCTGACGCTGCGCTGCTGGTCTGTGGACTCAACTCTGAAACTCGGATTCTGTGGACTCGAGATCCAAGAGCCTGCCGGCTGCTTACCCAAATCCATTCCACGGGTGAAGATAATTAGAGGAGACCAGAGCTGCACCCCAGCTATTTGCCCGCTGATGTAACAACATTGCATCTGATGCTAACTCATTTGATAATGCAAAACATCCCTCAGTGATGTACCTGAAGAAACTCCAGGGATTCATTATATCTCCCCATCGGTGCTGAATCAGGAAAATTCTCAAACCACTTTTAAAAACACAAATCCTCCAAACAATAAAATGTATATCAGCTCCAGACAATTATTTCTCTTTTATAGAAGGAGAGCGATTTCCTCCACTCTGACTCTGTAACACAGAATTTGAGCTAATGCAGTGAGATCTGATTCGCTTCCCCTTTAAAGGATTAGTCAGTACAGCCCTTTCTTAATTGCTTTTTAATCAAATCTTTTAATTCCTAGCTCACTTCCAACAGGAACCTTACTGGATCAAATGTCTTCGGATTGTAATAAAAACTCATTTCTCTGTTAGACAATCGGACCAGTCACCTCATCAGCCCTGAACTCGTCAGCTAAAACAAGGCGACAGAACCTGACATTACACTGTTCGCTACAGTAAAAGTCAAGCAGCCATTCATGTTCCGTAGCTGCCACGTCTCCTTCATAAAATATTCATTCGCACTATGTCATTCTTTATTCGGCTGCCAAAAATGAAGCAGTTGAGGAACCTTCAAGTCATCAGAATGCAATCGTGCCCATCCAGGCATATGTCAACGCATCTACAATTAATTTGGAGTGTAGACAGAACAAGGGCCCTTGCACTTCTGTCAACAGTTTTAAAAAATGATCTGGAAAAAGTGGCCCAGTGATACCTTCCGACCAGGCTTTAAATCACCCACAGTTGTGAGGCTGGCGTCATATACATTGTACACTGGAAAGAAACTTTTTTTTTAAATAGTGGTAAAATAATACGTGACAGAAAATATGCCGTCTTAACCACTTTAAGTGCACAGTTCAGTGGTTTGAGGAGGTTGGGCAACCATCCCCATCCATCTCCAGAACTCTTTTTGTCTTGAAAAACTGGAATTCTGACCCTTTTAAGCAAAACTCATGTTCTCACCTTCCCCCCGCCCCCAGAAACTGTCGTTTTACTTCTTGTTTTTGTCAACTTCTCTGGACACCTCGTGGAGGTGGACGCTACAGTGCTCGTCATTCTGTGGCTGGCTTGTTTCACTGAGCACAACGCCCTCAAGGTTAATCCGTGTTGTAGCAGGTGTCAGAATACCCTTCCTTTTTCAGGCCGAATAATATTCCTTTGTGTGGATGCACCACATTTTGTTTATCCATTCGGGTTGTTTTCACATTTAACTACTGTGAGTACCACTGATATGGGCACGGGCATGCAAATATCTCTCCAGGACCCTACTTTCAAATCCATACTGTTTTCCATAGCAGCGGCACAGTGTTACATTCCCGCCAATGGCGCACGCGCCTTCTAGGTTCCCCACATCCTCACCAACGTTCGTTATTTTCTATGGTTTTGTTTTGTCTTTAGAGTAGCCATACGAATGGTGTGAGGTGGTATCTTAAAGCAGGGAAAGGAATATCTTTTAAAAGAAACAGAATGTGGGGCACCTGGGTGGCTCGGTCCGTTAAGCATCTGACTTTGGCTCAGATTGTGATCTCGTGGTTCGTGAGTTTGAGTCCTGCATCGGGCTCCTAGCTGATGTTGTGGAGCCTGCTTAGGATTTTCTCCCTCTCCCTCTCTCTCTGCCCCTCCCCTAGTCGTGTTCTCTCTCTCTCTCTCTCTCTCTCTCTCTCTCTCTCTCTCTCAAAAATAAATAAGTAAACTTAAAAAGAAACAGAACCTAATGGAGACAGCAAGGAGGGAACGAGTATGTCAAAGCCAATGTTGGCTACACATTATGAAAAAATGACACAGTCCTGCCCTTGGGGATCTCATAATCCAGCATGAGGGATTTTAAAAACAACAACAATGAACTGTAGCTGTATCTAGCCGGGAGCTTTCTGGTTAATCACAGCCACTTACTTTGGCCTGGGGTTCACTCCCAAAGAGAATCAACAATTCCCAGAGAGGAATCTGAGATTTATCACAGCCCATTTCTAAATCAATGAAAACACCTCAGTCACTCTAGTATGAGGGAAGAGAATCATGATTTTCTCTTTTTTTATTTTTATTTTTTTTAATTTTTAAAATGTTTTTTTATTTATTTTTGAGAGACAGAGAGAGACAGCGCGAGCAGGGGAGGGGTAGAGAGAGAGGGAGACACAAAATCCAAAGCAGTCTCCAGGCTCAGAGCTAGCTGTCAGCACAGAGCCTGACGCGGGGCTCGAACCCGCGAACCATGAGATCATGACCTGAGTCGAAACCGGACACTTAACCGACTGAGCCACCCAGGAGCCCCGAGAATCATGCTTTTCAAACAACGTGTCATTGTTACTGCTTTTCAGAATTTTGAATGTTATTTTATCACCTTGACAAAAGAAAGTTATCCCTAATTCCTCCCTTAAGCTCCACAGAGTGTAAATATATCCCTCCCTTGACCCCAAGTGGAAACATGAATGAAAGGAATAATAACTTAAAGCTGTATCACTTATCACCAGAATAATGCTACACACACATACACACAAAGAAATTCATCATCTTAGAACAAAAGTCATCCCTTCTCATAGGCAAGACTTAAGTCAGCTAGGGCATGGTCAGTCTGGGCTGGGCTTGGCTAGGCAGCTCTGCTGTGGAGCGCCACCACTGGAGTGGACCAAGTGTCCTCAGGTTGGGGTGACTCTTCTCCACATGCCTTTCATTCTTCTTGGACCAGTGGTCTAGCCAGACATGCGCCTCTTGTGGCTTGAGCAGAGGTATAAGAGGAAAAGCAGAAGTGCCGTGCTGACGTTCCCCAAGAGACATTGGCCAGAGAAAGTAGAACTCAAAATCAAAATATGAGGATTGGACAGAGGCAAAGGGGTAGTTGCATGGCGGAGAGACAAATGGGGGCCATTCCTTTGGTCAACCATCTCGGCTACCTTTTCCTGCTCTTTCTCTCTGTGCATCCAGTTTCTGCAGAAGCTAGAAGGAAAGCTCCATCCTCCATGATTCTAGGCCAAGGAGCATTACGTTGTTCCATCTTCTCATCCTTCCGTGGGCATTCTCCCCTCGGCCATTTACAGCATCCTTTTTCTGGCCCTGTCTTCATGAACACTGAGGTTGTTCTCAAAGTAGGAATAATTATTGACTCCAATAGGATATAGAAAATACTCATCTGTGTGCAGAGTGGCAAAGACACTCCTCCTTCTTTCCCTAAGAACTTTTCCTGGGAAGCGGATTTCGTGAGCTCACTTGGGTCCAGGCTCCTCTGAGCACCACCAATAGCAGCATCCCGTCACCAGGGACTGCAGAGGGACCTTCTTAATGGTAAACTCGTCAGCTAAGATGTATGGAAAAATCCATGTGCGCCTCGTTTTCCGTACAGAATATGCATCCTTAGAACAATACAAATAAATTCTCTCAATTTCCCCCCAGTCTTGGGACGTATGTAGAGAACGTGCTGGTTTTGCAGAAGAATTTAAATTAATAGGTGTGACCTTCCAGCGACTCCTCCCGCGTCCTCATAAATTTGCTCTGTTTGCTAACAATGCTCCAGCGAGAGACACTCTGGAAGTTTCTAGCATGAAACCCCACACATTTGGCATGATTTTATAATTCGAGGAGTCTATTAAAAATAAAATAAAGCAGGGGCTGTAACTTCCTAGGGTGCCTTCATGTTTTGGTGGTATTTGGAAATTATTCATAAAATCCATTTGGGAGTTAAAATCCCCCTTTCTTCCAAAAGCGAATTCTTTGGTGGCGTTATTAAACACCAAGTAATGCCCTGACAAATTGCTGATGAATACTTCCTGCAGACCCAGCTGTGTGCGCAGCATTTCTGGTGGGGAAATGAGAAGGTTTTCTGATGCCTTATGGAGCCCAAGCTGCAAAACTAATATTTCTGTGTTCATTTCTTTCTATTTTCTTCTGTTGTGCATGATATTGGAGGCAGAGCAGTTGGAATTTGACAAGAAGGGAATATTTAAACCACAGACAAAATGGCTCTCTCCTCTCTAGTGTGTCAGTTTATTTGTGAGAATCTGTCGGCCACTGGCATTAGCCCTCTTCTTCGGGTTCACAGCTTTGTTCACCCCTCCTAAAGTAAAGCTAATATACTCAGTACACAGCATATTAAGTTCTGCAAATGGCACTTAGGTGAACTATAATATCCAGTGATTATTCCCTCCTAGAATACAAGCCACCTGCCCTCAGGGACCCTGTCCATTTTCTTCATTGTTATAGCCAGTATGTTGCACAGTGTAGGTAGTCAAAAAATATTCATGGGATGAATAAATACATGGCGGCTCTATGTCATCACTTCTATTCGGAAAGTATCTCAGCCTGTGGAGACACCTTCTTAGCCACATGATGAATCACTGACTATGGAGAAACTGTTTTAACTCTCGCTGGCGTTCAAGGCTTTCCACACTCTGGTCGACCATGTTTATAGCCGCCATAAGCTACTCTAGGGAAACAGTGCGGTGTAGCAGTTAAGGGTTGGTGTTGGTGACCTGGCTTCAGTGACACTGACTGGGCTCATTTCAGAAAGTTCCTCAACATCTCTTAACCTCAGTTTCTGCATCGATTAGAAACAATAGTGGCAAACACTTCATCCGGTCCATGTGAGGACTAAATGTGTTGACATGTGAGCAACTAGTATGTTGAACAGATGTGAAGGCGGCCAGAGTCAAATTCACTTGTCTTTTTGCTTTTACTGTTGTCCTTTTAAAATGTACTCATCGGGGGCGCCGGGGTGGCTCAGTCGGTTAAGCGTCCGGCTTTGGCTCAGGTCATGATCTCACAGGTTGTGGGTTCGAGCCTCACATTGGGCTCTGTGCTGACAGCTCAGAGCCTGGAGCTGCTTCGGATTCTGTGTCTCCCTCTTCTCTGACCCTCCCCTGTTCCCACTGTCTCTCTCTGTCTCTCAAAAATAAATAAAGAACAGTAAAAAAAATTTTTTAATAAGAAAAAATAAAGTGTACTCATTGGAAGTAATCTCCCCTTGCTCCTTATAAAAGAGGAAAAGTCAGTTCCTGTCTTCAAGACCATCAAGGTTTGTTCAGGGAAAGAGAGAAAAGGCTGGTGAAAGGAGTACAATGCAGACCCAACAGCTCTGTCTCCCAAATGCAGGGAATCCATTCCAGAGTTGGGGGGGGGCGGGGGGCAGGGTGAGCAAATCATCATTCTCTTCACAGAATTGTCTCTCTAGTCACCTTAATTTCTAAATGGCAGACAGGGTCCAAGAGCTATAGAGAAGGTTCTGGACCCTTTCCTTTCAAAACCACCACGTGCAGCTCATACCCATTGTGGGGCCTGATAACCCGCTGTGTGGGTAACTCAGGTTAAACTTAAGCAGGATGATCCCCATTATCATATCTTGTTTACAGCCCTCCAGCACTTTCCATACTAATGCTCACGTAAGTGCTTCAAGACCGTCCTCACTGTCAACGTCCTCAGTAGCTCTGTAGGGAGACTCTTCCCGCTGATGCCTCCACTCGGAAGTGCCCCTCCCACATCTTTTCAGCTCAAGGCGAGATTTGAACACAGTGCTGGGACAAACAGGACAAACAAGGGTAGAGGACACCCGACCTCAAACCTGGCAGGGTGGGCTGAGAGGAGGGTTGGAAAACGGAATTCTTGGAGTAACACGCACGTTGGAGCTATAAGGTTAAACAGCGGCACGCAGATAGTTAAAACAGAGAAAAAAGGGTTCCAGAAGGGAGAGGCTACAGTGGCAATTAATCTCATATTAACTTATAATAGCTCAGACTATCATTGACATTTTTTATTTTGCTGTTTTGTTTCCCATGAGAATGGTTGTCTTTTCGTTGTTACATCTGTTATAAGCATCACCCATGATAAATGCTCTTCGGCGACACATTCTTTATGTTTCTAGGAATGATAATGTTATTGGCCACAAATAGCAGGGATTTCTATCAGCTGATCCCTAAATTGTTTGATTCATGTAATTAGTGGGCCGTGATTAAAGGCAGAATCACTGAGTATTTTGTTCTGGCATCTCCTGAATCGGGTCAGGGCGTGTGCAGCTCGCCATTCTTTATCCCAGAATCCAGCACCCTGTCTGTTCCTTGAGAAAATACCACATGACAAAGTGAATGAACAGGAAGTGATTGGCCCCTTGATGAATGTATTTGCTGGTGAGAAAGTCCTGAAGCTCACCAATCTTTGTGTGTCTTCTTGAGCATTTAGCAAAACCAAGCATAGAATAAAATTATATTTCCCAGCCCTGTTATAGTGAAGTTATTGTTACATGGCTGAGTTATGGCCAAGGGAATGTGGGCAAAATGGTGGGCAACCCTGACAGGATGGAACGCTACACCCCCTCTCTTCTCTTCTTACTCCAAAGGTCCATGGAGGCCTCCTACCAAAGACAGATGTAGATAGAAGGAACCTGAATCTCTAAATAACTACATAGATCAGGTCTCCACCTAGCCCTACCTGTCAGCCAAGAAATCACTGCAAAAAAGTAGAGAATACTTATACTCAGGAAGATGAGGCACATAGATGAATTTTAATTGTTTATTTTTATCTTATTATTAATTTTTTTGACAGAGAGGGAGAGAAAGGGAAAAAAAAGCCATGAGTGAGGGAGGGACAGAGAAAGAGGGAGACACAGGATCCGAAGCAGGCTCCAGGCTCTGAGCTGTCAGCACAGAGCCCAATGCAGGGCTCCATCTCACAAGCCGAAGTCAGATGCTCAACCCACTGAGCCACCCAAGCTCCCCTTCATTGTTTATTTTTAAAGACACATTTTTATTTTTATGCATGATAACAAGTATCTTCCATTTATGGCAGCTTTGTTTATAGAACTGATATAAAATTTCTTTATGAAGTAAATATATTCACCTAACAAAAGTTGGCTTAAAAATATTAAGTAATATTAAGTGTTGGGGACCGCCATGTTTTCACGCTACCTCTGGCAAAGATCTCTCCCGGAGAGTGAGCCAGTAAACTAGAATTCTTCTGGAGGCTGAGATGGCCAAAATAACCTTGGTGGCGCCTGTCCTGCTGGGATAGACGCAAAAGGGCCAGGGTATGCTAAAGATCAAAACCGTATTCAGTGTTAATTTCTCCATCCCCCAAGATTGCTGAAGGCAATGTCGGGGCGCTACATTGATTATGCATTTTCGACTCTATTTACCTGGTACTGACGTAGGTCAGCTATTTGAATATCCCCGCCCTGAAGGCCTATATATTGACAGCCTTTCTAATAAACTCTCTCTCTCTTCGCCTGATCAAAACCGTGAGTGTGTCCTTGCTTGCTGCATCTTTCTCCCTCCCTCAGGTGAAGGACCCGCGGCGGAGGCGTGTCCATTAGCCGGAGCGCCTGGAGCCGGCAGCCGGCCGGCCTCCGGCCTCCGGTCGGGGCAGGATGGAGGCGTTGCGTTCGCCCCGCCCGGAGGCACACCCGGAGCCGGCATAGGCGCGCCGGGGCCGCGGGTTCGGGACTAGGCGCGCCGTACCATACTCGGACCGAGCGTCGGGTTTTAGACAATTTGATATATATGCCCGGACCCAACCTTTGGGCTTAGACAATTAAGTAATTAGTAACATGACAAAATAAAATATAAGGATGGAATTCCAGGCAATACTGCCTTAAAAAAAAGTATAATTTTGAACATCACTTGTTTTATCACTGGGATTTTTTTTTTTTTTTTTGAGGTCACTATGAGTGGGCAGAGAATGGCTCTTCCGTGGGGACAATGTATCTTCTAGGATACAGTGAGGAAAACAGAAACTACACAAAGGTTTTCAAAAGAGATCATGAAATGTAAGGAATTAACTTAAAGGGTGTTGGAAAATTGAAAATCGAAAGGACAGTGATGTCACACAGGTAGCAAGCATTCCTACAAGAAGGTATAGGGGAACAGAGGGAGTATTTGGAGTTATAGGAATCTACAAGAAGCAGCCTTGGCAAATAGCCCCCATAAGGTTCTTACTCAATCCTGAAGGGTGGGACTGGATGAATTTAGTGCCAGACAAGCTTGGCAGGGGAATGATCATTACCTGAATGGGTCTGGTATCCCCAAGAGGCCATACGGGACTACGTTTGGGTACGTGTGCCCACTGATTTTCTCATAGAGCACAAAATGAGTGATGGGTCCTTGGTCATGCCTCTTATCCTCAGGGTCAAACTGCAACTCGTTTTAGGGAAAAGACATCATCATACAATTTTCCCATCATAAAACCTTCCTCTTCGCTATGGAAGGGCCATTTCTGTCTTAGTATTCTTCCCCCTAGCTGACAGTCAGATGGGTCAACATGTATCTGATACATGAAAATATAGCTATGACAACGCAGCCACGCTTCTGGCCAGAGCAAAATTGGCCATGGTAAAAGACAGACCTTTTTTAATTTTTTTAATATAATTTATTGTCAAATTGGCTTACATACAACACCCAGTGCTTATCCCAAGTGCCCTCCTCCACGCCCATCACTTTTCCCTCTCCCCCCCTCCCCCACCATCCACCCTCAGTTTGTTCTCTGTATTCAAGAGTCTCTGATGGTTTACCTCCCTCCTTCTCTGTTTGTAACTATTTTTAACCCTTGCCTTGCCCCTATGGTCTTCTGTTAAGTTTTTCAAGATCCGCATATAAGTGAAAGCATGATATTGAGACGGATTTTTGATGCCTCATGATGATGCATGTTGTGGGGAACTCTCCAGTGATATTTCAGTGCCTGATTTCCTCTTTTTTCTTATTTTGTACTGAATAGGATAGACAAAGCAAACACATAACAGTAAAGTTAACTACATAAACCTACATAGCAAAAATACATATGTTTAAAAATCTAATTACTTTTTTTTATAATATGATTTTGCAACAATATACTGGCAAAAATTTTAGGGTCCAAAGCGGTATTTTCAACCTACAAGGCTGGGCCAGGATCAGGTTTGGGAAATAGTTTTCACTGAAATTTTGTGTAGGGAACCCCAGAGTATAAGTGTTTAGAACGTGAGCTCCAAAGATGGACTGGGTGGGCTTGAATCATAACTCTGCAGCCCATGAGGTGGGAAAAGTTACTTAACTTCACCGTGCCTTGGTTTTCTCACCTGTGAATAAGGTTAATAATAGAAGGACTTTTGGGGCACCTGGGTGGCTCAGTCAGTTAAGTATCCGACTTCAGCTCAGGTCACAATCTCACATCTCAAAGCCTAGAGCCTGCTTCAGATTCTGTGTCTCCCTCTCTCTCTGCCCCTCCCTCACTCTTGCGTGCGCTCTCTCTCTCTCTCTCTCTCTCTCTCTCTCTCTCTCTCTCTCTCTCATAAATACCATTTTTCAATTTTTGTTAAATAATAGGAGGACTTTTATGAAGATTGAGTTAATATGCACAGAATGTGTTGTGTTCTTTTGTTCTCCCTCATACACACACATTCTAAATCAAAAGTAAGATCATGATAATTAATAGTCACAACCCATATAAACTGCACTTAACATGCCATTCTCTACGCTAAGTGCTTTGTACAGTTTCAGGACAAGTCTATGATGTAGAAACCATTAACCAAGAGTCTTATTTTTCTATAGCAGAGGAAGGTATGATTCCTTTACAGCAGAAGTAGGAATCCAGACAAGGTGCCAAAATACAAGTAACTGAAGTGAGATTTGAAGACAGGTTTCTTGGATTCCAAAGCCTCTGTTTTTAAATCATTGTGTTCCATTGCCTAAATCTTCAATTATAGAAAAAATTTGAAGTAAATTATAGTGTACCCATACGAAGGAACATTGTACAGCTACAAAAAGTAGTATTATAGAAGTGTGATTATTTGTATTAAAAGAGAGATAAGCTGTCATCTTTTAAAAAGAAACAGGTTGCAACATAGAATGTATACTTTGATCATGTTTCTCTTAAAAATGCAAATGTGTGTGTACTCGGGGAGAAATGAAGGTGTTTATAGAAAAGTGAATAATGATTATCTCTGACTGAAGAATTGGGGTACTTATTATCTTTTGGAGAGCTATGTTTATTTTTATAAATGTGAACATATATTACATCGGAAACCCATTTATACTCTTTTCTTTAAATCACTTAATTTTATAGATTGCTAAGGTGGAAATGCATGTAGCCATTTAGAATTCCTTGAATAAGTATTTCATTATATTGAAAAATATGCATGATACAATAGACATACTATAAGCACGCTCTTCACTATGATCTCAGATTTATCATTAAAAATAAATATAAGGGCACCTGGGTGGCCAACTCTTGATTTCAGCTCAGGTCACGATCTCACAGTTTGTGGGATCGAGCCCTGACTTGTACTCTGTGCGGACAGCACAAAGCCTGCTAGGGATCCTCTCTCTCCCTCTCTCTGCCCCACTCCCTGCCACTAATGTGCACACATGCTTTCCCTCCCTCTCTCTCTCTCTCTCCGAAAATAAAAAATATTTTTAAATAAATATAAATATAACTTTAAATATTACTAAACGCAAAACAATGTGTGTTGGAAATCTGTGGATATAGAATTCCAACTGATGTTTTCTTATGCTTTTTTTTTATCGTTTTCCAACTTTCTAGATTTAGAAAACAATGTGATCAGATATCCATTCCATTTTATAACCTGCTGCCTGAGTAGCACCCCCAGATGAGGAATAGGTTGCCTCCAAAATCCAAATAGACCCACTATGCATGGTGCCTCTCACTGGCCATGGGAACAACCAGATGAGCCTTGGAAGGGATATCTTACCACGCCCCACATCACTGGACCCTTAGAAATCTCACAGAGGTAGAAGGCCCCTGAATATTAGTCAGATTTATTCTTCATCTTCTGACGCACAAATAACTCACCAAAAACTCTAGGGTGGTTGCTATTTCTTGCTCCCTGGGTCCAATCAGCATGATGTCATCAATGTAATAGACCAGTGTGATTTCCTGTGGAAGGGACAGGCAGTCAGGATTCCTACACTAAATTGCAGACAGTTGATGTACCTCTGAGGTAGGACAGTGAGGGTATATTGCTGGCATTGGCAGTTGAAGGCAAACTGCTTCTGGTGGTCCCTCTGGACAGGTCTGGAGAAGAACGTGTTTGCCAGATCGATAGCTGCTTACCAGGTATTAGAGGTTGTGTTAATTTGCTCAAGCAATGAAGTCACATCTGGCGCAGCAGCTGCAATTCACCACCTGGTTAAGCTTGCAACAGCCCATTGTCATTTTCCAAGAGTTTCTTGTCTTCTGCACAACCCAAGGAGGAGACACGAATGGGGACGTAGTAGGAATCATCTTTCAAGACCTCAGTGGTGGCACTAGTCCTCCAGTACCTCCAGGGCAGTGTTATTTTTGATTTATGATTTCCCTGGGTAGAAGCAGTTCCAGTGCCTTCCACATGGCCTTCCTCACCATCATGTCCCTCACTGCATAGGCAAGGAACCAACATGGGAATCTGCCAGCTGCCAAGTATGTCTATTCTAGTTCACGTTCTAGAGCTGGGGAAATAACCACAGGGTGGCCTAGCGGACCCACTGGACCCACTGTGAGATGAACCTGAGCTAAACCTCCATAGATTACCTGACCCCTCTAAGCTCTAGCTCTGACTGAAGGGCCACAGTGACACTTGAGGTCTTCTAGAATCAGTGTCATTTTGGAGTGTCCAGTAGTCCCCAGAATGTCTGATTATCTCCTTTTTCCCCTGCATACTTAACCTGGTGAAAGGCATAGGTTCATTCGGGGAAGGCTGAGAGAAAGGTTAACAATATATAAACTTGACCGGGCTAAGGGATGCCCAGAGGGCTAGTAAAACATTGTTCTGATCTGTGAAGCTGTTGTAGAAGAGATTAGCATTTGAATTAGACTGAGTGAAGAGGACCGCCCTCACCAAGGCAGGTGGCCATCACCCAATCCATTAGGAATGTAAATAGAACAAAGAGGCAGAGAGGAAGGGTGAATTTACTCTCCCTGCTTGAACTGAGACCTCTATCTTCTCCGGACCCTGGACATCAGCTTTCCTGGTTCTTGGGCTTTCAGACTCAGCCAGAATTTATACCATTTGTCTGTTTCTCAGGCCTTTGGACTTGGGATGAATTGTGTGGGACTCCTCAGCCTCCATAACTGAGTGAGCCAATTCCTGTAATAAATGTCCCCTGGTATATATATATACAAATATATCCTAACAGTTCTGTTTCTCTGGAAAGTCCTGACCAATACACAGAGCCCGGGACATCTAAGAAAAAGGCACCAGCAGACTGGGTAGCTGGTGAGAACCCATCTCCTGGTGTGTAGATGGAAGTCTTTTCATTGTCTCCTCACCTGGCAGAGAGCAGAGAGTGAAAGCAAAAACTTTAAGAACATGAATTATATGGAACCGTCTTCTTATAAGAGCGCTGGGTGCCCGTGGCCCCACCTCCGCACACCACCACACTGGGGATTAGGATTTCCATACAGGATTCTGAGCTGGCGCAAGCACTCAGTGCTTAGCAAAGGTCAAATGGGGAGGAGTTAGGCTCTAGGCAGAATTCTGATGAGATCAAAACAATGTCAGAAGTTGTGTATCTATAACTGCAATCAGTATGCTCCCAAATGTATTTGATTTTTTTCACTTTTAAAAAAATGTTTATTTTGAGAGAGAGAGAGAGAGAGAGAGAGAGAGAGAGAACATGCAAAATGAGGGAGGGGCAGAAAGAGAGGGAGAGAGAATCCTAAACAGGCTCCATGCAGCCAAGTGAGGAGCCCAACGTGGGTCTCAAACTCATGAACCATGAGATCATGACCTAAGCCGAAATCAAGAGTCAAATGCTTAACTGACTGAGCCACCCAGGTGCCCTGCCCCCACCAAAGGCACTTTAGATGACAAATCTTTGCTTTGTGAAATCAGTGGACATGGGTTGAATATAAAAATCTACTTTGAAATATACCAGTTAACGACTACATGTACATATCTGAGTAGCCATTTTATTAGGACTTGCATTCCTTAATCTATATATATTTTTGAGTGGGTGCTAAAATTTTAGGCAAACTCTGACAAGCATCAGCTACAGGATTTCTCTAGTTAGTAAGCTGAAGAGTTTCTGTCAAAAAAAAATACACTCCATCGTCCCTTTACAGGAGAACCATTTAACAAGTGACAGATAATTTTTTTTTCTTTTCTTGCACGTGGAAACTATTTAACTTAGCTCGCCACACCTTAATTTCAACCCAAATTGTGTGTTATTTTTATATCATTTCAAAATCACACAGGTGCTCTGTCTTCAGTTGAGTTGGAATGCAATCAATTACTCATCAATGACTAAGAAGAAAACTTTTCTTATTCTTCCTTCCTCTACACAGAGGGGGATTTCACTTTAGTAGAGCACAGTCCTGAGGCTTGGTGTTTAAGCTTCCTGATCGCACCTTCAGATAAATGTGATCTTTCCCGTAATTGAATAATGGAAACAGGACAGGTTGGTTTATGTCAGAATAAGATTAAACTTCATCATTAGTTTTCTATTTTTCAAGAACATGTAGGGCCGATTTACAGCAGCCAAAGTGTCCAGTAGTACACCAGCACTTCAATGAAAGAAAATGCTTGGCCTGAGAAACATTTGCTCATCTTACAATCCTAATTGGTCTTTTTTTTAAATTTTAATATTATTTTTTATGGGTTTTTTTTTTTTTTTGAGACAGAGAGAGACAGCGCAAGCAGGAGAGGTTCCAGAGAGAGAGGGAGGTACAGAATCTGAAGCAGGCTCCAGGCTCTGAGCTGTCAGCACAGAGCTCAATGCGGGGCTTGAACTCATGAACCGTAAGATCATGACCTGAGCTGAAGTCGGACGCTCAACCGACTGAGCCACCCAGGCACCCCAATCCTAATTGGTCTTGATTATAGATGAGAATCCTTCCACCCATAAAGTTCTTTGCTGTTCTCAAGTCCTTTCTTATAATCATTTGGTCCCCGCATTACTTTCAATATTAGAGAAGCAGACTTTGATGTCCAGGTGTGCGTGTGTGTGTTTTAATTAAGGCAGTATTAAACGGTGATTAAGTTACAATACGAAAATTTATAATTGACCAATCAATTAACAAATCTGTTCTTTCTGATTAAATGCCTTTCATTGATGCTGTTTTACTATATCCCTTTCTCTAGTAGCCTTCTGGAATAGGAAGCAGACTGATTTAAGTTCAAATCATGGCTCCATCAGTTTCCTAAACTTGGATGAGTTAATCGACTTATCTGGGCCACCATCCCTTTTCTTCATTTGCAAAGTGGACATAAAACAGAATATTCACCTTACTGGGTTGTTAGGAGGAGTAGAGGTTACGCATAGAAACTGGCCCATGTAAGTGCTCAAGAAATGCTCAATGTGGTTATTGTGAATGTTGTATAATTATCAATCTCTACAACTGATTGGCAGTTTCTGATATTTAATAAGTGATCAGTGGATGCTTTCTTTAGCTTCCTCCTCCTTAGCTACCATTCTCTTGAGATCCAACAAAAGATAGATTCAAACATTCTCTTTTATGCTGAATTCAGGTCAGTAACACAAGGTGAATCCTTTACAGGGTGGCGTGTATGGAGCCTGCACATCTGGCTGTCAGACCATAGTTCTAATTGCTCACTATGATGCTTTTAGAAAAGAATTACTTCCCTGCAAACAAGCTTTGTTTGCATTTGGCAAAAATGAGGACTCAATCTTATGTTCTGAATGGCCAAGCTCTCCCCTCGATACAGAAAATTCTCAGAATGGAAACAAATCTATAAACACCAGCAGCAGAAAATGCAGAGGCCTAGATGTGGAGCGCGCAAATTCAGCACCTCTGGGAAATTAGAAACATAGCCTCCTTTCAATCTGATCTCTCTTTGACTCTTAAGATCAGCCTCATCTGCTTTGTTCTTAACAAAAAGTTACGTTACAGTCAGAATTGAGTTTCCTGATACTCGTGTGAATGTGACCCTTGTCCCTGCTCTTACCAGCAACCGTAATTTTGGTCATAAATACTTGCATACAAATGTCCAACAACGCCCTGGGGGAAAGAAGAGGGAAGGGAAGTTGACTCCAGCTGCCTAAGTAAGTCATATCGATGACTGGCTTGGCAGCAAGTCGTTGACCTTTGAAAATCCTCAGTGCCTGCACCACCAGGCACCTCCAATTAAGCCAGCTTTTGTGTGGCTATGATTGAATGTCAAGTGGATAAACAGACTTAACGCCAGAATTGATACTGGATACTCCCGCACTAAGGAGACAATATCACAATTATTTTGGTGGTCCTCTCTATTAATACTCTGTATGTAAACAGAAATTCATGAAACAATTTCTAGCTGGCATCCACTCTTTGAAATAACCCATGAAAGGTGTTCGTTGCATTTATTTGCTTGGAGATGGAAATAGGAATTCAGCGAGGCTAAATTTTGTAAGTTGGTATGGCTTGACTGGCCAGGCAAAAGCAAATATCGAGTTGGTTTAGTAGGATCATTAACGAAAAACGCTTGAAAGCTGGATTCCACCTATGTGGTCTGGAGAATGCCTCTTAACATTCTAAGCCTCAGTTTCCACATCCAAAAGTGGTTATAATGAGTTCTGCCAAGGAGTAAATGGATTCATTTGTATAGACATTGTTCACAGTGCTTAGGTCACAGTAATGGTAACTGCAAAACAATTGCAATAAATGATCCTAAGAGTATCATTTATTATGTTCATTTTCACTCTGGAATTTTTTATACAATGCATTTTTTTCTTTTCCTATCCTTTGTGACATATGCATGAGGTCCGTGGCATGGGCATTTTTTACAGAGAAATCAAAACAATCCTGTCTATTTCCCCAGCAAGAAATACAGTTTCTTAAATTAGTTCATGACAATACACAAAATGACTGAAAAAATTTGCAGCACTCATAGAACTCTAGCATTTGAGTCCAGGCTTCCTGGAATTATACAAGTGGGTATTTGTTTAATCTCCTTTGAAAACCATTTCCTTTTAGGATGAACATGCTGAAAATAGCCACAAAAAAAGAAGTATGTGCAGAGTCTCCTAGATTATTGACTTAGAAAATTTTAATGTCAAATATCCTCCTGAAAGCCTTCTGACAGCAGGGCAAGTTAGACTTTTCACAAAACAGTTTGGCCTCTAAAACAATCAGTTACAAAATGCCAAGAGTAATCAGGAGGGATGATTCATGACTTCTACACCTGTTCTGAGGTACAGAGAAAGAATGGTGGGTGGCAATTACAGCAAGCAGCCATTTGGACTTTACCTCCTTGTTGGCCAATTAACTAAAAAAGATCCCTTGAGTTGGTGAGAAAAATGACTTGGACCTAAGTCTGGAAAATTCACAGGTGGGCATTCATGGGTGCATATCAAAATGTCCCCATTGCTAGTTGAAGAGAGAAAGATGAATACTATAAATAAGTTGGCTAGAATTAAGTTGGCCATTTTTCGAGAGTCAACCCAACACAGGTTTCTCAAAGCATGGCACATAGCTGACCTTTATGAAAATCACACAAAGTACTTCATAGAAGTTCAGGTTCCAGGGTCTTGCCTTAGATATACTAAATTAGAATCTTGGAGCACCAGGCCTTGAAATCTTCATTCCTAAAAGAAACACAAAATGATACCTGTGCACGTTTGTTTATTTATACTCACTGGCTTTGAAACACAAAGTAGAACAGACAGCAGCAGCTGAAGGGATTGGGTAAATCTGTGGGCATGAATGCAGATCTTTTCTGATTATTCAATTAAAAAAAAATTCAGCGTTTGGTTGAGTTTCAATTCAGAATCACTCAGATCCTTTTCTAAGTATTTCTCTTTTTCCTGTGTGCACAGTCCCGGATTCTATTCTAGCGCTAGCTCTCACAGAAAATCCAGCGACCGACACAGGAAGTCACGAGGCAAGCAAGGTCAAGTCCTGTTACATTTCTCATTTTAGAAATGTAATGGCGGGGCGCCTGGGAGGCTCAGTCGGTTAAACCTCCGGCTTCGGCTCAGGTCAGATCTCACGTTCGTGGGTTTGAGCCCCGCATCAGGCTCTGTGCTGACAGCTAGCTCAGAGCCTGGAGCCTGCTTCAGGTTCTGTGTCTCCTTCTCTCTCTGCCCCTCCCCCCTCATGCTCTGTCTCTCTCTGTATCAAAAATAAATAAAACATTAAAAACATTAAAAAAAAAAGAAAGAAATGTAATGGCTCTTAGGTACATTGAAAATATGTGCGTTCATGAGACTGTATGCACACACAACTTTGAGTTGTCCAATTATAACATTTAAAAATATACATTATATATTAGTGTATATATATTATTAATTGTATAGTATATAACTGCAGAGTTTCTTCAACTTATAATGGGGATGCCTCACAATACATGCATCATAAGCTGAAAATAACGTGAGTTGAAAATGCGTCTAACCTACCGAACATCATAGCTTAGCCTAGCCTGCCTTACAATATGCTCAGAACACTTCCATTAGCCAACAGGTGGGCAAAGTCCCTGACACAAAGCTTATTTGACAATGAGGTGTTGACTGTCTCATGTAATGTACTGAATACTGTCCTGGAAATGAGAGGTGGAGTGGTTGTATGTGTACGAGATGGTGGTCGGTACACGGGTTGTTGACCCTCGTGATCGCGTGGCTGACGGGGAGCTGCCACTGCCCAGCACCGGGAGGAGGGTTGTACTGCATACCATGAGCCTGGAAAAAGATCCAAATTCAGCACTAACAGTGTGGTTTCTACCGAATGTGTATGAGTTTTACACCATCATAGGCGAAAAATCGTTAAATCAAACCAAGGTTAATCAGGGACCATCCATACACATTACATATTGCAGTTATCATATACTTATATAAAATTACATAATTACATGTTATATGCTATAATTATAGCATTGTATGTATTGTATTATGTATACATTGCATTATAGATAATATAATACATATATTATACATATATATTATATATGTTGTATTATGTACAAATTGTATTATATATAGTACAATAATATATTATACATATACTGTATATATTATATATGTTGTATTATGTACAAATTGTATTATATATAGTACAATAATATATTATACATATATTGTATATATTATATATGTTGTATTATGTACAAATTGTATTATATATAGTACAATACATATACATATACACACATACATATATACATACATATATGTATATCTATATATAAACATATATATAATACAATTTTCCTCTTGTTTATATTTTAAAATCCCTTCATATTCTCTCCAGCTATTCTACAGGATACCCCAATGATTGAAACAAAATAATCCTTTTAATAGTATCAACGGGTAGGATGTTTTTCTTCATTCTTGCTTATTAGAAGCAATAATCTTTGCTCCATCCTGACAAGGAATGTAAAGTGCCCTTTGCCCTCACTTAAAAACAAAATTTGTTTTTTTCCAAATCACTAAATTAACATAGGAGGAGAAATTCAATTATACCTGTGCTGTGCAACTAAAAAAAAAGTCTTCTTATCATTTCTCCAAAGTTAGTGAGAGTTTAAATGTGAAGCCACAAGACAGGACCATTCTCTCATCTCTGAAGGAGCTCCACAGAGTAGGAAGACATCCCCCCAAGGGTTGTGAGGACCGTCTGAAGCTCCATAGGGTTTGGCACTGCCTGAAGCTTTTCTAAAATCATAATGCCCTTGTCCTGTGTCCCGAGACATAACAGGTGCCTTACATGGGAAAGAGGGAACTAAGATTTATTGAATTCATTGGATGCACCTATTACATAATAGACACGTGTTGTTTATTTCATCCTGCCAGGCAGTTATGACTGTCTCCATGATAATATGAAAGTCGAGCGTAGTTGAATTTCTTTCCAGGTCATACAGCTGGTGAGTGGCAGCGGCATTTTGTCCCAGGTTGGCCTGATCAGGACTTCCCTTGCCCACTCCACCTGGGAGGCCGTACACCTGAGATGTTGATTGCATGTGACGGCCATCTCCTTCCTCCGTGTCCTCACGTTAAGCCACAGTGCCTTTTACTCCTCCCATTGCCACCTAATTCTTGCCATCCAAGAATTGGCAAACTAAGGCCAAACTCAGCCTACCACCTGTTCTTGTAAATAAAGTTTTATTGGCACACAGCCATCCCACTGATTTACGTATTATCTATGGCTTCTTTAGCTTCACAACTACAGAGCTGAGTAGAGGAGCTAGTCAGTGCTACTGCAGAGCCCATAAAGACTGGATCATTTATTAGATGGCTCTTCATAAGATTTTCCAGTCCTTCCTCTGGTCATACTGGCCTCCTCTCGGACCCAAGATCAGGCCTGTTTTGTTCTTTTGCCTTAAACCTCCCCATATGCCATTCCCCTAATCTGCAGTCACCTTCCCTGTCTCTTCCAAAGAGGAATTTTTGATCATATCTCAAGCCTTAGTTCAGATGTCATTTGCCTGAGGGGATTCTACTGAGCACCCATGAAAGGGGGTCCCAACCACAGTCCTCGATCTCATGGTTTTACGTTTATGTGCTTTTCTGTTGCCGCCCCTAGAATGGAGCTCCACGTTGGTAGGGATCACATCTACCCATTGATCCTGGCACACCCAGGGCCTAGCGGACCATCTGTCATGAAGCAGGTGCTCATACAGTGAATGCATATCCTGGAGGAAATTTGGCAGAAGATAAACTGTAGCGGAGATCTTCTTTCTGACTTATTCCTCCAGCAAAGCACTTAACTGTTTGAAATGAGAAATACTCTTCAGAACTGCCATTACAGATACAAAAGGAAAAAGAGTTAAAAATATATTTATAGATGCAGGAATAGACATGCGAATGAACTGTTGTTTAAATGAGTTAAGCTACTTGTCCAATTCCTGTAAGTACCACCCAGGGTCAGGTTACGTTTTATTTTAAGAGTTGGCTTCTTAGAATCTCAGACTGTGTTTTTCCATAGCTTCAATGTCATGCCTTGTGGTTAAATTCCAAACCAACTCTCAAGGTCTGTTTAATTGAAAAGAAATCTACAGTCTCAGTACTGACAGGGAAAAGCAGAAGTTTCTGATGTCTCCTTTCTTAGGTGAAAAGCAGACACCAAGGCATTTTTTAAACATGGGTCCAAAACGTATTTTGTCTTGGTCAGTTCTTACAGCGGGCTTTACGTACCTCTTCCTGCTTCTTAATCAGTCCCTTCCAGACCGCCGTTAATGTATGATTTCATCTGGCAGATAAAACTCAAGAACTTTACAGTCTAATGGAGTCGAGTAAGCATACATATAACTGTGGGAGTCAGTGCCCCCAAGAAAGGTGATTGGGAAAGTGAAGTCGTGACAAAACAACTACCAACACTGTACTGCAAAGTGGTTTCTTTTTTTCTTTTTCTTTTTCTTTTTTAGTGTTTGTTTTTAAGAGAGAGAGAGTGAGCTGGGGGGTGGAGGGAGGCGCAAAGAGAGAGAAAGAAACACAGAACTCAAAGCAGGATCCAGGCTCTGAGCTGTCAGCACAGAGCCCAATGTGGGGCTCGAACTCACGAGCCATGAAATCATGACCTGAGCCAAAGTCGGACGCTTAAGTGACTGAGCTGCCCAGGCGTCCCTGCAAAGTGGTTTAAAGCACACATTTTAGATATATATCACGGGGCGGAGGGGTGGGGATGGAATATACATTTGGTTAGTATTTTATCGTAAGTGTTACATGCTGAATGTGTAATCCTGCCCCAGTATTTCCACTTGGCAATATACGTTACTTCGCACACTTGGATATCTTCCTCATGCCTTTTAACTGCTGTATAATATCCCATGATAAATTGATGGACACCCCAGTGCTCACTAAATACTCCACGCTCTGTTACAGTGACCCTCACGGCTATGGGAAAAGAGATAATTAGAGCAGAGCACATCAGCAACCCTGTCTACAAACTCAGTGGTTTGTAAGTTAGGGACGGCATGCATTTGAATGCATTTATAATGCTAGAAAGCAATTAATACATAAAATGTGAATATATGGTTGAATGCAGGGAAGAGCATTATACCAGATAGAGCTGAAATGAGATTTAGTGAAAAGAGTTTAGATTATTTTCATGTGTGGCACCCAGAGATAAATATGAAATGCTTAGCATGAATAAAGGTTGGCAGAGAAGTACATTTCTAGCAAAATTGCAATATATTGTTGAATTCTGGTTTTCCCCATGTTCAGAGTCCCAGTCCCCACTCTCTTTGGTAAATACGTATATTATTGCATTGCACCCCCTTTGTTTGATCACACATCTGCTTCCTTTATTCAATTTTGAGATTATTTTGGAAGCTTATTCATTTGTGTACCACCTGCATCTCAGAGTACCTGACACAAAGTGGGTATTCATAAAGGGTCTCGGAGTGATTGAATTAACTAATCCATAAGGTTAGAAAGAATATTTGATCCACGTGACGAATAATTTCAGGAAGGTTATTTGCCTTAGGATCAAGCAAAACTGGGATTGAAACTGTTCTGACATTTACATCGATGTGGCTTTGGGGAAAGGAACCTCGCTTGGCCCCCATTTTCCACCTGTAAAATGGGGGTAGTCATAGCACAGTACTTTATAGGAACCTGGCAAGGATTACATGAAATAACGCATCCGTATTGCTTAGCTTTTGATGCATAATGAACTACCCAAAATTGGCCCCTTAAGACAATAAACATTTATTAGATCTTGTGCCTAAGTCAGTTGGTCAATGGTGGCCTCACTCACGTGTCTGACGCCTGACGGGTTGTCAGCCTGAGTGCCTGGGTTCTCCTCCGCGTGGCAATGCCAGTAGGCCATCTCCAGCTCATCCTGCTGGTGGCCCTGGTGTCACATGGAGCAGCATAGCACAAACCCAGGTGTGCGAGCGCTTGTCAAGCATCCAGTTACATCACCTTCTTGTTGTCTCATTTGCCAAAGTGAGTCACATGAATAATCCTGGAACTAACGTAGGGGGGCAGGAGCTGTCCAAGGTGTGGCAGGTGGTTGGTCATTATTGTCACCATTTTGCAAGCAATCTACCGCAGCATCATAAGTGTTTAGCACAATGTCTGACACTTTAAAAAAAAACATTTAATTAATATTAGCAACAATAGGGGTGCCTGGGTGGCTCGGTCAGTTAAGCGTCTGACTTCAGCTCAGGTCATGATCTTGCTGTACTTGAGTTCGAGCCCTGCATTGGGCTCTGTGCTGACAGCTCAGAGCCTGGAGCCTGCTTCGGAGTCTGTGTCTTCCCCTCTCTGTCCTTCCCCTGCTTACGCATGTGCTCGCTCCCTCTCTCTCTCTCAAAAATAAACATTTTAAAAATAGCAAAAAAAATATTAGCAACAATAAAAAAAGATTAGCAATGACAATCACAACACAAATCTTGTTGTTATATGAAGAAATATTTTCTGTAAAGCAACTTATCATCAAAGACCTCACCATTATTAAATCGAGTTCCTATTAGGACTTTCTTAGAATCATCTTGGCTTCTAACTGGTTGGCCTCCAAGCCTGCTGTCTAATCAGGAATCCGTCACTTCTTTCACATCTGATCATTAGTTCCTGTCAGCTGATGATGCTATTTATATCTTGAGTTCCAAGCTTGAGCTCATCCCAAACTCAGAATCTGAGCAATGACTTGGAGGCGAGTGGTTTATTTGGAAGGTGAAGCTGGGGAGAAGGAGTTAAAGTAGAGTGAGATGCGGAAGGAGGAAAAACCAACATTTTGTCATGGGAAAAGCGGAGTCACTTCTTCAGGACCGCTGAAAAGCAGAGCTCATGCTTCCCAGTGGTGTCCAGCCAGTAGATAGGAGGCTGGAGTGCATATCTTCTGACTCTTGCCTCCCATTGGCTGAAGGTTGATAGTGTGTATTAAGGCTCACACTCTCTCCTTTCCCACACTCCTTGGCTATGCTTGGCCACAGGCATAGGGGAATCTCAGATCAGCCCTACCACATAATCCACAAGGACTAGCAGGGCGCACTGTAGGAGGGATGCTCTCGGTGGGAGGGAAGTTGGAAATGGTGACCACAATTGCAGCTGCAACCAAATGTGAGCCAAAGAGATATGACAGGGACACCAGCGACATCTTCCTCAGAAGGCACAAGGTTAGAAGTTTGCAGATGAGAGCCTGACATCATGACTCCTCCCCATGATGAGGCCTCACTGCCCTCACATTTTTCACAGCTTGTGCATTTCCATCAGTATCAGAAAGGCATCCAGCAGGGGCACGTGCGTGGCTCAATCAGTTAAGCGTCAGACTGCCAATGTCCAGCTCCAGCAGGTCCAGGGCTCCCTGAAGGATGGGTGGTGTTGGCGAAAGGGAGCGAGAGAGCTTTGGCTTCTTTCTGCTCAGCAGGCAGGCATCTCTGCTCTCCAGCCAGGCATCTCTGCACTGACCGGAGAGTCAGCCTTATTTATTGAAAAAAAATGTGTGGGGTACAAAACAGAAATGGCAGTGGCCTGAGACAATGATTTCTGATGACAAATTCTTTGGTATGTAAAAATTTTCCAGAACATAGATTGGTGGAAGACTCATGCATATTCTTTATCAATAGTGATTGATGTAGGTGACTAGATGCTTATCACTTGGGGGAGGAAGGTATCTTTAGCATTCAAATATAGGCAATGTTTTTAGCACAGCAAAGGCAAAAGTTTGTTCTTTTGTGAGCAGAGGTCAATAGTCTGTTTTCGAGGGGGGAAAAAAACAGGTTTTCTCAGGAAATGTAATATTTGCTCCTATAATCACAAAAGAAGAAACTCCTATAATAAGTTTTTTCATAAGGTACAATTCACATATTTTTAGCATAAGAAGGCAAGTCACTCCTGATGTCAGTCAGGCGCCTTTGGAGTCCATACTCAAGCAGAAATGGAGTGGGGGTAGAATGGGTGATGATGCCAGTCACCATCTGATGGTGGGAGGCCTTGCACACCTGCCTTACTTCAGAGATGGCTCCCAGCATCAGACTCTTGATTTTGGCTCAGGTCCTCATCTATCCATTAGTGAGTTCAAGCCCTTTGCACTGACAGTGTGAGATTCTCTCGCTCTCTCTCTCTGCCCCAACTTGTACATTCACTCTCTCACATGCGTATGCTCTCTCTCAAATAAATAAACTTAAAAATATTTTTTTAAAAAAAGAAAGGCATCCAGGAAAACAATAGCAAGGCTGGACCCATCAAGGAGGAAGCATAATCTGGTCAGTAAGCTTCAATTTATTTCACAATTTATCCAAACAGTATTTGTTTTACGCAAGTCTTTCTTCAAATATCTTCTGAGACACTTCACATTTTTAATGTTACAAGTCCCAGTACCTATTTGTTCTTCTCTTTGAGCAGGTGTCTTTAAGAAACTTCCTCCTATATAAAGAACCTTGGCCATCAGATTTTTCACACAAGCATTAAGAAAATGTAGAGGAAAAGCTTAGAGATGTATTTATTCTAATAATTGGTGCTTAAGGATTCAGCATGATTTTCTTTTCTGGCTATTAGCAACTGCAACCACCAAAAAACCAATTATGTTCTAGTACATCCTTCATCAAGGGAACCAATTAAAAATACTGTGCATTTATGTTTCCTTAGGCTGGGATAAGATGGTTTTGAGTACAGGCATCACTGACATAGAAATGATACCCTGTCCATGCACAAAGAACCTTATAGATAGAAGGTTCCTTTCAGACTACTCATGAGATTTTAAAAAGAAGAAAGAAAAAGAAATGTCAGCTTGGTCATGTTGGCAATCTTGGACACATACCTTAGCATCAGAACACAAACTCCAGGCAAAGATGCCAGGACATCCCAGACTCTTGCAACCTCTGTGTAGCTTGCATGGGATGGAGCTCGTATTCCTTCAAAATTAATCACAACTTCGTCACGTAGCACTTAAGTGCCTATGACTTGGTTGGAAGCCAGTAGAAACCAAGCTGGGGTGGAAGGCTTTAACATCAAGCGTCTTGTGATTGTTCTTGGGAATTTGCTGCTAAATAATGTAGGCAACATCCCACTGATTCCAGGAGCCCTGGGTTTGAGCTTAGAAATTCACTTACAGAATTTTTGTAAACAGGTCTGAAATGATTTCTGATGTATTCCATGCATTGCCATGAGTTTTATTTCACAAATATGCACACATGGATAGTCTGATAAAGGCACATGAATTTGAGTTATCTTTCTCTTTTCAATTTACCCAACTATTTTTATTTCAAAGCAGTTTTAGCCCAAAGATACAAGAAAAATGTGCTTCTTGGTTGCTCTTGTGATTTAATCTGAAATAAAAATAATGATGGTGCCGTGTCCTATGTAAATATGATTTTTTAACAAAGTAAAATATACTTAGATTGAAAATCTGGCATTATGTTTTCAACGGTTACATTATACACCTAAAATCTCTGGTGATGTTGATGGAAAGGAAAAGTACTGTTGAAAAGAGGTTTAAGAGCACTGTGTATGAGATTCTAACGGGATGCATGATATCATAGACAAGAACTCAATATACTGGGGTATAAATCCAGAATAGTTAGTTCTGATTCACATGTTGACGGAATGTCATGGGTATATATTCCTAAGGCCGCAACTAACAGGTCCTTTACTGGGGTTATATTAGAATTGTTCAAATGAAGAATCAGAGTCAACTAAGGCATTTTAACACATTTCATGTAAGCGATACTCTCCAGAAAGCATTACTAAAACAACATACCATCAAGAGGGCTTTGCTCACAGGTCCTTCATGAAAGAATAAGGCTGATTATGTAAATATAACCTCAGATATACGAATTTGTGTGTGTGTGTGTGTGGAAATGGGAATTATAACTTTTATTCACAGCCACCTGTTTAAAAATATTTGAAATTTGAAAATTTATATAAACGAACAAGAAAGGATGTATGTCATGACATTGTTCAGGTTTCAAGAGGCAAGTCTGAGCTCCTAACACTAACAGCTGAGAGATTATGGAAAAGTTATTTTTCAAAAGAGCCAACAGAACCTTTGAAAACAATGTGTTTCCATATTTACTATGTTATTCACTATATTTCTCTGTGTGCTTAAGATATCTTATTAAAATCACAGAGGATAGGGGATAAAATGAAGATTTTGTTTTGATAAGCAAAGGATGAACCTTTCTGATTTTTAGGCTTCCATGGGGATTCATCGGGATCTTTTCACTGTTAGTCTCTCGGACCATCATGCCAAATCTCACGGATTGTCTAAAAAATATACCATGCTCCAACATCTCCTTCCTGCATACTGACCCAATGTCCTTACCCACAGTAGGTCACTTAACTTGTAGTCTTCTGTGTCCTGTGACCCTGCTGTCCCATAATGGAATCCTCACAGTGCCTAACGTTCCTTATGAAACGTCACGAAGGATGTTATGAAAACATCTTCCAGTGCAAATCTCTGTAGGCAAACTAACATCAGAAGCACAACATTGCTACCTGCACATAAATCTGCAGATCATGGCAATCAAAAAAAAAAACTTCCCAAGAATTAACTTTTTGTGTGAATGACTGTGCTGGAAACACAGTTTAACCATAAATAGTATTACTCTAGAAAGCACTATATGTCATTGGGGTTGAGCTTTCCCAAAATGGCTACCAGAGTTTCCCAACATCCACATGTTCAGCACTTTGGTCTAGATAATTCTTTGTGGCGGGGACTGTCTTGTGCATTATGAGGTGTTTAGCAGCATCCTTGGCTTCTACCCAATAGATTCCAGTAACATCCTGCCAGTAATGAAAACCAAAAACATCTACAGACGTTGTCAAATATCCCCTGGCTAGCAACAGGGGTGGGGGGAATTTTCCTCAGTTCAGAACCATAGGATTCAGTACAAAAAGATTTCATATATGAAATAATGTACTTAGAAAAATTCCAAGGTATGTAAAACTGAGCTTGCGGGATAGTTCTGAGGCTGTCTTAGGACATGGCAGGAACGGGCTTACCAAGCGAATGCTACCTGCTCACAGTCAGGAGTCGGGGGTAGGAAGGGAGTGTCACAGTCAGGAGTCGAGGAGATAGGAAGACACTGACTTACCTCTTTGATGATTTGGGGCTAAGGAGCTCAGGGTCATAATTGCTGCAGCCAAGACCACCCTGTCTCCGTCACACCCTTTGTCAACCTGAGAGATCACCCTCCCCTTGCCTTTAAGACCTGAACATTTAGGGATGGAACATGATACATCTTCATTTATGGTACAGTCACAAGCCAGCACACATAGTTGCAGCCTGATACACCAGTTCTTCTTGTGGATCTACAAGCCAAGGACACATCCCATGGAGCAGAACATACCCCCCACTCAACAGAACTGAGTCACTACAAAAGAAAGATGGTGCAAACTAAGACAAGCGGTATAAAACTTTCCTAATGACATACGTTTCATTCTGTTATTCAAACTAAATGTTTAACATTTGATGTGTGTTTTATACTCAGAGCACCTGGTAATTCAGACTAACCACATTTTAAATGCTCAATAGACACAGGAGACTGGAGGAGACTAGGATCTAGCATGGCAGATGACACAGATATAAACAAGTCTTAGTTATGATTCCGACAATAAAACTTTCATCTGTTAAAAATACTAATAAAGGGGCACCTGGGTGGCTCAGTCAGTTAAGCGTCTGACTCTTGATCTCAGCTCGGGACTTGATCCCAAAGTTGTGAGTTCAAGCCCTGTGTTGGGCTCCATGCTGGGTTGGGAGCCTACTCAAAAAACATATAACTAGGGACACCTGAATCACTCAAGTCAGTTGAGCATCCAACTCTTGATTTCAGCTCAGGTCATGATCTCAGGCTTGTGATATCAAGCCCTGCATTGGACTCTGTGCTGAGCATGGACCCTGCTTGAGATTCTTCCTCTTCCTCTCTCTCTCTCTCCCCTATTTGTGCTCACTCTCTTTCAAAATAAATAAACATTAAAAATGAAAAGAATAAATAGTAATATAATAAGGGTAGCAGTAAAAGCAAGAGCTAACACTGACATGGTGCTTATTGTCTGTTCTGTTCCAAGCACTTCACAGGCATGAGTTCATTTACTGTTCACAAGTGTGTCATGAAGATAAGAGCATTACTGCCAGATGAAGAGTGTAAGGCAAGGGAGAGTGTAGGACTAGTTCACAGTCACCGTGAGTCTGAGATCTCAGAACACACTAACCAAACCAGGAGGGCTGAAGAGCGAGGGAAGCTCTATCCACTAATTGCCTCATTTTCTCACAAAAAGAATCCATGAATATTATTTTATTCTGAGTTGTTGAGACATGTAGGATTAAAGTATGCTAATTAGAAATAAAAGCAACATTAAGATACTTCCAAAATGCTAGAGGGGATACATGTAGGGAAATATTGATATTAGAGTCTAATATAGACAGAAAAAGGAACAGCAAGGAGACATACTGAGTCTAAATAATGACGGATATAAGAACAATGAATGGCTCCACCATAATAAGTTGAATTACATATTAATTAAGAAGACTTTTAGAGTTAGTCAAACAATCACAATATACCGTACTATAAGACATATCCTAAAACAAAGTAACTCAATTTGTTGTAAAATAAAAGTACGGGTAAAAATATGCCAGAAAATGTAAAAACAGAGACAAAACACAATCATAGCATCAGGCCTTGTGCTACTGTCTTCAGTTTAAAGAAAGAAAGCACTAGACCGGGGAATCATCCATTTATAGTGGTGATTTCAAATATTAACAAACAATATATACTATATTAAGGAGCACTCAAATGTATAAAACCATGTTCTCCAAATTTCAATAATCTGGATTTTAGTTTCATAAGTTTTTGCTATATCTTCATAAAATATAAAATTTACTTCATATGACTTTTAATTGAACTCTTTAAAATGAAATAAAGATGGTTTTGACAGAAAGTCTAAATCACTATCAAAAATATAGAACCAGAGGGACCTGGGTAGCTCAGTCAGTTCAGCATCCAACTCAATTTTGACTCAGGTCATGATCCCATGGTTCGGGGGATGGAGCCCCACATGGGGCTCTGCACTGACAGCATGGAGTCTGCTTGGGATTCTCTCTTTCCCACACTCTCTCTGCCCCTGCCCTGCTTTCTCTCTCTGTCTCTCCCTTTGTCTCTCTCTCTCATTCTCTCTCTCTCAAAATAAATAAACATTTAAAAAATACAGAACCAATTCTTACTTCTGTAAATAAAAGTTTACTACAAAAGATGTCAGTGAGGAGTAGCTGGAAGCAGTTACCAGCCCTGTGCAGAAGGAGCAAAGGAACGGAGTGACCTTGAGACACACATCAGGCAGCTGTAAGGGAAGGACCAACAGATGGAGTTGTTGCATTTGAGGAAGGAATGTAGCCAACCCAAAGCAACTCAACAGAGAGGAAGCCAGATAAGTAAAGACCCCTACCTCCCAGGCCCCCGGTGTCCTGCCATTGCCCTGTTGGGGGCGGGGGGGGGGGAATCCAACAGAAAACCAGAGGACCAGGAAGTCTCACTATTTAGAACATGGTCACCTCTTGGGGCAGAAATCAGAGGGAGGAAGGGCGGGGAATGTCTGTTGGAGGCCAAATGCTGGATTCTCAGAACAACTCTTACCTGAGTTGCTCTTCGCTATTACCACATGGAGATAGCAGTTCAAGTAAGACAGATACAGTAACACCACTGTGTTGGGATTTTCTTCTATCATAAGGCAAATTTGAAGCTAACTGGAAAGAAAATCACGTCCTCGCCATGTTATCCAGTGTTATTCATTCTCTTCCCATGAACCATTTCAATCATCTTATCATCACCTTTATAAGGATCCTACTTTCCAGAATATGTAACAAAAACCTTCCAGAAATAGCAAGACCCTCAAAATTACATAAATATATGAGTTGTTGGAAGCATCATCATTAATACCATGTCCTTGACAAGTCACAAAGATATAAAGCCAAAGCTAAATATAGAGTAATCTGCGGGCACCTGGATGACTGAGTCATTTAAGAGTCTGACTCTTGATTTCAGCTCAGGTCATGACCTCACAGCTGGTGAGATGGAGCCGCGTGCCAGGCTCTGTGCTGACAGTGTGGAGCCTGCTCGGGATTCTCGCTCTCCCTCTCTCTGCCCCTCCCTCCTCTCTCTCTCTCAAAAGTAAGTAAATAAACATATTTTAAAAATAGAGTAACCTGACTGACATAGTCCATAAGTATAGAATATAAATATTTCTACAGAGAGATACAGATAGGCGATTGACAAAGATTGGCCGTAAGTTAGACTCGAAATAAATTCAAAATCCCAAAGAACAGAAATAATTCGCACACATACACATAGTCACCCATAGTTTTCAGAGACACATAACAAAAGAAGAAACCAAATCTCTCAACCAAATGGTAATACAGAAGAAAATATTTTCTTTTAGACGTTGAAAACCTCGTAGGCCACCAAGATGATCCAAAGTAGAATCACTGAATATCAGTTCACGACGGTACTGGAAGCTTTCTGTGTAAAACGGTACGAAGCCAAAAGTTTTGCTTAAAAAACAAAGAGGAGAACTATAAACATTTTTCTTACCCTAAAACTGAAAGAATAAAAACAGATAGTGTGTTTGACATAAAGATGCAAGAAAGAGAATGCAAAGAAAAGGCTAAGAAAACAGAACAATAAATTAATAAATATAAAAACATAAATTTATTTACAGGAAAGGAAAAGAAGAAATGATAAGTGCATGAAATAATTGAAAAGAAAAAAATGGAGTTAACACATTCAAAAGCATGCATTCTTGTCCTGGAAGATAGAAAGAGTAGAATTGATAAATACATAAAATAATTAGTTCTTTGAATAAAATATAAATAAAGCACTTTATAAATAAAAAAGGGACTACATTAACATATAAACTTAAGGACATGAAAAGTGGAACAGATTAAAAGGATTCTAAAAGAATATTTGCTCAAAAATATGCTAACAAATTGGAGAATGTGAATAGACCATTTTCTGTAAATATGAAAGTGCTGTACTTCAAATTGACTCAACAAAAGATAGAATACTTGAATAGACCCAAAACCAAGGAAGAAATTGAGAAAGTTGTCAAAGATCTACTTCTCAATAAAGTTCCAGACAATTTCATGCATGAATTCATTCAGACCTTCAAGAAACAGATAATTCATGAGCTTTATAAATTGTCCTAAGGCATAAAGTTAGAATTAATGCTTCCTAATTCTTTTTACAAAACCGCTATAGCATAAAATACCTAAGCTGGACAGGGATAGCACTGAAAACAGAAACCTATAAACCAAACCCATGAATACTGATTTGAAAATCACAAAGTATCAGGAAATAGAATCCACATTACATTTCAAAAATAATTCATTGAACTAAGTGGATTTTAGTTCAGATATTTGAGAATAATCCAATATTAGAAAAATGTCACTTTAATTCAGCAAGGAAATAGGCAGAAAAGAAAGTAATAAAATAATATGATTATATCAATAAGTGCCAGAACTTATCTGATAGAATTCAGCAGCCAATTCTGTATTTATGAATATAAAAATATATGATAAAGTAGGTATAGCTGCTGAAGTTTTAATATAAATACAATTCTCAATTAGTAAATGAATGAATCATGATGATTTGTTTCCATACCAACGGCCTTCAATTTTGTCAGAAGAGAGTCACTCCTGGAAGGAAAATTAGAAGCCTGAAAAGGAAAGTTGTGGACTTCAGAATTCAACAAACACAGGGGTAGCCAAATATTAACAAGGTGATCATGACCAATTATGTAATCTGCCCAAGTCACAGTGTGTTTTTCAAAGTCACATGATGGCAAGGTCACTTTGAGGATCATAAATCACATATGCAGGACACAGTAGGTGTCCGATCACTGCTCTTCAGGGTCATAGCTGCTACCTATCGTGATAATAATTTCACAATTTACATTTGAATCTGAGCTTACACAGGAAATATTTTCTTTAAACACCTCCACCTGCTCCACTACCTCTACTTAGGGAGAAAACATACCAGCTTATAATATTTTCCCATTATAAAATAGTTCTTGCTTATTTGGAAACATTGGAGAAAACTGAAAATACGTCGTACAGAATTAACCTTTCTTGTCATTCTCCTTCACAGGCATCACTACATTTTGACACATATACTTCTATACTCGGGATCATATTTGGAATGTACCCTTAGCGTAAGCTTCTTTTTTCTTTTATAGTTTATTGTCAAGTTGGTTTCCATATAACACCGAGTGCTCATCCCCACAAGTGCCCTCTTCCATGACCATCACCTCCCTTCCTCTCTCCCCCTCCCCCATCAGCCCTCAGTTTGTTCTCATATTCAAGAGTCTCTCATGGTTTTCCTCCCTCCCTCTTCCCAACTATTTTTCCCCTCCCCCTCCCCCATGGTCCTCTGCTAAGTTTCTCCTGTTCCACTTATGAGTGAAAACATGGCGTCTGTCCTTCTCTGCCTAACTTATTTCGCTTAGCATAAACTTTTAAAGCAGAACTTTGAAGTCTTTAAAGGAAAAGTACTTAATTTGAAAACGCCATTTCACATGGAGTTTTTTACAGTTACCCATCCATTTCCCAACATGAAAACTGTCAGTCTTTGACCAAAAGTCAAACACTACATCCTCGAATCTGTCAGTATTTATAAACCCGTGTCATTGGCCAATTGTGGAAATAGTTTGAGCCATTTTGGCTGGATCAGTGAAAGCTCTTCCCACTGTGTTTCACGAACAGATCAGTTGAAAGTGGACACCCCTTCCTGGTAGCTCAGTCATAACCATTTCAAGTGAGAAGCACATGAGTGTAATGGCCAGAACGGAATCCTGTCAGATGCCATGCGGGAAGGCTTCCTTATCGATCTAACAAAAAGTGAAGTGAAAGTTGGGCCAAGTTGGATTAATTTCATCAACGTAGACAACTCAGCTGTGCATCTGAGTTCCTCGGTGGCAAATAACATAAATGAATCACTGTGTCTCCTTGAACCTCATCTAGTGGAACTGTCCACACTAATGAGATTAACCACGTAACTGCCAGCATTCCAATTTCCACTGGGCTGTGCAAAGCCTCAATACACCAATAATACCTAAATGCTTTTGTCTGTTCAAACTTTCCATGTTGCCTATGGTTAAAGTTGGCTGCAATTAAACACAAGATTATTGTCTAAAAAGCCCATTATTGTCCTTGTTTAGCTGCCTAATTTCCTTCCATTATTATGTTCTTCGAACTGTTGCAAGCCACTTTTTCCAAGCTAATTTGGGAAACACATTTTACAAAGAACAGGTAATTTTAAAAGCATCATTCCAATGTTGGTCTTTCATTATTTCTCTAATAAACAACATAATTGGTAGGGGCTGAGGCCACCTACAGATCAATCGGTAGACAAACCTTGTATATTCAAGTTAGAAAACTTCTCCCTGAGCCAAATCACATTATCTTGTGGGAAAATGTTGAGAAAGATTAATGCTGTTAAGATTTTTTTCTCTCCGCTCCCCCGCACCCCTACTCCTGTAAAACATCATTTATCAGTCCATGTCCTGGAGAATCAGACATAATTGCAAGAGCTCTAAGAAATCAAGGGAAGACTCTGTCACATCCTATTTTCATCAACCTTGTTTTGAAAGCTTTCGATGTGTAACTTCTTTTATTAAATGATTTTATGCATATCTTCTCTACAAAAGAAGAATGCGATGCGTGCCTGCTGTCCGCTGTATCTAGGGGTGTCATTTGGAGAATCAACCTCAATCAAATCTAATTACACTCCCCTTCAACTAGAAAAGCATGAAAAGGGTCCATAAACTTATTTTAATTGTAAGTCAATTACATTGTCAAAGTGCAGGAAAAAAAAAAAATTAAATGGGTATGACAGAGACGTCCTACGTGTGCCATGGACTCTCATACAAAAAGAGTTGCTAGTAGTCGATTGATTTTTTTAATTCCCACTCAAATCATAATCCGAAATGTTGTCCCACTACTGAACTAATCCCTTTGTTTCCAATGGAGACACAATCTAGTGTTAAAAGATATCCTTGCGGGGTACGATGTGGGGCGAAGTATTCGTGCAAACCAGTTATCCTAGGGAACAGACATGGATTTGCTCTCTTTTCTTTTTCTTTTAGAAAAACTAGGACTTTTATCTCTTTGTTGTGTGTCATACTTACACAAGACTTATAAGACCATGTAAAATCCATTTTGCTTATATAGTCACTATCAGGTGTATGAAAAAATAATTAGTTGATAGCTAATTCCACCGTACTCACAAAAAGAAGCCATTTCATAGTGGCATCATTGATATATACTTTTGATTTTTGATTTATAAAAATAAATGAAAATGATACATCTGATAAGTTAATATCCAAAATATATAAATAACTTATACAACTCAATACCAAAAATATAAATAATCCAATTTAAAACTGGGCAGAGGACCTAAGCAGACATTTTTCTGAAGATACTCAATATCACTAATCAAGGAAATGCAAATTAAAACCACAATGAGGTACACCCATCAGGATGGCTAAAATACAAATCATAAGAAACAACAAGTGTTGATCAGGATGTGGAGGAAAAGAACCTTTTGTACACTGTTGGTGGAAATTTAAACTGGTGCAGCCACTGTGAAAAACGCCATGGAGATTCATCAAAACAGTCAAAAATAGAATTACTGCATGATCTAGGAATCCCGCTACTGGGTATTTATCCAAAGAAAATAAAAACACTAATTTGAGAAGATAGGCACCCCTATGTTATTGCACATTATTTACAATTGTCAACATAGGGAAGCAACCTAAGTGTTTATCTGTAAATAAATGGATAAAGAAGATTGCTATATATATATAATGGAATATTACTCAGTCATAAAAAAGAATGAGAGCTTGCCATTTGCAACAACATAGATGGACCTAGAAGAGGATAATGCTAAGTGAAATAAGTCAGAGAAAGAAAATACCATGTGATTTCATTCATATGCAGAATTTAAGAAACAAAATAAACAAAGAAAAAAAAGAGAAAAAAAAAACAGACTCTTAAATACAGAGAACAAACTGTTGGTTGCCAGAGGGGACATGTGTGGGAGGATGGGCAAAATAAAGAGGACTAAGACTACATTCATTGTTCAAGAGCACCATTTTATAAGAGATTAAATGAAACAGCCTTTTAGAAATAGTCCTCATGTGTTTTATGGGACTACTGAAGAAGGCATTTGGGGGGGTGCCTTTTCCATGTTTCCAACGGGCACTTATCAACATGCTTCTGGGCCCCTCTACCTCCATCACCCTGCCTACTGAGTACTGGAGACTGCTTCCACCTTAGAAATGAATCCCATGGTACCCTCCTCTTCCACAAGCATTCAGATGGCTGAGCTTGGCCATTCACTCAAGACAAAGCTGCCAGGAGTCGATGAAGAAGAACATGTATCTAAGCTTTCGTCATCTATCTTTGGAGGACTTTCTGAACACAGGACGGGGATACACATGCTTGACATGCACAAGCGAAAGGCAAATACTTATCATATGCCCTAAGAGCAATATCCAGTTAACAGTTTCAAATGACCAAAAATAAATAAATAAAACAAAAAACAAGCAAAAAAACAACCACAAACCCTATTTTACATTAAGCAATATTTCTCTCTTAAACCATCTAATATATTATGCTTTTCATAAAGAGAAAATAAGATCAGTTTTGTGTTTGGGATTACTAGTTATTATCCATTAGTGGTAAGGTTCTACCTTTGAAAGTTATACAGGGTTGTAAAATAATAAGATGTTCCTTGTTTGGGCAATTAAACAAAAACTAATGATCTCGCTGTGGGAGATTAAAAAAAAAAATACCTACATGACTCAGCAAAATCCTTACAGCCACATTAGAAAGAACCAACTCTAAACCCTACATGACAGCCTTCAGTTGGTATCAAAGACCAGAGGCTCCACCTTATTCGGTCAGAACCATCTGGGAAGATGAGAAGGGCTTCAAAGGACTAATGCCCAGCCCATCACCAGAGACTCAAATTTACCTTGTCTGGAATGAGGACCAGCACCGATAGCTGTTACATGGTCCCCAGATGTTTGCAGGACCAAGAGCCTCTGTCTTGAGCCCAAGCGGAAGGAACTGGTATCATAAAGACACAGAGGGAATAGAGGTGTCTCTGTAGGTGGCAACAAGAGAGCATTTTTCAGAAACATCCATCCCCTGGCATGAAATTAGACCCCTTTATTTGAGTGGAGAATGAAATGGTAAGTTTTTATCAACTCTGGAGAATCCTTAGGGACTTCTGGGTGCTGATGTGAAAGTAATAATTATAATTGTGAGCCCGGAGAGAAGCCAAGACAGAGAATGTACAGTGACTGATACCAAGGCCTGCCATGCACACATGAAAGGCAGTTTTGAGCAGGTAGACCATTTCCTTGCCAGGGTTAAAGCATCCTTTACAAATGGGCCCACTTTACCTTGTACACAAGATCTCCAATGAACATTGACTTTGCAGACATTCAGGCTCTGTGAGAACAAAGCAAGAGACAGGTCAACTTGAGAGAGAGCCAAGTCAGAAGAGAACTAAAGCAATGTTTCTCTAAGTGTGGCCCAAAGACTCCTGAAGGCCTTCCTTTTAGGAAGTCCATGCCATTGATACTATGTCCACAGTAATATTAACATAGTGTTGCATCAACATTTTTGGTGATTGTGCAAAAGTGATGAATCAATGCACTGGCACCATATCAGAGCTCTGGGATCAAACTGGACTGGTGGTCACTGTGCTACTCACCTCCATGCACTCATGCAGTGTATATATGTAAAAATATAGACATAAAAATGTGTTTATAGTATATTTACACACATATATGTACACATACACACACATATTCAGTTTCAAGAATTCCTGTTGCAATAAGTAGTTAATATTATCCATTTTCTTAAATCTGAACTTATAAGTATGTTATCTTTGAACATTCTATGTGGTAGAATGGGAAGTTCCCATGAAGCACCACTGTTGTATAAAAAAATAGAGACCCCAAGGGGGTACACTTGAGTGCCTACCTGTGCCCTTGCAGGTAGAACTAGCCGCTTTTACCTGGGTGCCATTTTTAACTCTATGATAGACGGACCATGGTCATCATACTTGGGTGGCTTGCAGATATATTTTTGAAAATGAATGGCATTGTCACTTTAAGGAAAATAAATAATGCTATTAGTGGCCAATGATCAAATCTGAGCTTTCAAGTGACAATTAGAATTTTGAAAACGTATATCTGCTACCATGAACTCGCCAGCTTCCCAGCATGGAAAAGACATTTCTGTTGAGATTTGTGGTCATGTTAATGAACGTAGTTTTTCTAATATTATAAAATGGATTGGGTCAATATTTGGAAGATCTGCAGAACCCATTGAACCAATTATTTCCAGATTACCAATGAAAGATACTGTGCAGGGAAAAAAGAGCCATTGAGAGTGAAAGGCCAATGGATTTTATGATCACAAAGTATAAAAACAAAACAACACACACAAATTGATATAACTTCAGATTCCACATTGCAACTAACCTTAAAAAAACACCTCTTGTCAAGCTTTGGTGTAGTATCAAAGAAAAATGTAGATGATTATCTAAAAAGACTCTTGAAATTCTCCTCTTTTCTATCACATATCTGTGTGAGACCACATTTTGTTTTTATACTTCAACCAAACCATTATTCTTTCTCTGATTAAATTTAGAAACAGATGGGAATCCAACTGGATTCCATTAAAGAAATTTGTAAGTATAAATCAATGCTCTTTCTGTATTTATTTTTTGTTTTGGACAATGTGGTTATTTAAAAACATATTTTTGATCACATATAATGGATTTAATATTATTATATTTTTATTTTTTATATTTTTATTAGAGACAGTGAGAGCACAAGTGGGAGAGAGGGACAGAGGGAGAAGGAGAGAATCTTAGGCAGACCCCATGCTCAGCACAGAGACTGTTGGCAGGGCTTGATCCCATGTCCCTGGGATCATGGCCTGAGCTAAAATCAGGAGTTGGATGCTCAACCAATGGAGCCACCAGATGCCCCTGATATTGTAATTTTAAGTAGAAGGTAAACCTTTTAAAACTTCTGAGTTTTAATTTTTAGAATAATAAATATTAATGGGTGTAATCCATTTAAATACAACCACTTCAGTGTCCCTAAGAATTTTTAATGGTGTAAAGGGATTCTGAGGCCAAAAAAATTGCCACTTAGAATGTTAGAAGCTGCTCAGAATAGCCAATCCCAGTAAGAGGTCACAGTCTTTTGCAAAGATCGTAAGATGAAGAGAAAAATGGAGGATAATGAAGACATACTGACTTGCTTCATCATTTTAGCAAGAGAAAAGCCCTATTATAGTGGGGATCTATGTGCATGTGAGTGTGTGTATGTGTGTGCACACACACTCATGTTTATCTTTACCTATCTATCTATCTATCTATCTCTTTCCATCTATGTATCTCTGAGAGTGGGTGGTCCCTTAAATTTTATACCCTAGGCACCTCCCTCACCTTACTGTTTGATCACTTTGTATTCTTCAGAGCACTTAATTGCTATCTAAATATCTTGGTTCTTTACTTATTTTCTCTACCTCCAATTGTTAAGTTTCAGTTATCACTTATGATAGACTGCTTGCAAAAGTGTCCCTAGTTACTCCCTTTTCTCTGCCCACATCCCTTGCAATGTGGCTGGTACCTCCTCCCCAAACGGGTACAGTCTATTCCCTGGCCTTTGATTTACTTCAGGCCATAGAATGCAGAAGAATGATAGTGGGCCAGTTCTGCATAGGCTCAAGGAATTTCCACTCTCTCTATTGGAAGTCTGGCTTTACCAGGGGAACGAGTGCTGGCTAAGTGGAGGATGACATGTCAAAGCGAGCCCCCATCAGCTGAGGCATGGCCATCCTAGATTGGCCAACAGCCAGCCACCCCCCAAACACCCAAGGGAGACCAGCCAAGATCAGCTGAGTTGCCTACCCTGTTTCGGGCTGGCTGAGGGCGTGTGAGGGCACACAGGCGAAAGCAGCAAACAATCTAGATGCCCTGTAGGCTCATGAGCAATAATAAATGCGGATTATTTTAGACAGCTTTTTGTTACTGTTGATGATTCACAGCATTATTGTGGCGATAAATAATAGATCTACCACTTTGTTCCAAGAACCTAGAGTGGTACTCAATGCATAGAAAAATGTTCTGATAAATCAAAAAAGTTGGTAGATGTTTGAAAGAATGAAGAAATGAACTAAAAAAATCCCACCTTCTTTCCACTCTAGCCCAATTACATTTTCCCGACTTGGTCCAGAACGAACCTAAACAAGATAATAAGTTTGCTCATGCAATTAATTCAGTTCTTCTGGGCATCCACACCAATTACTGGAAAAGACAAAAACCAACATTAGAACAGACATTGCTACTAAATAAAAGGTATTCAAATATTTATATCTACTCTCTCTCTGCAGAGTCTATAAATACAACAGCCCAGACAAGCTTTATTGGTGTTAGCTGAAGCAGACCGCAGCTAAGAGAGGCCCGTTGGTTTCTGCTTCCCTATGAGCCCCTGCTCACTCATACAGAACGAAGATTCCTGTTTTGTTTCTGCTCATCATTTATTGTAATGCCAAAGGGAAGAAAATAAATCTTGGAAACTCTGACCAAAATCAGTTGAGTTTTTCCATTATCACAGCAGGAGAGGAAAACATGGGGTTTTTGTTTCTAAGGATAATCTTTCTTAAAGTGTATACAGTCTCTAGCTAAGCCTAAATAATATTAGGAACATTGGAAATGTTTTCCAGTGGATGCAGGGCTGCTCTAGCTTCCGCCTCTAGATCGTCAAGTCCGTTTGTCGCCAGCTTTCATCTTCTCTCAGCAGTTGGAAAGAGTTGAGCACTCTGCAAATTGTAGATGCTGTTGACTAATTTACAGAGTCCCTGGCTTGGAACTTTTACAAATGAAGTCGCTGCTGAAAGATTCATTGCATTAAAAAAAATAGTTAATATAGGCTTTGGGTGTAGTTATTGTTTTAATTAATTTCCATTCATAGCTGACTATCAATTAATTTGATGGAAATATTGGGCTTTTAAACATAATTAAATATTATATACTGAAATGAGTTTCTTTTTTAGTGTATATGCCGACAGTCTTCACCCATCTATCTGTAGGTCAAAAATTGATTTTATTTTAAGTTCTTTATTTTTATTTATTTATTTATTCATTTTTGAGAGAAAAAGAGTACGAACTAGGGAGAGGCAGAGAGAGAGGGAAAGAGAGAGAATCCCAAGCGAGGTCAGTACTGTCAGTGGGGAGCCAGATACGGGGCTCAACCTCAGGAACCAAACTGTGAAATCATGACCTAGGCCGAAATCAAGAGTCAGACACTTAACCGACAGAGCCAGCCAGGCGCCCCAGGTAGGAAGCTGTTTTATTTCTTCTCCCCGCTCATCATCTCCCTTCCTGTCCCCCATTCTCTCTCTTTCCTGCCCACCTCTCCATTCTCCCTCTTTCCATGTACTTCCTCCTCCTTCCCTCCCTTCTTCTATCCCCTTCCTTCCGTGTCTCTCTTGCTGTTTTTCTTTCCTTCTCTCCTCTCCTCTCTTCTTTACCTCCCTCTCTTCCTTCCTCCTCTCTCTCCCACCCCCACGTGCTTTAGCCACCACTTGGTAAGAACAGAAATGAGAAAGATACGTTTTCTCAAGTGCCCTCACTCAGGTAATACACAGCATGAGTCCAGCTTGTCCAATGTATTCTATTTCTTGAGCTGACGGTCGTAGATCACAAACAGAAAATTCAGTGTGGCCAAGAATACCCTACTTTTTCACTTTCTAAATGCAATTGAATCGTAGGTGTTAGAAAAAATGTTACATCTTGGGCCACTCTTTCTTTTCCGATCTTGTACATTTTAAGTATTTAATTTAACACTTTCAAACTAACAATAGGGATGTGTGTGTATATTTGGTATTATAATGCTGAGACACATTATAATTTATCTTATTTAGTTTTATGAAATTCCAGCTGAATGCTAGATACTACCATTTGATCTACATGCAATACATACATTTCACATGTTTCCATTCCCATTAATCAAGACAAGTAGTTCAATTGAACTGATATACTAGTTCATTAGGACTTTGGTTTCATCAATTTGATCAGAGGATTGCCTCATTTAATCGATGCTTTCATTTTTCTGTATAACCTTAGGATTTAAAACCAGTTTGTCATTTGAGAGTCTAAAATCAGTTTACATATCTAGTAAGAGAATGAGACATCGCACAATTCAGATACTTGGTAAAGTAGATTTTAAGTTGAAAAGATCAGATTTGAAACAATTATCATCATATGTTGGATGTACTGCAGGTTCAGCTCCAGGCCAGCACACCAAAGTAAATACCACAATAAATGGACTCAAGTTAAGTTTTTGGTTTCCCAGTGCATATAAAGTTATATTTGCCCCATAAGTGTGCAATAGCATTATGTCAAAAAGATGTGCCTGCCTTAATTACAAAATAACTTTATTGCTAAAAAATCTAACCATCATCCGAGCCTTCAGCAAGTCCTAATTTTTTTGTTGGTAGAGGGTCTTGCCTCGATGTTGATGGCTGCTGACATCAGGGTGGGACTTGTCATCTGGGTGTGGGACATGACACCCCAAACAATTACAATAGTAATATTAAGGATCATGGATCATGGATCACCATAACCAATATCATAATAATGGAAAAGTTTGAAAAATTGCAAAGATCACCAAAATGTGACACATAGACACAAGTGAGCTGATGTTATTGGGAAAATGGTGCCAATATACTTGCTCAACACAGGGTTGCCACAAACCTTCAACTTGTAAAACAAAACAAAAACCACAGTTATCTGCAGAGCACGATGAAACAAGGTCTGACTGAATATCCTGGCTAACTGGGTTTAAAAATTACTGTGGGGTCACCTGGGTGACTCAGTCATTGGAGGGACCAACTTTTGATTTCGGCTTTGGTCATGATCTCATGGTTCACAAGTTCAAGCTCCACGTCAAACTCTGCTCTGGCAGCAGGAAGCCTGCATGGGATTCTCTCTCATTCCCTCTCTCTCTCTGCCCCTTTCTCTCTCTCTCTCTCTCTCTCTCTCTCTCTCTCTGACTCAGTCTCTCTCAAAATAAATTACTAAACTTAAAAAAATTACAATGAACTTAGGGCACCTGGGTAGCTCAGCCCATTGAGCATCCAACTTTGGCTCAGGTCATGATTTCGTGGTTCATGAGTTCGAGCCCTGCATGGGGCTCATTGCTGTCAGTGCAGAGCCCACTTTGGATCATCTGTCCCCTCTTTCTCTTCCTTCCCTCACTTGCACTTTCTCTCAAAAATAAAATAAATATTTATTTAAAAAGTTTCTATGAACTCTCACCCAATACTGATGTGAATGTTGTAAAATATCTACACTTAAGCATGCCTGTCAATGAAGTTCATTTGCAAAAGTCTTTTTTAAGGTAATTTGAGAATATGCCTTATAAAAATTGTAGAAATGTTCATAAACTTTATCATTTACTATAAGGAAATAAGGAACACCCCACCTAAAACTTGGAAAAATACCTGAGCTCAAGACATCGATCGTGGTGTTATTTATAATGGCAAAACTGTTATAACCAATATAAACACAATAATGACCAAATACATAACAGTAACATGAAATTTTTGGAATTTTTTACAGCCATTAAAAATAAAATTTATGGAGGCTATGTGGGAACATGGAATCTTCCTATAAGAAAAGGTTAAGCGTTGTCTGTGTTATCATTCAATGCATATGAGAATCCTAGATCCGTAACTATTTGTGTCGTATGTTCTTAGTGTGAGCGAACCTCAGACCCTGTACTGAGAGCAGTAGCCATAAGCCGCAGGAAAAGCTAAACCCACATGATCCCTGCCTTCTGAACCCGATCCACTTGGAGGAGCATCCCCAACTCCCCACTTGGCAATTGTGTGCACCTTCCCGAGATACTTGCCCTCTTTCTTTATGTTTCCTTCTCACCTGCAAATGGGGATGAGATGAATAATGACCTCACGCAGGGCTCTTTGAGTACTTAGTGAATTATTACGTGTAATTTGTTTAATAGAGTGCTGGGTGTATGTTTGCTAGGGCGGCAGCAGCAAAGTACAGAAACGCATTGTTTCACCGTTCTGGAAGCTGGACATCCATAACCAAGGCTTTGGCAGGGTTGCTTGCTTCTGAGGGCTGGGAGAGAATCTGTTCCGTGCCTTTCCTCAAGCTTCTGGTGGTTGGCTGGCAACCGTTGGCCTCCCTTGTCTGCTGGAATCATCGCCCTGATCTCTGCCTTCATCTTATGTGATGTTCTTCTGTGTGTATCTTTGTCTCCAAATGTCTGCTTTTTGTGCTTTGAGGACACCAGTCACTTTGGATGAGCCTCGCCCCAATGACCTCATACTGATCTGAGCACCTCTGTAAAGTCCCTGTCTCCAAGAAAGGCCACAGTCTGAGGTACAGGGGTTGGGATTCCAACGTATGAGTTTTGAGGGGACTCAATTCAACCCATAATACTTGGTACGTTGTCAGGTTTCAATAAATGTTAGCAACTATTACTACTGTTATTACCAGTATTGTTAAGAGTAGTGGTTATATTATATTACAGATAGCACAGTGCCGGGACCACATACCCGGATCAGACAGGATGAGAGCAGTTGATTTGCTAGGATGATAAGATTCTAAGTGAGGAGGTGGCTTTCTTATTGCCTTGTGGGTTTTCTTTGTTTGTTTCATTTCTTTAAAAAAATGTATAATGTCCATCTCCTCCATAGAGTTTGCATTATTTAAAAGGGGAAAGACTTTGTAACATCTCTTAAATGTAAGTAGGGGCACCTGGGCGGCTCAGTTGGTTAAGCGTCCAGCTTCGGCTCAGGTCATGATCTCACAGTTCGTGGGTTCAAGCCCCGCATCGGGCTCTGTGCTGACAGTTCAGAGCCTGGAGGCTGCTTCGGATTCTGTGTCTCCCTCTCTCTCTGACCCTCCCCTGCTCGCGCTGTCTCTCTCTGTCTCTCAAAAATAAATAATAAAAAAAACATAAATGTAAGTAGTTGCATTTTGCCATAAATGCAGTTTCACACACTTCCTTCTGATTCTGTCTTCAGAAAGTTACCTGTCCGCCCTCAAACAAGCCTCCATGGAGAAGTCCAGGTCTCTGCCGGAGAATGGCAGGCTCTCTCTTTCCCGTCATTATGTACTGTCCGTGGCCTCTAATTGTTCTGTGAGACAGCGGCCTTCTCGCTTCCCTTTATGTCAGTTCCTGGTATCTTATTTCAACATGTCTGCTTTTCTGAGCCAGGAAAGAAGGTATTATTTTCAAATGTCTCTGTCTCCCCTGGCCGCTGAGTAGTGATTTATGGCATATGTATTATCACCATAGACTCTTTACAGGAGAAAGGTCCTCGGGCCAAGTGACAAAATCTTTGACTTTCCTAGAGTTCTTTGCTCTCACCGTCTTTTTAAATATTTACTTTCCTCCGGGTATTTTGACTGTTGGGTTTCTGTCTTCCTAGTATATCACAACCCTTGAATTAAAGACCCGATATTTTGTTTTCAGGCTAAAGCACCTTGAATTGTATGGTTTTCAGATTAGGGAGAAATAAATGATAAAGGTACTAGGTGCCATCTTGGAATAGTTGATGAGCCAGATTTTAAAAAATATTACTTCAAAGGTTATTCAGCTAAAATGGAAGTGGTACATAAATTCACATTAGGAACTGTATCTATGAGGAATATTCAATTTTAAGTCACAGAAAGTCCAAATAAAAATAGATTTTTTTCCTTCCAAATGTTCATCGACTGATGAATGGATAAAGAAGGTGTGGCTCATATATACAATAGACTATCACTCAGTGATCAAAAAGAAATGAGGTCTTGCCATTTGCAACAACATGGAGGGAACTAAAGTGTATTATGCTATGTGAAATGAGCCAATCAGAGAAAGACAAGTATATGATTTCACTAATGTGGAATTTAAGAAACAAAATAGATGAACAGGGGGGAAGGGAAAGAAAAATAAGATAAATAAAACAGAGAGGGAGACTCTTAAATATAGAGACCAAACTGAGGGTTGCTGCGGGGGTGTTAGAGGGGGACGGGTAGATGGGGGACGGGCACTAAGGAGGACACTTGTTGGGATGAGCACTGGGTGTCATATGTAAGAGATGAATCACTGAATTCTACTCCTGACACCAATACTATACTATATGCTAACTAACTTGATATTAAAAAATAATTAAAAAAATAAGAATACTTGTAACTTACTGAAAAAGAAATAGATTTTTCCTTACAAGGTCCCTTGATAATCCAGGATAGTTTCCCCATCTCAAGATCCTTAATTTAATCATAATTGCAAACTTCTTTTTGTCATCAGATTTCCATACTTAAAACATGGGTGTGTTTAGGAAAGCATTATTCTGTTGCATGGGGAAAGCAATATTGTAGACATCTCCCAAATGTATTTGGAGATATAACATCTCCCAAATTTATTTGTAAATTTAACTTCATTCTAATCAATTTCCCATTGAGCTGTTCCCTAAATTAATGAAATACTGTGTATGAAGTAGCTAGTTCTGAAAAAGAATAACACAGCAGACTGGCACCACCAAATACCAAAAGAGAAAAAGGATTACCTCACCTGTTACGGATTTTGTCCCACAACGAATAAACAGAAGCATATGCCAAGGGAAATATGGGCAAGGGAACTAAATGGGCAATTCACAAAATTAAAAGATAAAAACTGTATCAGTCAGGGTCCAACCAGAAAACAGAACCAGCAGGAGATACATAATCAGGGATTTGTTACAAGGAGTTGGCATAGAAGGTTGTGGGGCTGGATAGGCAGGAAGAAAACCCATGGAGCAGACTGTCGGGAAAGGCTGGAGCTCTCCAGCCTGGATGGAAGCTGCTGGCCACAGGCAGAATTTCTTCTTCACCAGAGAGCCCCAGCCCTGCTCCTAAGGTCCTTCAACTGATTGGACTGGGCCCACCCAAGTTCCCTAGGAGAATCTCTCTTACATCAAGTCAAATGATTATAGACTCTTAGCAGACCTACAAAGTACCTTTGCCACAACAATTAGATGAGTGCTTGATGGAATAAGTGGGGACATAGCCTAGCCGTACTGACACATCAAAGGGACCATCACAGTGTTTAATCAGTGACACCAATGATCTAGAAGACAAACACGTTAATTAAAAATACATTGTCTTCACAGAATAAATTCCAAATGGTCTTAAAATATTAAAACTTCGTGTTAATATGAAGATAAGGTGGAAGGTGCAATTACTGGGGACCGTGAGTTATGAATCCTTCTTTCTGGCAAAGCACCCTGATATCTCAGGCCCTAGCATTAAAAATAAAAAATTATGTTTTTTTATTTATTTTTGAGAGAGAAAGAGAGGCAGCTTGAGCAGGGGAGGGGCAGAGAGAGAGAGGGAGACACAGAATCCAAAGCAGGCTCCAGGCTCTGAGCTGTCAGCACAGAGCCCGACACAGGGCTCGAACCCACGGACCGTGAGACCATGACCTGAGCCGAAGCCGGACGCTTAACCGACTGAGCCACCCAGGCACCCTGGGCCCTAGCATTTTAGAAAGAAACTTCATGTGCAAGCAAACAGGATCAGTTAAATAAAACATCATTCATCCCTATGATGGAATACCAGATCATCACTGAACATTGAGGCGAGGACAATATTTTTTGGAAAGTGTTCACACTATATCAAGTAAAGGAACAAGTTAGTATGTATCATACACACTTAATTTGGGGCAGCAATAACTAAAAGGATAGAAGCAGATGCATAAAATTTTAACAGTATTTCTGAATGATAGCATACTGGGTAAATTTTTATTGATGATTTTAGAAATTTATAATTTCCTACAATAAATATACACTGGTTTTGAAGTTTGGCATGTAACTGAGTCCAAGCTGCTTCCGTTCCCCGTATGACAGGCCAGTAAGTCAAGAAGCAGGATGCCTGGGGGGCTCAGTTGGTTAAGCGTCTAACTTGGGCTCAGGTTGTGATCTCACGGTTCATGAGTTCAAGCCCTGCATCAGGCTCTATGCTGACAGCTCAGAACCTGGAGCCTGCTTCCGATTCTGTGTCTCCCTCTCTCTCTGCCCCTCCTCTACGTGTGCTCTGTCTCTCTCTTTCTCAAAAATAAACAAACATTAAAAAACTTTTTAAAAAAGAAGCAGGATGTTGGGTAAGGAAAGCAAGTTTTTTCAGAAAGCTGGCAAACTGAGGAGATGGCAGACCATTTTCCCAAATGACCATCTCCCCTGGGCAGTTCAGTGAACGGCTTCATGTTAGCAAAAGGAAGAAACGTGAGGGAGTGGAGTCAACAGGTGATTGTTGTCTACACATCCGAGGAAGGTCGTAGGACGTCTTGGTCCTCTGTCAGTGGGTCTTTGTGTGCAGGAATCTGGTCGTGATAGTCCTGTAAATCTTACACATGGCCGAGTCATTTCTGTACATTCTTCCTTATCTTCTTGGGTGAGCTACAGTTCGGGTACAAAAGCAGGTTTTTGCCCATCTCATTTGTAAGCAAAATTCCTTTGAAGATTAACAAACCTCCGTGTGCGGGGCTAAGCAGAAATGTCTAAGCTATAGGTCACGGCAGCAAGGGAAATAGAAGCTACGGGGCGTCAGACATGGTAAGTTTCTGTCTGTTACAGGCAGACGAAGCTGTGATCTGTTATAATACCGAGGAGTTAAAACCGGGAGATAGAGAATCTTGAGCTCATAATGCGTTTGAGGATCAGTCTCCATTCATGGCTTTAGTCACTCAACCATTAATTCATTCAACAAATACGAACTATCCTTTTACTCTATGATAATCGCTCTGGAGGACAGTGGAAATAACAATAGTGAGTCAAACAAACTTAGACCCTGCCTTTATGGAGCTTAGAGAAAAGGGAAAATAATAAAAAAATCTTACAAATACATGTGTCATTTACAATCCATGATAAGTGCATCAGAGGAAAGCAACAGTGCGCTAGGAGTGCCCACGTATTTATAAAAAACTTATATTAAAAATATGTGTTGCTATCTTATCAAAATACAGATTGCTCGTTTGTGTGTCTCTGTATATGTAGCTGTGTGTTGTGTGTATCTGCGCGTCTGTTTGTGGGTCTGTACATGTGTGTAGTGTGTGCCACCCACATGAAGATCTTGAATCACTACTCCTGAGTTAGGGGAATGAAATTATAGTAAAAATATCTTAAATGCCGGGAAGTCTGAAAACTCTTCAAAAGAAATATTGAAGAAAAAAAAAAAACTGGGGCATAATGAATCCTAGATAATTGGCGGAAGGCCTGATTGGCGCACCCAGAACGCTTTACACTTTTCCCCTGTGTCCACATCATTCAGGCTTTCCCCCCCAGAATCTGAAAGATGGATCTGACAAACTCTGGATAAACTCTGGCTGAGACTCTGCCGTTTCCGGGGATGGAAAGGTGACATGACTTATTCCCTGTTATCATCGGTCTCCCATTAGGCAGCCTCCGCAGGGAGTCTGGATAGATCAACATGTCACGGGGTAGGCTTGGTGATGGCTCAGGCTGCGGCTAGGTTGAACTGGGGAGACACCGCCGCGAACAGATCCCTGTAAACAGGTGGCAAAAGTGAGGAAACAGCGTTTGAACTCTGACATATGAATCAGACCACACAAACGGAGACGTGCCTATTAAATTAGGCCAAATTTATTTTTTCCCTCTAAGTGAGACGAAACGGTGCTCCCTATGGATGGGTTAGAAATAGAACTGCAAAGAAGGGTTCGTGCACCATCAGGAAAAACAGATCTTACGCTAAGAATTCCAGCACGCGTGGCCACAGTGGCTGCGCCCTCCTTGCCCCCCAGGCGCGGTTTGCCTGCGTTATTCTTGCCCACGTAGTGACGGCACAGGGGAAAGACAGTGTTTGTAGGGTGAGACAGAAACTAGGTTTACAGACCAGCTACAACTTTTTGCCAGTGCAGACCTAGCTGTGCACCATTACTTTAATAACGAAGCAAATTCCTGACGATTTTATGGAATTTTCCGCTTCCATCTGCATTAGAAAGAATCCTAAAATGGCCCCCAAGATTCCCATGCTTTGGTGTACATACCCAGCATAATTCCCTCTCCTTAAGGTTGGTGGGCCTGACATAAGCAGGTGGACCCTCTTTGAAAAGCTTCTAAAGTCAGAGAGAGAAGCAGCAGCCGATTCTCCCCTGTTGGCCTTGAAGGAAAACGTGCCACGTGGTGGACTGCACCCCAGTGCCCCTGTGGGCCTCAGTGAGACCCCCCCAGCCCTGGCTGACACCTTGCTTGTAACATTATGAGACCCTGAGTGGAGGAACCAGCTCAAACCCGCCCCCGGCCTCCAGAAACTGATAGATAATAAATATGTGTTGTTTGAAGCTACTAAGTGACAATTTGTTGCCCAGCAATAGAAAACAGTACTCCATCCAGGCTTAATTTCTTAATTCAATTTGGTGATTATTTCTTCTTTCATTGTCGCAGATGTGATCATGATGAGCCCAAAGACTGCCGACTTAAGTATAAACAAATGCAAATATCATCCCCAGTGATGTATCTGGTCTAACCACTTAAGACTAATATTCAAACTGAGATCATTTCTTTGGGTTGAATCTCCTACCTAAAGACTAGGCATTAGGAAGGTTACAGAAGTTAGATTCTAGAACTTGGTTATCCAAGTGACATAAAGATAACAACGATACTGCTTTCTTGCTCTTTGCCGTCCATTGTGCTTAGCGCCTCCCTGCATTTTCTCATTGAACGACTCCCAGTGACCCTGTAAGCCGGGAGATTGTGTGTGATCCTAATTGTGGGGCGACAAAACTGAATGTTAGGAAAAGTTAAGTAACTTGCTAAGGGCCACACAGCTAGAAAGTGGTCAAGACCAAAAATAAACTCTGCACACACCTACCACTCCAGCACGGTTTCTAAGAGTCATGGTGTGCCTCTTAGCCTCCTAGAACCAAACGGTTTTTGGAGAATAAACGCATCATCACAGCAAATGCCTCTTGCCTGACAAAACACATGTTGACGATTCTTTAACCCCACCCCCCATGCCTTCTTTAGTAGGATCCAGATCTCTTGTTTCTTGACATGATTCTCTTTATGTTACCATTTTGTAACATAGTTACTTAGTTGCATATAAAACAAAGGACAGGCATAAACAGCTCCAACCCCAGCTGGTGTGGGAACTTACAACCTGAAAGGCTTAGGGTCAGCTGTCTGTTTCACTTGCCTGAGCCCCAGGAGGTCCGCTGCGCAGTTCAGACACATTTTCCTGACTTCCCAGTGTCCACAGGCAGCCACGTCAGGCACTGTGTCACTTTCCAACACCGATAAAGCAAGTCTAATTTTCCTAAGTTGATGAGGGCCTGATAGATCTGATGACCTTTTGTTGGAGTGTCATTTACAAGTATGATTAAGTTATTCTCCACGGCTGAATTGATTCCTGCAGCAGATCTGTCTTCCTCCGGAGGCAGCAGAAAACCCTACCACTTTACCCTCTCGTGCATCACAGTGAACTTCTGTAGGCAGGTTACAGATTTTTTCTGTATGGGGTTTTAAAAGGTGACCCTGGAGATGATGACTTTTTTTTTTTTTAATCTGTTTTAGCTGACACTATTTTTTCCCAATCTGATTAACAATGCCTTAAAAGGCTATTTAATCTGTTAGGGGAAATGGAAAATATTTTTAAAACACCAAATTCCTTGGACTACGTTTGCTCCAGAAGTAAGAAAAGTCATTGACATTTTTGAGCTTTTACTATTTGCTACATTAAAAGTTGTATCTGCCTCACTTTATGTAATCTTGGCAATCGCGTATGAGGCATAACCTTTGCATTTGTTTATATTTTGAGGGGCTACTGCATGTTGAATGCTGTTCAGGTATCCAGGAAAAGTGTAAATCCTGCCTTCATCGAATTTACCATTACTTGAAGAAACTGAGACAAAGACAGTTTAAGTGTCCACGTTTTGTGCCTGGAACATAGTATGTGTTCAATAAATGTCGAATGTATAAAATAATATCAGGGTTGAACCAGGTCTGCATGTTTGTTCTCTAGTTCCTGAAGGACAAAAAGATGAAGACAGGCTAAGTATGAGGTTCCACAAAATACTACAAATAGAATAGTGTTAAGTATCTGTCGATAGATGAGTGGATAAAGAAAATGTGATGGGGCGCCTGGGTGGCTCAGTCAGTTAAGTGTCCGACTTCGGATCAGGTCATGATCTTGTAGTTCGTGAGTTCAAGCCCCGCGTCGGGCTCTGTGCTGACAGCTCAGAGCCTGGAGCCTGCTTCAGATTCTGTGTCTCCCTCTCTCTCTGCCCCTCCCCTGCTCATGCTGTCTTCCTGTCTCTCTCAAAATAAATAAATAAATAACAAAAGAAAATGTGATATGTAGAGACAATGGAACACTCTTCAGCTATAAAAAAGAAGGAAATCCTACTATTTCCAAGAACATATACAGACCGTGAGGGCATTATGCTAAATGAGATAAGTCAGAGAAAAAAGACAAATACTGTAGGATCTCACTTATGTGTAGAATCTGGAAAAAAAAAAAAAAGCCAAACTCACAGAAAAAGAGATCAGATATGCAATCGCCAGAGGTGAGGGGGGTGGTGTGTGGAGGAGCTGGGTGAAGGTGTGCAATGGTATGAACTTCATGGATTCTGATTCCTTCTCGCCAAAGTACGGTATACTGTCTACTAGTTCTTCCAGAGTGCATTTTGAGGAAGTAAACTTTCTTAACTTGAATGTATTTGAAAATTCCTTTTTGCCCATGTACCTTTTTCTTAAAAATAAACTACTTTATTGATGTATAAAAACATAGAGAATTCACACAAATCATAATTATGTAACTCAAGCCTTTTTTTTTTTTGCAAATAGCAGTATTAAAAAGAACCACAGTAACTGTTGCACCCAGATTTTAATATCGCCCCCAAAAACCAGAGACTACCAGGGAGACCGAGTCACGCATGCAAAAGCAAAGGGCCTTATTACGGACTTAGGCTGGCTGAGCCTAAGCTGGAGCTCACAGACTTTACCAATGCAGTGGATTCATGCTGAGAGCCCGGAACAAAGGCGGGGTAGGGCTTTTACGAGTTTGGGAAGGGGGAGTTATAGGAATTGTGACACAGGTACAGTGATCCAATTATTATACAATATTATTGACAGCAGGTTTAACCATTCACATTGCCTAGAGTATTTGTTACTTTTGGCGGGACCCAATCACAACAGTTACAGTGTTGACCAATCCCAGAGTGGGCCCAGGACCCTCCTGTAGGACATTACAAGGGTGGTCCCTCTTGCCTTGGGCAATGTGTGCTCTTCTATTGTCTCATGGAGTCAGTTTCAGACCTGCGTCCTTACATAACCCGTGCCCATACCAAGTAGTTGAAACTTACAAGCCTCCCAGAAGCCCCCACTGTGTCTCTCTCTCCTTGCCCCAAATCAAACAACCTTTACCCTGACTTTGTACCCTACACATTAGTTTGCCTCTGTTTGAACTTGAAATAAATACAATAACATCATTTTTAACATGTATTTTTAAGATCCTTCTAAATTGTTTTAGTATCTTCTTCTCATAGGGGCACAAAATCTCCTCTTTGTTGTCTATTGATTGTTCCTCATGGTGGATCAAATCCTCATGCAGTTTTCTACCGTGAACTTCCTTTCAGTGCAGACATATATTCATTTTCCGCTTGGATTCCCAGGTGGCCCGGTTTGGGAAGAGTCCATAAAGAAGACCTTCATGTGTGCTTTAGCTTGCATTGACCACAAGGAGTGTTCTTGGGTTCTATGAACTGCTCTGATTTTAGATTCCTAGCCTGAAGTCAGTAAAACGTCAGATTCCACACCCCTGTCCATCTTGCTTGAGATAAAAACATACAGATTTCTGGTAGATCCCCAGTACTTTCTATAAGTTGCCCCACATAAAACATTTTCAAGTTGAAGCAAATCTTTTTTTTTTTTTATAAATTCAAACCAGACACTGTATGATGATACAGATGTGAAATATAGTCAGTTTACCTGACAAATAACTTGAAGACCCCCATGTTACACAGATTTGATCACGGACTTATTTCCAGCTAGCACATGACTATATCTTTTGCTCATGGAAAACACTAAAAGGGATCCAAATGCCTGGAATGATGGTATATATTCTACAAACATAAATAAATACAAATAATACTCCCTTGGGTTTCCCTTTGGGCAGGCATGGGGAAGCCAATTTCCTGTCCGTGGTTTCTTGACCCTTTCTTTTACTGTATGTACTTCCTTCTGCTTCCAAATCCACACCATTTCCTTATGCTATGATTATTACAATCCTTTTCCCTCCAGCACATTCTAGTCCTTTGCCTTCCTTTGCCTGTCATCTTAGTCTCCAACCCTACTTTTCATGATATTCCTCAAACTTTTTTTTTTTTTGAGGAACTGGAATTTTTTTTCTTATTCTCTTTGTCTTGATGCTAAGAACATCAATGCCTCCTAAAATGTGGTTTAATCATTAACGTAGAGCTATATCTATAATCTATAACGTAGAGTGGCATCTGCAGTCTCCTAACTCAAGGTAGACCAATATGCTGGTCAATTTGTTAAGCAAAGATTTGGAGTCTCCTGCTCAGGATTATGTTGCATGTGCAGTGGTCCCCTTTGACCATGTATGTCACAGAGGTACTGTTCTGAGGCACCTTTTATACAATGGTCATTGCTTCTGAGTCAACCATTGGGATGCTTGAGGCAAATGGAGTTGTCTCCACTCAGAAGAAGAACAGGATACTGGGCTGAAAGGAATAGGTTCCAAGAACTTAAATAGCATCCTTCACAGTAGTTTTTGTTTGGTTTCGGTTTTGGTTTACTTGCCCAGCACCTGCTAGGCAGCAACCTTTGAATTGGGTATACTCTTTCATCTTACAACATTCCGGGTTAATGTCCCTCTTGTCTTCTCATCTCTTCTAGTTTTCCAGAACTTTCTGCCTTGTACCTAGTTATCCATCACACCATCATGTACTAGGGGCCCATCATCATTAGTTCATGAGTATATGACTTCAAAACTTTGGAAAATTCCAGTTCCTTCTTCTTCAGGATAAGGAAATTTGGCATAATCTCTACTCCCCGTAAAGGAAGGAGTGGTTTCACTTTCAGAGAAGGGCACTTTCATCCTTATACCTCCTTCTATGTAGGAGATAAAAAATCAGTTGATTGTTCATGTGTTGATATGGTCGCAAGGTATTAATAAATGCAACTATTGTCATTCTGAAGACTCTTTATTAAATGTTTACATGTACTGGTCGGTTGTTCTACACATTGACAATTCAGGTGATAAGTTTCCCATTTCCTTATAAGCTGCCTAAGGGTAATCATTATCTCATGGACACCTTCCAAAATCAGGATGGACCCACCCAGAGTTAGGTTCACATGTTGAGGCTGATGATGACCTGAATATACCAAGAGAGAATGAAAAGGGTTATTACTTATGTAATTGAGATCTCTGGGAGAGCAGGGTAAGTGTCCCAAGGTTAGGAATTCGAATAAAGAAAGGAGACTGGCCTGGCTTTTATTTTGGTTAAGGGTGAGGCCAGGGTGAGAGTTCCCTCACGGAAAGAGGCTTGAATGGTTTGAAGGTCCCACTGATGCCACAGGAGAGAGGATCAGGCTTTCTTACCAGCCTGTGCAGGTATGGGTGCAGAGGGAGGAGGGGCAGGTGAGGCTTCAAGTCTACTGCAGTCAGACTTCAAAAAAAAATGGAAGAGTCCTCAGAACAGATCATTTATTTTTTTTTATAATTCTTTGCACCATCATTCTGCTTACCAGCACGCTAAACTCTGTAGTTTACTCAATAAATGCTCCCAGATTGACTACCTGAATTAGGAATCATAGTTTGTTTTTTCCTAATGGCTGAAGGAAACTCTAAAAGACTAAGTTCTTTGCGAGATCATTTTGCTCAATCACTCCATCCAAGGTCAATGCCCTGGGAACACCCAGATGACACTTGCTGGGTCCTCCGGGCTCTGCTAGAGCTGCCAGTGCTCATCCTCGGTTGTCTGAAATACACCTTCTTCTGTAATTAGTCTTGCGTCTCTGCTCCAAAGGGACGTTCAGTTCTGTCTCTTCATTGCCTTGTAACTCTTACTTCTTTGGCAGTCTCTAAGATTAGGTCAGCAGTGTGTCTTCCATTGCGCTCTGTGATCTTGTCCCCCAGGACTTCAGATGAATTGTGAGGTCAGCAATCACTCTCCTTCCCGTTACTTCCACATCAGCAGCCCTTGGTGGATCTGTGCCATTGCCGATTATCCTTTAGGTTATGAAGGAGAAGGAGAAAACGTATCAAATCCATATTTTCTCAGATACAAGAACGGAAAATGTACATTTTATACTTCTTCGCTCTCGCCTTGATATTCACATATTATAGGCTGCATCGGCTATGGACTAGATCCTTAGAAACTTGGCTAACATTGCTTAACATTAGTTTTACCACCATACAGAATAGAAATGGGTTTTAGAATGTCAAATACTCATCATCATGATGCATTCATAGAAATATCTAGCTTAATAAAAATAGGACGTTTATTTACGTGTATGTAGGTGCACACATTGCTATGATCTGAATGTTTGTGTCTCCTCAAAATTCACATGTTGAAACCTAATTCCTAAGGTGATGGTGTTAAGAGGTGGGACCTTTAGGATTTAAGTCCTTGTAAAAGTAGCCCAAGAAAGTTCTCTGGTCCCTTCCACCATGTGAGGTTATAGCAAACCTCTAGAAGGAAGTGAGCTTTCACTAGACATGAATCTTCCAGCTACTTGAACTCCCTAGCCTCTAGAGCCATGAGAAGTAAATTTTTGTTGTTTATAAACTATCCAAGTCTGTGGTATTTTGTTATAGCCACAGGAGACATACATACGGCAACTCAGAGCAACTAAGACAACATACATACTCTCTACATCTTGCTTTTATGTAAACACACTCATAGCGATGAATCACACTAGGGTAGAGACATGGTCCTAACTCTTCAAAAAAACCCTTATTCAAGAAAATAAATACTCCCTGACTTTTTTCTCAACCTTGAAAACTTCAGTCAATTTCATTTAGTCATGAAAAAAATAACATGAAGGATAATCTAAAAATTCTGGCCAAATAAACACTGGGATAATTACATTATTAACTCTGATCCTCTCAGACATTTCTTTGGCAGGCACAACCTCTCTGAAAGGATTGGGTAAATTTTTAAAAACTGGGTACTTTACCATTGAAAGAAATGAACTGTGTCTATTTCCCAAGGTACATCTGACATTTAGATAATTTTAGTCGTTGGGGTGCCTAGGTGACTCAGTTGGTTAAGGGTCCAACTCTGGCTCAGGTCATGGTCTTGTGGTTCATGGGTTCAAGTCCTGCATTGGGCTCTGTGCTGTTAGTATAGAGCCTGCTTGGGATTCTCTCTCCCTCCTTCTCTCTGCCCCTCCCACTTCATTCTCTCTCCAAATAAATAAACTTAAAAAAAAAAAAACTTCGATAACTTTGGCAGATAGTTTTTTAGAGGAAACAATAATAAAGTATTTTTTTCTGGCTCCTCACATCAAAAGATCATTGGATATTTTAATTACTCTGTTTTGGTTTAGAGCTCTCTAATTTCCAAAGTCATGCACTAAACATCTTTGATTTTTCACGAGTTTGCCAATTGAAGTTCATTCTTCTCGTCAGAGAGCCCACTTGTATAGAAACAATTCATCTTACCTTGGTGGCCTCTTGATCACAGCAAACCATTTGGCTCTGAAGTTTCAAAACTTGTTTCTATATGGAAAAAGAAAATACATGTGTTATTTCTAATTGACATTGTCAGCTGTCAACCAACCAATGACTGACATGTTTCATTTTCTCCAATTCAAGAAAGCTATTTCCTAACGTCTAAAAACTGATGCTGAATAGTACATATCATGTTATCCTATTCTGTTATTCAAAGGTGGCTATAGCTCTGTCTAGAGATGTGACTTTGTCCATATCTAAGTACATACTTACATCTATAGATCTCTCTATGGACACAATTATAGGAATGGCTGATAGTGCTAGGGACAGGATTACTAGGAACTTGTTTCACATTGTATATCTATATTGTTTGAGGAATTCAGTTTTGTTTATGATACATGAATCTTGGTCTGAATACTCAAGTATACCAAAAAAATTCTTTTCTCTAAGTGTGTCTTATCTCTACAAGGGGACACATCGCTTGGTGTCCAGGGGACACTCCATACCCTTGGAGTCCAGGGGAACGTAATTAGAGACAGTATTGGAGGGGCAGCTGGACAGCAGGACGATGGTCTAGATTTCTGCACTTTCTTCCTTTTGCCTCGGTGTTCACCACACCCTTGTTTCCCATCTGACTTTTATATCCTGGTCCATGGAGCTCTGCGTCGTTCTCCTGCTCCTGACTGTGAGGTCTCTTCACACCCTCTGGATGTCCTTACATCAACTTGTTCTATGCTCTCAGGCACATGCAACACATCCTCCGTGTCCTGCCCCACTGTGATGGGCAGAAAACTCTATGAGGCCGAATGACTCAAACATATTATGAAGATACACGGTAAACAAGACAAGGTCAGAAAGTAAGACCTGCTGGGAAAGGTATGGAAAGCAGCTAATTTTTTTTTAACGATATCCATCTGACTGGGGTGAGGCGGCTACTTCAGAGGGGACAGTCAAGGATGGCTTCTTGGAACTGGTGGCAGTTGAGCTGAAGTGGCCCTTGCTGTCGCCATCATAGGGTTGTAAATTTAACAAAGGACATGATCAAATTCATTGAAGAACCAAAGGACCTGGCTTGAAATGGGTGGGAAATGGTACAATAACTGATGTCCAGGGAACACATATTAATCAGTCATCACATCTGGGCAAGGACTACTGGGCAGAATTAATTCCATTACTTATTTTCTCCCTCCTTGTTAGGTTCAATTCAAGGCTCCATATCCATGGGGAAAGAGCCTAAGAGCCCAAGCTAGGATCATGGAAGTCTAAGGAAGACCAGAATATCTTTATTGCCAATTACACCAATAATTCTCCAAGAGGAAGTTGCACCATAAGTGATTACACCCAAAAGTGGGAGCCAGAAGTAGTGCGTGGCAGTAGATACTGAGCAACCAGGAAACCACAAACGCCTCTAAATGTTCTTAGGACACATGAAAAGCATTCTATTTTACTTGCTAAACAATCCTGCGACTTCTTACCATCTTATTAATAACTACAGTTAGGATCTCACTGTAGTTCCACTTATCCATGCAACTCTGCATTTTAATGTATTACTGGCTCAACACACAGTGGCATTTCTTCCGTAAAAACAGACTAATGTCAAATTATTTCCTGCCTTCCCCTAAATCTTGTTTAAGAAGGTTGATAAATAGAGGCACTGGGTGGCTCAGTTGGTTGAGTGACTCTTGATCACTCATGATCAGGTCATCAGGTCATGATCTCATGGCTCGTGAGTTCCAGTTCCTCATCAGGCTCTGCACTGTGTGGAGCCTTCTTGGGATTCTCTCTCTCCCTCTCTCTGCCCCTCCCGCCCTGGCATGTGCAACTTGATCCTTCCCAAGGGGGTCTATCTGTGCCTCTATCCAGAGATCTTTCAGTATTGTAGCAGACACTCAGTGGTCTTAGTGGTGAGGCAAAAGAGTACAGAGTTGGAAGGAAAGACCTAGCTTTGACTTTTGTCTTTATTCATCAATAATCACAGGGCTTGGGCTACTTATTAATAATACCATTAAAGCCCCTTTTCTTATCTTTTAAGCAGGAAAATAATACTACAACATTGGTTTATGTGAGAACAAATAATGTTACAGTCTGCAAGAAGGAAGTGTTTAACACATACTGTCTATTGTGCAGTACTAATACCAGTGCTCCGAAGCCAATCCTTTTCACCAGTTTAGCATTTATACCAAAGAAAACTGACCAGAGTGGGGTTTAGAAGTAGACACTCTAAACTCTGGATTTCCCTTCAAACAAGCTGCCTTCCCTTACCTTATAGCTGTTGCTTCTCTTTTCATAAGTCTAAATTTTATTTGCTTGTGTTATCATACAACTGCATTTTGCCAGTTGTATTAGGCTTAGATTTTTATTTTACATTAGGTCGCTTGAAGGTGGAGAGTAGGACCTCCAGCAGGATAAGCTGGTTTTTACAACCATTCCAAACAACTCTCTGTGCTGCCAATAGTCGTATAGAACATTTATAATCTCTGAATGGCATTTGTCCATTTATTAAGGAATTTAGGCTTTCTAAAAATTCCTACTTTGCATTCTCACCATCTTTACTTTGCTACAATCTCCTGTTCCAAGAGTCACCATTCAGTTTATTTATTTTCCAAAATAAACACATCATTTAAAGATTATAAAGCTCTTCAGAATTGGCAGTGAGTCTTATCATTGGAAAAGCTTCCTATGTAATTACACTGTTGGTTTAAAACATGGGTACCTCTCCCATTTCAATGGTGTCTCATCTAAAGGATGGCGTGGAATCCAAGGGAACATAATTAGAGAGGAACTGAAGTCAGAGAGGATTTTCCCACATCCTCATCTTCGCTCTGTGATTTATATTAATATTAAATGTTACCATGCATGTTGCATACCCTGAGGCTCTTTACTCCATTGCGCGGGTGGAAATTGCATTACAATGAAGGTCTGACTCTAGACATAGTAAGGATTTTTTTAAAAAGAACAATCCAAAGTCAAATCTTATTCAAGCAGTTGATTAAGAGCTGACTATGTTGTCTGATAAAAGTCCAGAGATAAAAGCAAGAGGCAATCAAAACTTAGGAAAGAGGCAGGTGTCAACATCTTCAATTATTACATATTAATATTTTCCAGTTTTAAAATATGAGAATTGAATCCTAATCAATGCTTTTCTTCTCCTTACTCTATATAATAAGTTCACAGAACAGATTTATAATAAGTTCTCTAACGACAAAATCCATTCTATAACAAATACATTGAGTAGATAATCAATTAAAAGAAAGATGTTGGGCACCACCATGATGTCTTCCTGGTCTGGGAGTCAGGGGACCACGCACATCCAGCAAGGCATTCCAATTTCTGGAAGCCACACTATCACCACACCAGACCCTCTGATGATCAGGGTTTGTTCATTTGTGAAATGTTTGTTGCTGTGTGTTTGTGTCGTAACTACACGTCTAAAAGGATTTGGAGGATTCGAGCTTCCAGAGTCAAGCAGGTACTTGACTTGAGTTAGGATGCTTTTGGGTTTTTTTGTTTTTGTTTTTTAATAAAGTAACCAGGGTCAGGAAAATTGGATATTTTCCCCGTGGATAACACTTGCTAACAGAGTTAGTTGCCAGGACAAAGGGGGCTGTTTCCACACTGGTGGCGAAAACTATGGAAAATTGTCTTGACTATTATTGTCATTTTCCACCAAGAAGAAGATAATCAAAATTCATTTATTTGTCTTCTTTTTTCTTCTTCTTTACTGCCTATATTCTTTTAAGAACGTATTTTATTTTGCCTGATTCTATAAGCAGTCCTTCATAGATTTGACTTCCCTTAACTCGTAACTACAATGCAGACAACATATTTGAGACATTTCATATCCCTAGGAATTAAAACACTGTCCAGCATAGGTGATGAAAGAAATAAATGGATGTCTGAATAGGGAATGAAAGAATCTAAGGGTAACAGGAAGGAAGGAATATATTCTGTAAAATTGAAACTAGCATTTCTAAATTATAGCAGATATTTCACCGTGACGATTTAGAAATGGAGAATATGGATGAATTATTTCCTTTAAAAATGTTTAAAATAAACTTGGGAGAGCTACAGTCTAAGACCATCGAGTCTTAACTGATTAAAGATAGCAATTTAGTGAGTACCTGGGTGGCTCAGCTGGTTGGGTGTCCGACTTCGGCGCAGGTCATGATCTCCGGGCTCATGAGTTTGAGCCCCCTGTTGGGCTCTGTGCTGACAGCTCAGAGCCTGGAGCCTGCTTTAGATTCTGTGTCTCCCTCTCTCTCTGCTTCTCCTCGGCTCACACTCTCTCTTTCCTTCAAAAATAAACATTAAAAATTTTTTAAAAAGTTTATGCTGCCCCACAATATGTATTTATCACATATACTTCTTTTCATTTTTAATCTTATATGTTTACTGTTATATAATTTTCTTAGTGGTAAACTAGTCACCCCAGTTACTGACCAATGATTAACATTACTCATGCATCTGTAATTGATCCTTGTTAAAGTTATAAAAAAATGGGGGAAATTTCTTAAAAATTTCTTCTTCAAACTTAGAGGTCAAGATTAGACAAGACTGTTATGCCCAGATTGCAATATCCCCCAAAACCAGAGAGCACCAGGGAGACCGAGTCATGTATACAAAAGCAAAGGGCGTTCATTCTGGCTTAAGCTCGGGCTCCCAGACCTCCCCAATGCAGTGGATCCGTGCTGAGAGCCCCGAACAATAGCTGAGCAGGGTTTTTACGAGGTTTGGAAAGGGGGAGTTACAAGGAATTGTGACATAGGCACAGCAATCCAATCGTAATCACACAGCAGCCCTAGCCACAATCTTAACCACTCAGAGTCTCTAGGGAGTCCGTTATATCTGGCAGGACCCAATCATGACGTTTGGTGTTCCTTTGAAAATAACCAATTACGGGGCAAGCTAAGGACCCCCACGTGGGGCTTGGGCAAGTGGCAAGCGATTGGCTAACTAACATTAAGCAGGTATCTATAGTCCTCAGGAATGTTAAGCATCCTCTTGGTCCTTACTGACTGGTTTAGGGGAGGTTCTTCGAGTCTTGAGCAAGGTCTAATTGCCTGATTGTTTCAGGGAAGCTGAAACTTGGGCCTTCTAGCTTCTAAGGCTTATGTTAAGCCTGCCATGGCGTTAGTTTGGCTCTTCAACTCTAATTGTGGAATAGAAGGAAACAGGTATTCCTTTGAGTTTTCAGGATACACTCCACCCTTTGCCTGTACAGATGTGGAGAATCAAGATGAAATAGTGGAGAAGTGTAAAACCACCCTTGAAATTTAGAATAACTAGATTCCATCATGTTGAGCATCTGCAGAAGTGCAAGCAGGAATCGAGCTGAAGTTCAAGGCAATGTGAACCTACAGCTGCAAGGAAAATGGAATCTGTTGAGGTGCCTTTCCCTCCTTCCTTCAGAGGTTTTCTGAGGTGACAGAGAGAAAATGGCACTTTGATGCAGTTAGGCAGTGACAGAGCTAATATTTATTGTTGCGAAGCAGCATCAATGTCACTTTGATTGGGCTGTTTATTTTGAAGGCCACTGTCATTTGGATTTGGATTGGCTGCCAAATCACCCCTTTATTATTGACTTGTGTATTGTTATGGAGCTGATAAAAATGTTTGGGTTGGTTACAAGTTCCAAGGAGCTTCACGCAGCCCTACGGCACGATTCTAAGTGCTCTGTGGAGTCGTTCATTTTCTGAATGTCAGGATGTGAAAGACTTCTCTGTATAAGATTGAAAATCATTTGTGCCTAAGGACCTGGGCAAAGTTTTCTATTCCACGCTGCCACTTAAAACATTTAGTGATTTTTAAGGTTATTTTTTTATAAGAAAAAAATGCATTCGTCACTTCAAGAAAAATAATTGATAAGAAAAACATTTTGATGTGTCTGGAAATGCATTACGAATGACTCAGGGTCCTCTGGCTCGTTCCTTTTCCACATGAAGGTACCGAAGACCAGTTCACTTACATGGCTGGTGTAATCCTCACCTTTCCCTTAATGCTTTTCAGGCAGTGAAACTCAACCAATACTTACCAAGCCTCCTTTCATTAAGCACTATCTACCTAGACAGCTGAAACCAAAATTTAAATTAATCTTTATCCATCCTGTGAGAGCTCCTACACTCACGAACATTAAGACAGGTCTGTTGCTAGACAGAAGGGAAATTGCTAAAATGAATTAATGTGTGATCTTCTAGGCTTGAATTATGTGTCCTAGAAAATATCCTAAGGAATAGATCATGGGTCATTAGGAGAGGCCTGTATGTTATGTTACTTTTCGTACTTAAACTCTGAAAAAAGTTTCCTATACCATTCCCAGTGGCCAAGCGTTTGCATTTCTCCATAGAGATACTGACACAGATAAAGTAATACTTACAGACTTAGTGGTAGTCGTGGCCAGAGACCCATTTATAGTTGTACACATCTCTCTGCTAAAAGCCAGAAAGAGAGTTAGCTCTTACCGTATGTCAGACTCTCTACTGGAATGCCACCAAAGGTCATTTCCCTTTTACAAGAGAGTAATGTAACTGTGAAAGGGACCATCCAAAGCCCTGTTCATTTCTTTCCCAGCATATGTTTTCAATACAATGGCCTCCAGGGGCGCCTGGGTGGCTCAGTCGGCTAAGCCTCCGACTTCGGCTCAGATCAGATCTCACGTTCATGGGTTCGAGCCCTGTGTGGGGCTCTGTGCTGACAGCTCAGAGCCTGAGGCCTGCTTCCCGTTCTGTGTCTCCTTCTCTCTCTCTCATGCTCTGTCTCTCTGTCTCAAAAATAAATAAAACATTAAAAAAAAAATGTCAATACAATGGCCTCCAGAGCAAGCTAGGAAGGTAGCCCTTCATCTGTAGATCACTTCATCATCTCTGAAACTCATTCTTTACTTGAGTTCCAGAGCTCGTTGTTTCTGTTTTCCTTCCTTCTTTCCCAGCTAAGAGTCCTCATTGTCCTCGTGGATGATGTATTATCTCCCTGCCCTCGAGGATTAATGGACTCCAGCACTCAGCCTGCAAACCCATTCCCTGTAGCCATTCCCAATGGGACATCATCAAGTCTCAGAGGCTTAAATATAGTCTGCGTCTCACCTAAATTACATTTCTAGCCTAGACTTCTTTCTCCTGGAACAAATACTTATATCTAGATGTCTCCTCAAGATGTCCACTTGCTTATTTAGTAGGGATTTCAAATGTAGCATGTAAAAATCAAACTCCTGCTCTTTCCCCCCAAACCTGTGCCTCCTGTCATCACCCCATATCAATACGTGACAACCCACCCTCCCAACCACTTTAACGCAGGTGTTTGCACACATGCAAACGTGCGCGTGCACGCACACACACACATTTTCCTTATGTCCCATATTGAATCCCGCTAGTTCTACCTTCAAATTACATCCATACTCCATCCACTCCACCTTTACTGATTACATTCTGGCCAAAACATCAGAACCTCTCCCTTGGATGACTGAAGGAGCCTACCGACTGGCACTGCCTTTGTCCCCTCCCATACATGGAGGAAAACAAAGGATCCTTTTAAAATATAAATCCAATGAAGTCACAGCTTCACCCAATAGAAAGGACTTTGTGACAATGGACTGGATATGGAATGTAGGTGGCATCTGAATGTGTATATTAGAGACACAAATATATTCTCCCTCTGTCTCTCACTGTCTCTCCCCATCTTCCCCTCTCCTTCATAAAAGAGAAAAATTCAAGATACTTCTAAAATTTGGAGAGGTCAAATACTTGAGTCTACATATAAATAACCGAGATGAATTTCCCTTTGAGTATATGATACTCTTGGTTCAAAGCCTACTACCATAGAAGAGAAACAAGTAATTCGAATTTTATTTAGAAATAACAGAGCATGGCAGTTAAGATCCAAATTGTGGTCCCGCTGCTTACTAGCTGTGACTTACCTATCAGTACATGGGATAATTATGGACTTACCTGGCAAGTTTGTTGGTAGATAACTGATTTGATTCATGTAAAGAACTTGAAGATTTATTTAACATATAGTAAGCATGCAATAAATATTATGGTTTTAGAATCAGAGCTATTAACCCAGATTCCTCTGTAAGAAAGTACTCATAGGCATTTCAGATATGACTTTTAGCTATTCATTTATAAAATGATTACAGACTGTTAAATACTAAAGATGCAAGGATAAATACTATGGTCTCTTCCCTCAGGAAGAGAGGAATCCAACACATAAATAATCATAAATATAAATGGCAATAATTACTGCAACATTTGAAGTCTGATGTGTTTGAATTAGTTTTGAAACGTGATTTGGCCTATTTAAAGTGTCATAGTTTATACTGACTCCATTTTATTTTTTTCACATAAATAAGAAACTTAGCTAAGAACAAAATAAACTGGGGACAATAACACATATGACTGAGGTGATTTGGAAGCAGAAATAGTAGATAGCTCAGAAAGGATCCACTGGAAACTGAGCTAGAAAGGAAATGTCGAAGTGAAGAATGAAATGTGACATTGATATATTAATTTTTAGATGACTAAGAAAATCAATAGATGGAACTAAATTGCTTTTGAGAGAAGACATCATAGCCATATTTCCTTGTTCCATGGTCATATTTATTTCTAAACTCACGTACACATTAAAGGATAATAGGTTGCAGATCTATAACTAAGATCACAGAATGGAAAGGAGAAATATTGGTATTGAAAAAACTGATCTGAGTGATTCATATTGAGATTAAAATCTTTACTCAGCTTCTGCACCTCAGGGAGCAATGAAGACCCATGACTCTCCATTAAAACAGGGCCAGGCTCTAATAGGATAGGGAAGGTTGTGGACATGCTCTTGAAGCATTAAATACAGGCAGCAATTGGTGTCAGGAGTGGGACTTGCAATCGGAAGACAGTGCCCCTTTTTCTGCTTTCATGATGGGTATCACTGGTGCGACCCCAAAACCTGTGTTTGCCAACCTTGTAATATGTTAACCAAAGCTTCCAGGCTGAATAAGATGGGGTGGGGTGGGGAGAAGATATTAGGTTAAAATAGAGTTAAGTTGGGGGACCCGGGCGGCTCAGTCAGTTAAGTGTCTGACTCTTGGTTTCAGCTCAGGTCATGACCTCAAGGTTTCATGGGTTTTAGCCCCACATCAGGCTCCACCCTGACAGTGTGGAGCCTTTTTGGAATTCTCTATTTCCCTCTCTCTCTGTCTCTCCCCTATTCGTGCTTTCTCTGTCTCTCTCAAAATACATAAATAAATTTTAAAATAGATAAACACATAGAGTTCAATTAGATCAGATTAGATAAAGTAACACAAAATAAAATAAAAAATTAAAAGTAAAAGAAAGGGAGGGCAAGCAAGGGAAGAAGTCAGCAGGAAGTTCAGGATACTTGGGATACTCGGACATGTCTAATTCCACAGTCTTTCTCCGTTGGTTCCAGTGGATGTCCTTGAATGAGTAGCATCAGTATCTACTGTCCTTAGACAATAAAATGTCATCTCCCTAAGAATGTTGCAGACCATCTCCAACTGGGGTTATGCACATGTACAAAATTCCTCCAAGACAATGTGAACATTGGAGAACTGATGATCTCAATTTCCAAATGAAACATTTTCTCTTAAGGTACCAAATCTTGATTGTTTTCTAAAAAGATTCTGATTTCCTGTTTTGTTGTTGTTAATGTGTTTTTGATGTTGCTTTTTTTGGTCTTTTGGGTTTTTTAAATCTTTATTTTTGAGACAAAGACAGAGTCCAAGAAGGGAGCAGCAGAAAGAGTGGGAGACAGAATCCAAAGCAGGGTCCATGCTCCACGTTGTCAGCACAGAGTCTGACATGGGGCTCGAACCCCTGAACCATAATACCATGACCTGATCTGAAGTCCGGTGCTTATCCAACTGAACCCAGGCACCCGCTGTTGCTTTATTTTAACCTGAATGTTGAGGAAGCTCAAGATGATTTAATCAGCAAACTTGTCCACTGATCTGGGTATAATGTATCCTCTGCTAAGCAAAAAACCAAGAAGTCACTCTTTCAAGAAAATAGTATTTCCATTCCAGGGCAGGCCTCTTTCAGTTTTGTTAAATGTCTTACTCAGGTAAAAACAACATTTATTAGCATAAAACTGTAATATTATTTTTTACTAGGGCTACTTAACACAGTAGAGTAGTCTAGGCACAAATGATCACTTTACAAATAAGACACTCCCATCTTGATTTAAAATTTGGCAGGAAAGTCATTTTTATAAAATGATCTATGGGAACCATTCTACAAGATTATAAAAAAAAATTGTAAAATATTTAGAGTGTAATAAAAATGCAGTGTTTTCTTTGCCTTCCTCATACTAATTTCTACATTACTTTTATACTATGGTAAATTCAATAAGTTTTGAAATATGAAATTCTTCATGGGCATGCTGAAAATAGCAAACCACGAAGAAGGTTGTAGAATGGTTCTACCATTTTGGTAGCTACCCCCGGAAATATACAAGGAGTGTGACGCGTGCCTAGGTTTGGACTCACAGACCACTAGCAAGAACAGAGATTCACAATTATTTTTTAGACCCATGTCCCCTTTGATAAATAGAAAACATTGTATACTGTTCTTTTAAAGTGTTTTGAATTTTCAGGATAATCGGTTATTATTAGTAAATATGAATCAAAGCAAATGGGGAGAAAAAAAGTACTGTTTATGTTCAAACTCATTTTATCTCCAAAAAATGCGATCCCTCCAGGGGGCAGAGGACTCGACCTGCCTTCCGTACTCCTACACCCTCATAAACCACTGCTCAAGATCCCCCAGATTTATGCATATTCACCAGCTCTTTATGTTCTAATGTCCTCAGCAATTTGGGGGAATATCAAAACAGGTAAAAATTATTGAGGCCTGACAGCTGCAAAAGGTCACCGAATTAAATTCATGAGGGTTATCTCCAGTGCATCATAATAGACAGAGGCAGACATTAACTGACCCTCACACTTTGTAAGGAACATCCTCCAATCCTTTTTACCATCTGGTTTCATAAAAGAGCCAGACTCCTTTGACTATTTTTTTTTATCCTTTGACTATTTTAGACTCCACAGAAATCAGAACGTAGATTAACCAGTTTATAGAACATGCATTTTTCAAAAACCCTTGATGGTCAGAATAAAATCCAAAAAGGTCATGAGAAAGGGGAGTGGGAGGTTTAAGAAGAGAGAGAGAGACAAAGTAGAGAAAGATACAGATACGTAAGTGTCGGATTCATTAATTAGAGGCAGAAAGCTCTATTCCTTTTTTTTTAAATAAGGATTTTTTGTAATTTTTAATGTTTTTATTTATTTTTGAGAGAGAGAGAGAAAGAGAGAGAGACAGTGTGAGCAGGGGAGGGAGAGAGAGGGAGACACAGAATCCAAAGCAGGCTCCAGGCTCTGAGCTGTCAGCACAGAGCCTGATGCGGGGCTCAAACTCACGAACTGGGAGATCATGACCTGAGCCGAAGCCGGACGCTTAACCGACTGAGCCACCCAGGCGTCCCAATTCCATTCCTACCCAAAACATTTCTGGGATTGAATTTCCCAACATCCTAACGAGCAGGAGCTCAGATTTAGGTTTCATTTAATGTAAGAAAATGTATGTGTGTGGTTTTTTTCCTTTGTACCTGAGGCTTCTTCAACAATGGAAAGCATTATGCTTTTTAAAGACCATCAATGACTTAGGAATGTAATAGAGACACAAAGGAGGATACTCGGAAACAGGGAAGGGAACACAGGAAAAGGGCCCATGACCCAAGGGAAACCAAGAGGGTCAATGCCAATACAGAGCTTCATAGTTGAGATACTGGAAACAGACAGGAGGGGACTCTCAGATTGCTGGACAAAAGGGAATCTATAGAGTAGTCACATTGGAGCTACAGTGCAGAGTTTTATATGAGATAGGTTTGCAGACAAATCAGCATCTGACCCAAGTGCAAAGGCAGATTCTGAAGTCACTTCCAATGTTCCTACAACCTGGATTCGTGCCCTGGGTAACTCCCTCCTGCAGAGCACAGGCTGGACCTAGAGACTCACTGCTAATGAAGAGAATGTAGCACAACCTGGAATCAGGTTATAGAAACTGATTTCCATCTTGCTCACGTTCTCTCAAGTCTTTTCCTTGATCACTTTGACAAAGACAGACATGGCCAGTTGCCCATCGACAGCCCCGTGCGGCAAGGAGGGGGACCAGCCAGCAGCTGGTGAAGAACTAAGACCTCCCTTCAGCCATGAGGAATAGAATCCCACCCACAAACATGAGGGAACCTGGAAGAAGATCCTATCCCAGTTGACCTTGAGATGACCATGGCCCCCACTGACCCCTCAGCTGCAGCCTTGAGAGAGAACCCAACTAAGCTGCTCCCAGACCCACAGAAACAGATCATAAGTATGCTTTACCTACTAAGTTTTGGGGTGATTTACTACACAGAGTGAACTAAAACAGGGTTTCCAAAATGTCTTTCATTTTGGTCACATATCACCTTGACAACATTTTCTTTATGTGTTGTGATGAATAATGCCCTTGCCCACAAAGATGTCTGCATCCTTATCACAAGAATTTGTGAATATGTGACCTTACATGGCAAAAGGGACATTGCAGATACAATAATTAAGGATTTCAGTTTGTAATAAGACAGAGGCAAGAGGATGGAAGTCAGAAAAAGGAGAAGTGACGTCAGAAGCAGAGGTTGGGTGGATCAGTCAGTTAAGTATCTGACTGCAACTCCGACTCAGGGCATGATCTCGAGGTCCGTGAGTTTGAGCACCACGTCGGGCTCTCTGATGACAGCTCAGAGCCTGGAACCTGCTTCTGATTCTGTGTCTCCCTCTTTCTGCCCCTCCCTTCTCATACTCTCTCTCTCTCTCTCAAAAATAAGTAAACATTGAAAAAAATAAAAGAAGCAGAGATGGGGCAAAGCACTTGAAGATGAAGGCAAGGATCCCAACACAAGGAACATCAGCTTACCTTTTGTATTTACACACACACCTGCATATATTTATTTCAAAGAAAATCTGTACGGTAAGTTTGGTGTGGTGGTTGTGGCCATCCCATTAAGTATGATATATTACTAAGACAAACACATATCTCATGAAATTTAATGGTGTACATTGTACCACCTAAAACCCTCTTGTGAGGATCACACTTTGGGACACAGCAGCACAGGAGAAGAGATGTCACAGCACAGAAGAGATGTCACAGCAGGGCTTTCAGAAATCAGTCCTATGGGCGGGCTATGGCTCTGTTTGCTCAACGTCTTTCTGGCTGTGAGTACTACAGAGTTGGAAGCGATCTCTAACAACTACAAATCCTTCAGCTGAATCTGCTGGTTGAATTGGGCTTTTCAAAGTTGGAGAAAGGTTTCACTGAGTCCCAATCTGCTGAGTATGAGTAGGACTTCCTCATAGAAAGCACAATTTTTTGCCTTCATCATGAAACTGACTGAGGCTAGAATGTGCTTTGCTTTGAACGGGCTCACGTGAAGAAGGGACGGTGGTCCACTTAAAAATATGATCCAAAGATAAGTGAAATAAGCCCAACTAGCTGGTAGCTTTACACTAGACCAGTGGGTCACAACTTGGGATGATTTTGTCCTGCAGGTAATACTTGGCAGTATCTGGGGATATTTTGGTTGTCACAACTCAAGATTTTTGGTATTTAATGGACTCCCGGGATGCTGCAAAACATCCTGTCATTCACAGGACATGCCTTCTACTAAATAATTACTCAGTTGAACATATTATTAATACTGAAGATAAGAATCCCTATAGTAGACAATAATTTTAATCTATTAAATTATTAAAAACTCAAGGAAGGGTAGGATTGGGCATACTGGTTCTCTGGTATTACTGTAGACTATCCTTTGAAAGCATAAAGGAGTCCATACAAACAGCCTAGGCAATTGCATGAGGAACAGGAGAGTAGAGAGAAGACGGAGAAGAGTAACAGGAATTGTCAGAAGCGATGACTTCTCTGCAGTGTTGGATGCTAATTTATGTCCTACCAGCCCTGAAACTGTTATGTTCACATCAAAAGTATGGCAAGAGGGAGGTGCAGGGTTACAGGGAATGTTCCGCTCCCAAACTCTCCCCTCTACCATCACAGCACAAAGTCAGAAACAGAAATCAAAAAGAACTGCTCCAAGCATGGAAAGCACCCTATGGAAAAAGCAACTGGTGAAGGCTAACATTTAAAAATATATAAGGAGAGGGGCACCTGGCTGGCTCCATGGGTAGAGTATGTGACTCTCGATCTTGGGGTTGTAGGTTTGAGCCCCATGTTGAGTGTAGAGATCACTTAAAAATAAAATCTTTTAAAAAATAGTAAAGTAAATAAGGGTAAATTTCTAGTTGAGTAAGAAACACACAAACTATCTTGCAAGGTAGCTGCTCCATTTTGCATTCCCACCAGCAGGTGAATGGGAGTTCCTGTTCCTCCGCATCCTCACCAGCATTTAGTGTTGTCAGTGTTCTGGATTTGGGCCATTCTGATAGGCATGTGGTGGTGCCTCACTGTTGACTTAATTTGCATTTTCCTGATGACATAGGATGTGGAGGATCATTTCTTTTGCTTATCACCACATGTATGTCTTCTTTGGTGAGAGATCTGTTAAGGTTTTTGGTCTTTTTTTTCCCCCACTTACTAAGTTTATACATGCTTTGTGTATTCTGGATTACAATCCTTTATCAGATGTGTCTTTGCAAATAATTTTCCCAGTTATGGCTTGTCTTCTCTTTCCCTTGACAGTGTCTTTCACAGAGAACAAGTTTCTAATTTCAATGAAGTTCAGTCTATCAAGTATTTCTTTCATGGATCACGCCTTTGGTTTTGTCTCTAGAAAGGTATCACGATACCCACAGTAATCTAGATCTTAAATGTTATCTTCCAGGGGTTTATACTTTTGCATTTTACATTCAGGTCTATTTACCATTTTGAGTTCATTTTGTGAAGGGTGTAAGGTCTGATGATGGTGATGAGGAGAAGGAGGAGGATTTGCATGTGAATATTTAATTGTTCCCACACCATTGATTGAAACACTATTGCCTTCTCTCCTTTGTCAAGGGTCTGTTGACTACATGTATGTAGGTCTATTTCTGGGCTCTTGATTCTGTTCCAGTGAGCTGTCTATTCTTTTGCCAAACTCTGTGGTCACTGTAGTTTTTTAAAGCATTTTTAAAAACGCTTATTTATTTTTGAGAGGGAGTGGGGGAGGGTCAGAGAGAGAGGGAGACACAGAATCTGAAGCAGATTCCAGGCTCTGAGCTGTCAGCACAGAGCCTGATGCGGGGCTTGAACCCACAAACCACAAGATCATGACCTGAGGCAAAATAGGTTGCTTAACCTACTGAGCCACCCAGGTGTCCCTTGGTCATTGTAGCTTTATAATAAGTCTTCAAGTCAGGTGATGTCAGGCCCTCAACTCTGTTCTTCTCTTTCAATACTGTGTTGACCATCCTGGATCTTTTGCCTCTCCACATGAACTCTAGAATTAACCAAATAACTTGCAGGGAATTTGTATGGGATTGCATAGCATCTGTATATCAAGTTGGGAATACCTATTTCTTTGCCCAGCAATCATGCTCCTTTGTATTTATCCAAAGGAATTGTAAACATATGTCCACACAAAACCTCTACATGGATGTTTACAGCAGCTTTATAATTGCCAACGTTTGAAAACAACCAAGATGTTTTTCAATAAATAAATGGGAAAACTGTAGTACATCCACACAAAGGAATAGTATTTGGCCCTTATTTTTAAAAAGCTATCAAATCATGAAAAGATATGGAGGAAACTTTGATGCGTATTACCAAATAGGAGAAGCCACTCTGAAAAGGCAGGTTGATCATATACGATCAACTCTCTGATATCCTAGGAAAGGCAAACCTGTGGAGACAGTAAAACTATCAATAGTTGCTAGTGGTTGGGTGGGGGCTGAATAGGTGGAGCGTGGAGGATTTTTAAGTTCCTAAAAACGCTCTGTACGATACTATCATGATGGCTACCTGCCATTATACAGTTGTCTGAATCCATAGAAAGTGCAACACCAAGAGTGAACCCTCAGGCAAACTGTGGACTTTGAGTCATTATGATGCATCAGGGTCGGTTCATTGTAAATCTCTCTCTGCTGGAGGACATTGGTAACGGAGGACACTGTGTATGTGTGGCCACGCATCCTAATGGTATACAGAATCTTCTGCACTGTTCTTTCCATTTTGATGTGCACCTAAAATCAGTCCAAAGAATATGCCTTTTTAAAATATGAAGCAAGGGGCACCTAGGTGGCTCAGTCAGCTGAGTGCCTGACTCTTGATTTCAGCTCAGGTCATGATCTCATGGTTTGTGCTGACTGGGCAGAGCCTGCTTAGGATTCTTTCTGTCCCTCTCTCTTTGCCCCTCTGCCATCCATGTTCTCTCTCTCTCCCTCTCTCAATAAATAAAAAATGTGAAGCATCTGTGAGCAGGGAAGTCAAGAAAGCTCTTCAGCAGAATAGAGTTGGAAGGAACCACATCAGCATTTAGACATTGATGAGGTAGCGGAGGACATGGATTACCCCGGGACATTTTCAAGAATTAGCAAATCACGAATGATCAGAACGATGGTAAATAAATGGCTTCCAACAAACCACAAGAAAAGCAACTCCTTTATTCAACAACAGATATAGATTTCATTGCCTCCCTCATGAAGGGAGATTGGTAATTAATGAAGGAGCCACACTCTAAAAAGAATATTCTGTAGCAGAGATTGGCTCAATGCTCACCAACTACATTTCTTCTTCCTGCACACACAGAAAACCCAAATTTCCCATCCTCCTTTGCAGATCGGAGTCAAGTGACTGGTTTCCATCCAGTGAGGTAGAGAAATATTCCTCTAGGAAGCAACGGCACCATCTTAGGCCTGGCCGTACGTGCCCCAGCATGACTGAGCACACTGCTCTGTCTTCTCTGCAGTGTCTAGGAATGCTGGAGATGATTGATAGCCTCACACTTGGGATTCCCCCTTCGAGAGGAGCCATCCAAAAGGAGCTGCTGACCTTACTTGGCCAGGACACGAGTGAGAAACTGTATGGTATGAGCCACTAAGATTCAGGGTTTATCTACTGTAGATATCATATACCCTAACATAAGATCTTTGATACTTAAGACCGTAACATATCGGTTTCAAGTGTTTGAGAGCATATTCATTTTCTATCATTGTGTAACAGATTACAGTAATGTTATCAGCTTAAAACAACACCTGTTCATTGTGCATAGTTCCATGGGTCAGAATTCTGGACACAAAATGGCTCAGGCAGGTCTTCTACTTAGGTTTCACAAGAGTAAAATGAAGGCGCCAGCCAGGGTAGGTCCTTATCTGGAAGTTCTGGGGAGGATTTGCTTTCAGGCTCTTTCAGGTTATTGGCTGACGTAGTTGTTTGTGGTTATAGGGCCGAGGTCCCCAGTTCCTGCTGGCTGTCAGGTGGGGATTGCTATTCGATCCTAGAGGCTGTCACATTCCTTCTCATGCTTGCCATGTGGCCCCGTCTACCAGCGGCAGGGCTGAGTCCCTCTTGCTCCAAATCTCTCTGCACCTCTCTGCCTTGAACCTGAAAATATCTCTACTTTTAAGGACTCACGTGATTAGACTGAGCCCACCTGGGTAATCCCAGATAATCTTCCACTTTTAAAGTCTGCAAAGTCCTTTTTGCTATGTAACATGCATATTCATCGGTTCCCAGGGATTAGGGTGTGGGCATCTTAGACATCATTCTGCCTGCCACAGAGAGTGGCATTGGCATTTCGTAACTGGAACACATTGTGCCTTGTCAGAGGCCCGGGTTTACATTATGATCACTGACATGCAAGACCAAGTCACCTGGCTGGGTGGCTGGCCCGTCGCCAGCTCAGCAGCCTCCCGCCAGTGCTACCTGGTGTTGTCTCACTGCTGCTGCATACATAGTAACTCTCATGAGCTGCTCCCATGGGATTTTCCCAGCGGATTCGCAAAGATCTGAGATTTATCCATTGTCAATGTCAAGAGTCCGCTTTTGTTCTTTTCCATGTGGTCTGTATTTATCATATTTATTGTCATTTGTCTAATAAGTTATATTTAGTTCTCGTTCGATACAGAGGGCTCAGGCATTCTCAGTCTTTGTACTTTTCTTTATAAAGTTTCAAGTCAAAGAATCCCTTCAAGTGTTAATGTAAAACATCTATGCAAATATATGGCATATATGTTACCTGTCCCCCCCTTCCTGTGCTCAAGGCAGACATTGCTAATCAATCATGGCACTCTCTCCCAGGGAACTAACAATCAGCCTCAGACTTGCTCCTAAATCAGACTTCCAGGAAGCCACTATCAATCAAGTGAAAGGAGCAGGTGTTATAACATTGGCAACTCACAGTAAGCTGCTCGGGTAGGCAGGACCATGTGCTACAGCCTTTTTCTGCTTGGTTTTTGTTTGTTTTATGTTAAACTTCATGGGTGTTCCGATGATATTTCTTTTTCTACTTCTTACTTATTTAAAAAACAAACAAACAAATCTCTTCTTGGAAACAACCAAGTAGGGTAAAAGAATAAAGCCAAATCCTTTTGTATACTCTCACTCAGACATCCTCGTAAAGTTCACAAAGGCCTCAGTTCAGCCACAGATCTGGAAACTGGGTCAATCTCTGAGCTCTGCAGAGCACAAATAATCTCTTTGCGATGGGTAGGATACTTTTGCAAGACTTTTCAGGAACATTTGGAATAGCTCAAAGCTTTATATAATAAGGCTACATTATGAAATATCTGGCTGTATTAAGATACAGGTTTCTCTTCCAGTTAAATCTCATTCTCTACACTCCATTATGGCGAAATATTGTGTAATGGCTCTCTAATTTCTCATGGAGAGTTGCAGACGTGATTGCTATATTTCTTGCACCTTCGGCAACTGTTTATTATACACCCCTTGTGACATTGCATTTATATCAATATCTGTAGCTTTTTAAATCTCAAGCTCTAGACCGTATATGGAAAGGGATAGCAATATTCTTACAGAGATGCCTAAGTGAAATCATTTAGCCATGTACAGATTATCAGAAGATTCAACAGAGTCGGATTCATTAATCTACACTCAGAGCAGATCATGACCACGGTGACAGGAGTGTGTCAATTACCTCGACCCGTTTAACTTTGTACTATCAAACAAGTGACCTGATAAATCATGCTAACTCTGAGTTCTATCAACAAAAAAAAATTCTTTACTATATTAACATCAACTACTTCAGGCTGTCCTCTCTCCTGTCACTATTTGTTTTATAGGGTAACGCCATAGTCTACTGTCAATGGGTCATTAAGCCACACTCATGTAAGCCAGTGTGAGTTTGAGGACCATTGAGCATGGTAAATTTGCCCTTCTGCACCAGAATTAAATAAACATCGACACTAAATAACACTGCAGTGATCTTCCAAGATCTCTGGTGGAGTAGTTAATAGCCCTTGGAATGTCTCATTTCCTTCTTGACATGGTGTGTTCTGAACAGCTACCCATTTGGAGAGCTGTGTAAAACAGAATTCAAGCTAGTTTAACACTTAACAGTAAGCATTGGTCTTCTTTGATCCTTCAGTTTATCAGTGTCAATGTTTTTAATAATTACGATTTCATACAAAAGGAGTCATAGATGGGCTCAGTGATCAAATGAGACATAAAAGACTTATCAATCAGAGGTTAAACAATGGCAGTCATTTTGAAAATACAGTTTTATTTGTTTCACTGGTTGTTTTTGGATTTTGTGAATCAGTGGCCAACACTGATAAATACAGAGTCTTTTGAAAAGTCAAACGTTTGGCAACATTATACTTGAATTTTGTAAGGAGGCCAAAAAGAAAGCAGGCAGTCCCTCCAGGTCTCTGCAGACCCAAAGATCCTGCCCCCTAGCAATGTAGTCCAAGTCCAAGTAATGGTTTTGCACCTTCTTGCCCAGCCTAAGCCCTTGCTACTCACAGTGTGGTCCGCGGGAGAACCGCATCAACACCAGCTGGCAGCTGATTAGCCATGCAGATGCCCTAGTCCCATCCCACGTGATCCCTGTGCCTTTGAGAGAAGTGTTTGTATAGACAGACATTGACTCAGGTGGAAGCAAATACTCCGTTTCTTTTCAGTTGTCTTGGCTTCTGCTCTCTTCGGCTCTTAGTCTCAACTCCACCTTCCTCCTTTACTCACCTTTGTTTCTCCAATCTAACACTTGCATTCCTATCTTCTAGTCCTCTCCAGTCTCCCCTTGTCCTCTACAACCTTCACAAAGCACCAATACCCAAGAGCAAAAGCATCCTCATTCCTACATTAAAAGTGCAGTTTTCAAGAAGAAATCTTGCCATTTACAAAACATGGACACACCTAGAGGGCGTTATGCTAAGTGAAAAAGTCAGAAAGAGAAAGACAAACACCGTATGACTTCACTTATATGTAGAATTTAAAAAACAAAGTCAGTGAACAAACCAAGAAGACTCATAGATTCAAGAAACAAACTGTTTCCAGCAGAGGAAGGCAGGGGGTGGGGACAGGCAGAAGAGATGAAGGGGATTAAGAGGATGAACAGACTTCCAGCTGTAAAATAAATAAGTCATAAGGTTGTAATGTACAACATAGGGGATATGGTCAATAAAATGGTCACAACTCTGTGTGGTGACAGGTGGTAACCAGACATCATGGAGTCATTTCATAATGTATAAAAATACCAAATCACTATGATGCACACCTGAAACTAACAGAATATTGTATGTCAATTATACTTTAATTTTTAAAAATGAAGATTTCCCTATTTAGAATTGTAGGATTTCTGGATTGAAGGAGACATTGCAAAGATCATCTAATTACGTGGCTACTATGGTAGAGTGAATGGTGGCCCCTCCAAAAGATGTCCATGTCCTAACCTCCCAGAATCTGTTAATGTGAACTTAAATGGGAAAATGGTCTTTGGTGATATAAATAGAAAGATGATAGATAGATAGATTTATATTCTATTGGTTCTGTTTCTCCAAACACTCTATAGATATACAGATGATAGATGAGAGATAGATAGTTGACAGACATATGATGGATTTATATCCTGTTGGTTCTGTTTCTCTAAAGAACCCTCTTACCACCCAAAATCCAATGACCAGTAACCCTAAAAGAAACATTTAGAGGGCGGGCACGCAGAGGAAGAGAAGGCCATGTGAAGACAGACACAGAAAGTGGGGTGAGCAGCCACAAGCCAAGCAATGCTCACAACCATCAGAAGCGTGAAGAGGCAAGGAATGGAATCTCTTTCTGACCTCTGGAGAGAGCACAGTCCTGCTGAGACCTTCATTGTGAACTTCTTCTAGCCTCTAGAACTTTTAAACAACACATTTGTATTGTGATAAGTCACCTAGTTCATGGTCATTTGTTATGGCAACTCTAGGACATCTACTAATCCAGTTCCCAAACCTGGACATCTATCAGCATCACCTGGTGGCATAATGATGGTGAGAATGACGACAGGTGGAAAGGAAAGTTGTGGGTGGCGGGGGGAGGGTAGGGGATCTTTACAGCCGTGCAGCGAGAGCCAGAGACCAGTAGCACCGACACCACCAGGGAGCACCTTAACATGTGTTAGACACAGAGAATCTGAGGCCCCAGACCACTGAGTCAGAAACTGAATTTTAACCATATCTCTAAGTGATTCATGTACAGATTAAAGTTTGAGAAATCCTTCCCTAGACAATTTCAATTAGCAACCTTAACAGAGTTTCTCCTTGAGCCCATGTTTGTGTTTACCAGGATGTAAAAAGGGTTCCTTCCCTTCTGTCTCTGAGATAGTGTTAGTAGGAACACAAATTCCAGGAGAATTCAGAACAAAAAGACACCGAGGTCTAACTTAGAGGGTGAGCCCTTCCAACTCCTTAATATGACACTCTGAGAACAAAGCTAAATCAATGCACCACATGAGCTGTTGGAGCCCCGAGAAGAGAGGCAAGGGTTGCTAATGCATTCATTCCAACTTAGTACCACCCAAGCGAAAAGAGTTTGTTTATTAAGATGCTTACCTTAAAAAGGGTTTCATCTGACAATTGAAACCAACAGAAGTGCATAAAATTGCTTTTGGAAAACTGGATGTAAAAAGTTCTCACCTAGGACTCAAAATAATAGCCTATTAAAATTACTTTGGGAGAGTGGAAACTCGTACAAAGTGGATGATTAAGAAAACGCAGAGCCATTTGGGGTGGATGGTAGAGGTTGAGGAAGCACTGGATGCATCTGTTCATCTTTAATTCAGAAATGTCAACCATACAAATCAGTGCCCGGAACAAAAGACTTTATTGTTTCCAGCTAGCCACCACGCTGGCCCAGCTCAGTTTCTCGGGACGACCGCGCATCTGATTGAATAGAACGAAAAAGCTCTATACCATCTGTGGATTTGCATGCAGTGCAGAAAAGAGATAACCATGGATGGGTTAGAAAAATTAGAGAAATTTGAATTGCCTTCCCCTTATGAGAAAATTTGGGGGACACTTTTGAATGGGCACATCCATTCATGATGTACGATGTAGGCCTTCTGACTTTAGCCAGAGACATTAAAGGCAAAATATGAGCAAATACTGGAATCAATTCAGTAGTGCAAGTTAAAAGAACTGAAAGGGAGACCAAGCCAGTTAAATAAACCATGGCATGAGGGGGCTGTTAGAACCAAAAAGCAACAACAACAAAAGGGTGAAGTGTAAACATATAGATAAAAATAAAAATAGATTTAATACCTACCGTAGGATGAATGTACTTTATATTTTCTCACTTATGCTTAGAAAACCAGTCAAAATAGATAAATATTATCTGTTGTATAGATGAGGAAATTGAGTCCCAGAGAGGTTTCAGCCAGGTCATATGAAGAGCATGTTGTGAAGGACAATCCAAACAAAAAATGCGATTCAGGAGTCCAATGTATGAGACACTGTGGATTAGACTCATTATTAATTTATCATTGAGCTAACACCTACAGCAGAATTCAAGAGCATTCGTGTCATTCAAGACACTTATAGGGGCCTATATTTTTTATGTAAGACACAGTACTGGCTCAAATGAACAACAGCATTATTACAGAAGGTTTTCAGTTCCTAAGGAGCCTGGGAATTAGCGTCAGTCTAGAAACATGTAAATGAAGAGAGCTGCTAAAATTGGCAGAGGAAAACACTCTGTTCCACATTCATGTAGTCAACAACTCGTATTGAATGACTATTTTTGGTGGGCAGTTTTGGGCAGTGGGATGTAAAGGTAAATAAGACAAAGTCTTCGTTCTCAAGGGGTTCTTCTTATCTGGGAAGGCGGACATTACAATTCAACATGGAAAGTGTTGTACTGGAGATAAGCACAAAGCGCACTCACATGGAGAACACAATCAATCAATCACGGCATCATGTTCGAACACCTTGGGAATTCAGGCACCCAGAACAATGGAAGTTAATTCTACCTGCTAATAAGTCTGAATACTGAAGGACATAAATGAAAGAGTGAGCCAGAGAAAGGGACCAAGAGTCCCTACAGAAATAATCCTGCCCATACCGTACACTCTCCCACATCCTGTCTGAATAACAAGTCTTATCATTATTTGGCTACCTGCTTCCTTTGGGCAAAAGATAATCTTGGCTGTTAGATATGAGTGTCTTTCTAACTGGCCTCCCACATCCATTCTCGTCCAATTCCAATCCATTCCTGCAGCCCAAAGGCTCTTTTCAAAATGTAAATCAGATCGACTCACCTCTCTCGTTGTTTTTAAAACTTCCATATCTTCACATTGCTCTTAGAATAATGTGAAATTCTTAGTACAGCCTGCAAAGCCTACTAACCTTACCTGGTCTTTATCCCCATCTCCCCGTGTCTTCCACTCTTTCCATTTCCCCAGCTGGCACTGTTCTTCCAATTTTTGGATTTGTGGTAGGCTCCTTCCAGCTAGATGGGTTTTCCATGAGTTGTTTCATCACTGTAAAAGTCTCTACAGAACTCAGTCAGCTACTGGACTTCTCTTCCAGTGTTTCCTAATTAAGGGCCATGTGTTACCCTTTAAAAGATCTATTTCTTTAAAAAAAATTTTTTTTTAATGTTTCTTTATCTTGAGAAAACAGAGACAGAGCATGAGCAGGTAAGGGGCAGAGAGAGACAGACAGAATCTGAGAAGCAGCTCCAGGCTCTGAGCTGTCAGCACAGAGCCCAACATGGGGCTCAAACCCACGAACCACAAGATCATGACCTGAGCTGAAGTCAGATGCTTAGCCAACTGAGCCACCCAGAGGCCCCATAAAAAAATCAATTTCTTTATGATAACAAAGTAACCAAACACAGGGGCCAAAGGCTCAATGTTTCTCAAGCCAGAAGACCCAAACTTCTTTTTACCAATTACTGGCTGTATGACTATGATCTCAATCTGTTCACTGCTAAAATCTGGTAGCAGTATCGGTACCTGCTCCTAGAAGAGTTTTAAAGATCAGATCAGGGGCGCCTGGGTGGCTCAGTTGTTTGAGTGACTGACTTCGGCTCGGGTCATGATCTCGCAGTTCGTGAGTTTGAGCCCACATGGGTCTCTGTGCTGACAGCTAGCTCAGAGCCTGAAGCCTGTCTTTGTATTCTGTGTCTCCTCTCTCTCTGCCCCTCCCCCGTTCATGCTCTCTCTCTTAATAATAAATAAATGTTAAAAAAAATTTTTTTAAAAGATCAGATAACACCTATAAAATACCTTCCCATTATACTTCTAATTTAAAATTTATCCACTCTTTTTTTTTCTTTACCACTCTTTCTTAATTTCTTTGCTGCCTGTTAATGTTTACCATTTTTTCTACTGTGCCTGTGTAAATCTAATTTTATGTATGTGTTTGTTCTCAGAGTGAAATATTGGTTTAAGGACTCATGTCTCACTTCAGTTCTAGAAAAAGGAAGTCAGTTATTCTTCTTAAATATTGCTTCCTTACCATCCTTTCCTTTGAGAATTCTATCATTCATGTTGAGACAGTGCGCTTCATTGGAAAACTGCGCTGCTCAGAACAGAGATTGATTCACTTTCTGTAAAGGTCTAGAGGTTGATTTTTTTTTTTTTTAACCTTTGTGGGTTATAAGGTCTCTTTGCAACTCCTCACTTCCACCACCGTAGCCTGCAAGCCGCAGGGAGCAGCATGAGAAAAAGGTGGACATGGCTGGGTTCCAGGCAAACCGAAGGCTGCCTTTGGCCCAAGAGATAGTTTGCCAACCCCTGATTTTGAGCATTCTCTTCTGAGTTGTCTGATTCTAGCCTTTTGTTTCCTTAGAGCTGTTTTCACAACTTTACCAGCTATAAACAATGAACAGCAATGTAAAAGAATTCTCGAGCACAGATAGGAAAATTCGAACCCGTGGAGGTTCAATTCACTTGCGCCTCAACTCTGCAAGGAAAGAGCCTGTTTTGCCTCATCTGTTTGTAAATTAATTCGAACATTCCTTTACTCAATAGAAATGTGTCCTTCTTTGATTTCTTCCTCAAGCCAGTCATAACATTTTACAGATTCCCTCATTACTCATGAATTAAATCTAGAACACGTGTTCATTTTACGTCTGTATAAAAGTAATGATTTCGGCCTTCTTAAAAAATTATGCTTTAATGCACACATTTGGAACCTCTCCATCTTTGTGACATCTAATTGGTCATTCATAGTTTTAAACCCTTTTGCTCTGAATCTCAGTACGATATTGGCAAAACAAATTCTCTTTGACAACATCTATTCCAGAACCTCACCATTTACTGAAAGCCTTATTTGAATGATGATCCTTCTCATTTCTAAGATTTCTATTTGATTTCCATATTTCTGTTTCACTGCTGCTTGTTTTTGTTTTGAAGTTTCTTACTCTTCCTGTAGATGCAGTTTCTTACTTGAGCTTCTTAAACATGCCCTCATGTGGTGGGGTCCCCTCCCTAAGGAAAGAAAAGAAACAAACCTCAAGGCAGCCTGGCTATATGCTTACATGACAACATCCCTCAGGACCTTGTAACATGAGACCGCGTAGTCAGACCGCATGTTTGTGTGTTACCTGCATGGGAGCAAAGAAGCAGAAAATGTATTTAAAAAAACTACGCCACGTGGCATTTGGGCGGGGGGGGAGGGGGGAGGAAGGGCTGAGCTCAGTTCTTCAGGTATAAACCCTACTGAGCCGTGCCAGTACAGATAAAGTCGCTTCCTGGAAAGTAAAACCTCAGCATCATGGCTCTCTGTGCGAGAATCCTGCTACAATCACAACAGAAACTCCGAAAGTTAAAGGCACCAGCAACCCTGCATGTTACACACGCATGAGGTCATTGTTGCCTCCGCTAGGTTTCTTCCGGATGGATTTAACGGCTCTAACGACTTCTCTTGTCGCTTCCTCGGCCCTAGCCTCCTTCACGTGCTTGGTGTGGGAACCAGTCTGAATAGCACATCTGCCCTTACTGGCCATGCATACACAATCTGTAAGTAGAATGCAGTACTTATTATTTTTTATCACTCCCTGTGATCTCACACACACACACACACACACACACACCTTTTGTGTGTGTCCTTACCTAATCATCTGAGTGTCCAACCTAGCATTGGTCTTTTAAAGGCAATTTGAGAGATTTCATGTCTTGTAGACAAAGAGGATATCCCATACCCATTGAGTCAGGGGTAATTGCGGGAAGATGGGTCTCTCTGAACTTGTAAGTAGAGGAAAAATCTCCCTGTGAGGCAAGGCGGGTTTGCAAGGCCTCCCACCATCAGATGCCAACCAGCGTCTACACCCACACAACCCCCACTCAATTTCTGCGTGAGCACCGACCCCCAAGGCACCTGACTGACTGATCTCAGGAGTGACTTGCCTTCTTATGCTAAAAATATGTGAATTGTACCTTGTGAAAAAAAACTTGTTATACAAGTTTATTCTTTTGTGATTCTAGGAGCAAATGTTACATTTCCTGAGAAAACCTGTTTTTCTTTCCCTTGAAAACAGGCTATTGACCCCTGCTCACAAAGACCTAACTCTTGCCTTTGCTATACTAAAAATTTTGCCTCATATTTGAATGCTAAAGATCCCTTCCTTTCCCATATGATAAACATCTAGTCACCTACTTCTGTCTCTATTGGTAAAGATTATGCAGGAGTCTTCCACCAATCTATGTTCTGGGAAGTGATTACATACCAAAGAATTTGTTACCAGAAATCATTGTTTAAGGCAATCACCACTTCTGTTTTGTACCCCAGACATTTTTTCAATAAATACAGCTGACTCTCAGGTCAGTGCAGAGATGCCTGCCTGGGGAGCAGAAAGAAGCCAAGGCTCTCGCTCCCTTTCACTGACACCGTCCATCTTTCAGGGAGCCCAGCTCCAGCAGGTAAGTTTGTCCAATTCCCGATTTCAAGGCTGAGACTGCAACTCTCTGAAGGTCATAGCTCCTGGCCTCTATCTCTGAAGTTCCCTTTTTAGTACTTTTCCAGCACTTGCCTTCAAGCAACAAACGTGGCTCTTGCCACCTCCCTTGCCATGTTTGACTCATTTACCTGCACTGCTGTCCTACCGGCCAGGGGTGCTCATTTCCAGACCAGGAGGCCAGCTTGAGGTAAGTATATCCTGTTGCCAAGAGTAGCCATGGTTTTTCCGGTTTATTTCATCGGCTGTTGCCAGGCTCTTAGAGCCTGAGAGACTAAGTCAGAGTTTGAAAACACCGTAACATCTTGACTGAAATTGTGTCCATTATTCACATTGCATAAAGTGTTCATTTGAACACTAAAAAAACAGAAAATTCTGCATCTCTATCTGTTGAACTTGATGGAAGAGTCAATTAGATACTTGGAAAGATGTGAATACACAGGGATAATTTAAACTATATTTAAACCATTTGATGAATGTGAGCTTTTTGAAACCTCTAGAAAAGGCTAATGAATGCTATGCTAATATTCACAAACTGATAAGGGCTTTGCTGCCACTTCCAACAGGCAATATCAAAACATTAAAAAATTCAAAATCACTCCCAAAATAGTTTTAACCCTTGCATTCCACACCCCCCCCCCCAGGACCTTCCTGTTCTAAAGAAAATCCACTAGTCTGGTGTACCTGCCTGAACTGCTCTATCCACCACCTATTAAAAAGATAATATCTTAATGTAGCAGAGGTTCATTCAAAGAGACAGGAAATTGAGTGCTTAATGAGTTTGCAGGGATTCCTTTCAAATAAATTTAGCACATCTGCCCGTACAGGGCACACTTACAAAGAATGAAGTTTGCATTTGTTCCTGAAAGCCTGAACACAAACAGAACAAGCAGGCATTTTCTCACTGTGAAGCCCAAAGATGCCCGTGTCCATTCTCGGCTTTCTCCTCATCAGAATTTAGGCTCGCCCGAGCTGGAGATTTTCCAGATGGCCCAAGACCAGTAACCCTGGTGGTCACTGAGGTGGTTTTGATTCCCAAGGCACACCTGGCAATATCTGGAAATACTTCTGCCAAGCATAATAGATGAATATGCTACCGGCATCTAGCAGGTAGAGGCCACGGGTGTTCTAAACACCCCACAGGGCACAGAACAGTCCGTGACAAAATTTTATCTGGCTCAAAATGTCCATAGAGCAGAGGCTGAGAGACCCTGGGGTAGACTTTACGGTCCCCAGTGGAAAGATGTTGAATGAATTCTATGCATATTTATATGTATATAACATATGTCATTTTATAATTATAAATACATATGCATATATTTTTAAACTTATGTAGATTACATCACTGTGTGTGTACGTGTGGGAATGCTTTATCTGGTAGGAAAACATGATAGAGTGTTATTACATTTGGGGAATTTCCTACTGTAGGTCCTGGTTCAAGATACCATCCTGAGCACTTTCTCTTTTTCTTCATGTTTATTTTTGAGAGAGAGACAGACAGAGACACAGGATCTGAAGCAGGCTCCAGGCTCTGAGCTGTTCACACAGAGCCCAACATGGGGCTGGAAACTACAAACCATGAGATCATGACCGGAGCTAAAGTCGGAGGCTTAATCAACTGAGCCACCCAGGTGCCCCCAAATCCTGAGCACTTTCAACTTAACTCATTGAACCTCATAACATTTCCAGGTGGGTAACATTAATATTCCCATATTATGAATAAGAGAACTAAGGCCCAGAGAGGTTAAGCAGTTTGCCTGATGTCACAGAGCTAGCGAGCAGGGCATCCAGGATCTTCCCCCAATTAGTCTGACTGATCTTACCCCCATTTGCAATATGATCTAACTGTTGATCCAGAAAGATCTTTAGAGCCAAACATTCCACTGGAAACTCCACTATCCACTAGCCGGCCGGTCTGTCTGTCTACAACTGGGAAGCCCCTACGCTGATTTGCATATAAGCAGCAGTGAAGTCTGAATCATGAAGAAAACTTCAGCGGGGGAGAAGGCACACATCAAAGCCACAGAGGTGAATGCTAATGAGAAGAGTAAACATATAAAACTGCTCTTTTTTTTCCCCCAAAACCGATTTGCAAGTCCCTACCAGGTGCTGCTCCAGATAAAGCAGGGTCGCAGAAATAGTTCTTTGCACAGGATACACAGGAGGGGCGCCGAGCCGCAGTGTAAGCCTAGGGTGTTTCTTATAGCTAAGTCAAGCATTACACTTGATTCATATTGGCTGGAACTCATCGCAGGATCCTGGAATGCCCAGAAAACACCCAGCCAGGCAGACTCAGGCCGCGATCAGAAGAATTTTATTATCCTAGTTGCAACATGCAAATGCCCTCTTTGCATCCTGCTTTTTGCAAACACAGAGTGAAAAAATAAGTAGGGAAAAATGAGGAGGAATAAAAGCAGTGTGATTCATGCTTCACAAAGTCCTGTAGGTTATTACCGTGTCTTAAATTGTGAGTTGCAAACACAAGCTGTTCTTAAACAAGAACAAAAAGAAAAAGCAGATGGTTTCCTTTTACATCCTGTGAAACTTTTCCTGAATGCAAGCGTATGTTCCCTCTCCCCAGCTGGCATTCCCATGCAAATGATCCGTTTTCTGTCATTTTGAGAAAAATTCTTGATCTCTATCCCCTACTCCATTCTCAATGCCAAAATACCTAGAAATGAGAGGCGGGAAAGGGATCAAAATATTTTTTAATCAAAGGAAGTCTCTGAGGCTCCCTCACTGCAAATCTGCTCAGAAACATGACTGGGCTTATGACAGGTGTCGCCATGACCTTATTATTATTATGATGACCGTTACTTGGTATGTTATGGACACACACCTTTACTGACAGTCAGTTGCTTCTGCCATAGGTGAGGTGGTGGAAAGATGGGAGGTGTGCTGTTATGTATGTTCTGGATTATGTAGATTCTCAGATTCAGATTCTAGCTCAGTGGTCTATTAAATAACTATACACCCCAGAGAGAACTATTTAAAATTACTTATTCTGTGTGGCTCTCAGTTTGCTCACTTGTCAAACGGAGACAGTGACATCTGCCTTTACAGGGAGATCAATTTCTGTTTGAGAGGCACTGCACGGAATCCTGTTTGCCACACTAACATGAATGATGAGTGAAATGGCACCTATTTCGTAGGATTATTTGAGGATGAAATAAGACCGCACGTTATTTGTAAAGCATTCCTGAAGTGCGGAGGCCATACTAAGTTCTAAATAAGTGGGAGCTATTATTGAGTGGTTATCGTTTTATTGGTATTGCTCACCTGGAACAGTCTATGGGGACCAGAAGGCTCTCAAAGTTCTTCAATCCCACTCAATTATCTGCATTGTTTTAAAAACAATTTCCCTGGTATCCTGGCTGAGGTGGACAGCGGAGGCGCTCCCTCCACTACAGAGCTTAGCAGCCAACGAAGTGTCTGTCTAGTCGATATTTAAATTCTTCTTGTGCCTTAAGAGCTATCAGAAGAAGATTTTGAAATGTTTCTGACAGTTTTGTATTATAGCTGGATACATCTGTCGAGATCAAAAGCTACCCTTGGTTTAGTATTAGTTGTTTATTTCTGTGCAAATAACTATCCCGAACTTAATGGCTAAACACAAAACGTTTCAGTCACACCGTTTCTGGGGATCAGGTGTCCAGCAGCAGCTTAGCGGGGTGGTTCTGGCGTGGGGTCCCTCATGAGATCGCAGCCAATTTGTCAGCCTGGGCTGCAGTCAGCAGAAGGCTCGACCGGGGCTGGAGAATCAGCCTCCAAGATGGCTTACGCACATGGCAACTGGCTTGAACAAGCGATGAGAGAGAGGGAGAGGGAGCAGCCACAGTCTTCTATAACCTAATCTCAGATGTGACACACCATTATTTCCTTTGAAGCTGCTGGCCACGCGGACCAACCAGGTATAATGAGGAAGTGTCTAGACAAAGGATATGAATGCCAGAAAGTGGGGACCACTGGGGGACATTTTGGGGTCTGGCTACCACAGTCCCTGGCTCAGTAACTTATACTGGAATATAAAGTTATAAATAGAAGTGTAGCTGGAGAACACTGCCTCCCACATGAATTCAGTCTCCCCAGTAACTGAACATCCATCTCAGCTTCTCCATCTCCCAAGAAGCTTCCCTGACAAGATGGATTTTCAATCATCTCCTTCCTATGAGTGTTGACAGCATGGCTCTCTGCCTTAGCGATGATCATTTTACACAGTTTTGGTTTCACAAAAGCTGGCCTAGTCATCGTGAAAGCAAGGGTTATGTCAAATTCTTTTTTGGACTCCTTAAAATTTCTCCATGTGCTAAGTACACGGAATCAGTAAAAGTTCAACCCCAGCTCTGTGACCTTTGAAACGCAAAGGTTTGAACAAGGAGCATTCCTGTTTGAATTGCCTTGAAGCTCTCTTAAACCCCGGGTCATTATTTTACAGTTTCCACCTTGGCCATTACATGCAATATAATAAAAAGAAGCCCATGCACACTTCCACTTAAAGCGTTTGGCCTTGCCTCTCCTTTTGCTAGAACATTCTTCCCTAGAATATCTATCTGCATAGCTTACTCCTTCGCCTCTTTAAAAAAATTTTTTTAATGTTTATTATTTATATTTGAGAGAAAGAGAGAGAGGGAGACACAGAATCCAAGCAGGCTTCAGGCTCTGAGTTGTCAGCACAGAGCCCCACACAGGGCCTGAACTCACGAACCACGAGATCATGACCTGAGCTGAAGCTGGACACTTCACCGACTGAGACACCCAGGCGCCTTGCTCCTTCACCTCTGTAAAGAAATGCTTTGCTCAAATGGTATCTCCTCATTGGGACTTACCTGAACCACGATATTTAATCCAGTAATCAGCACATGCCCGGCCTCACCACTCACAAGCCTTTTACCATGACCCAAATTTTCTTTTTGTTCTAGCACCTATCACCTTCTTAAGCAAATGTAATTTACTAATCTATTATATTTATTGTCTGCCTTCCTTTCTAGAGCGTCAGCTTTCTGAGGACACAATCCTTCTCTGTTCTGTTTTGCAGTATATCCTCAGTGCCTGACCCTGTGTCTAGAATATACCAGATGCTTGGTATGGAATTCTTGGATAAATGAATTGGAGTAATATTTTTCACAACACAATTTGAAATAAAAAAGTCTTGGGGCACCTGGATGGCTCAGTCAGCTGAGCGTCCAATTAGGGCTCAAGTCATGATCTCATGGTTTGTGGGTTTGAGCCCCATGTTGGACTCTGTGCTGACAGCTCAGAGCCTGGAGCCTGCTTGGATTCTGTGATACTCTTTCTCTGCCTCTCCTCTGCTCACATGGTTGTGCGCTCTCTCTCATAAATAAACAAACATTTAAAAAGTCTTCACCTGACAGGAGGTGGCAAGATGGCAGAGAAGTAGGGAGCTCTGTAATTTTCACCTGCCCACATCTACCAAAAAAAGAAGGACTGAAGCCACAATACTCTGATCTACAAGAGTGGGAGGAAAGGACAGAGTCCACAAAGAAGACAGCCTCCTAGGTGTGTGAGTGAGTGCGAACTGGGGAAGATAAAAACAGGCCAGAACTCAGAGGCTTAGAGGGTAGGGAGCCCCACTCTGAGCAGAGCATGGGTGGGGAGGGCTCACAGAGCAGTGGAGAGATGAGGGGAAGAGAAAGAGAGGCTGAAAATGCTCACAGAGCTGTCTCTAGGGAAGAGAAAACCTTGCTGGGATGGAGAGGGATCCTATCATCCCATCTCTAACCACAGGGTGCAGGGAGAGACATCCTTACTCTCTAGTTGGCGCGTTTTCCTTGGGCTCGGTGCCCCGGTCCCAGGCGGCACCAGGAGGAAGTGTTCCCTGTAAGAGTTACTTCAGGAAGGCGACCAAGTGGCCATTTTACTACGGGTCAGAGAATAGTTCCAGGCACCGCTAGGGACCGACGACCCCCACTCTCCGAGCTGAAATGTCTCACCATGGAATTCCAGCATCCCCCTCACCCCACCGAACTAAACAGCCAATCCTATCCTGCCACAGTCCAAAGATGCCCTTACTTGGCTATCGGCCCACCTGAGCTCAAACCCAGAACTCTTGCACCCATAAAACACCTTGCTCTCCCATACCAGGTGCGACTTCCCTGGCTCCCCACTCCAGAGTCACGGAACCTCACCCAGGAATTGCAGACTCCAATAAAGTCTCTCTTGGCTCCATAATTTGGTCTCTCTCTTTCCTCTCACCTCTGCCTCCATCTATTAAACCTTATACTCCCCTACCCCCCCCCCAACTCGATCCCTAGCTAGGAAGCCGCCTGCCTGCAGGAGTACATCTCATCTTGGATGGTATCATTAAAGTGCATGGATTAGGATTTGGAAATGAGGCAGGGCTTGGAAAATACAACTCCCACCCGCAGCACATGGAGATCAGACCCAAAAGAGCAGGTGGCAAAGCTCAGTTAGAGAAGGGATTGGGGTGCCGCCATTATACTCCCCCACAACCACCATGGCAGGGCCTCGGGGAGCAAATCATGCCCATCTGTGCTGGAGAGCTGCCTTTTTATTTTTTTTGTTTTTCTTTTTCTCCTTTTCCCCCTACCCAGAGCCCAGGAAAGACCAATGTTGATGCAGCACTGTGATAAGATCAATTCTTGCTATTCGGATATATTTTCCCTTATCTCATTCTTATCTCTCCCCTCTGCTGGTTTTACGCTTTTAGACTGTCCTTGGTCTTTTGTTGATTTTGTCTCCCTTCCTCCTCCTTCTTTTTTTCTTTTCTTTCCCCTTTTGGTTTGCTTGTTTCTTTGATTTGTCTGTGCGTTTGCATGTTTTTATTCCCTGTGTGTGTGTCTGTTTTCCTTTTCAGGGCTACCTCAGGAAATAAGCCAAAGTACAGATGGTGGAGATTCCCTAATATCACTGAGTAGGGAAATAAAATAACCAAAGGCACAACAAGCGAAACCCAGAGACCCCATTAAAAGAATGCTTCCTGAATGGACAGGCCCTGGACAGTCAATGAGCCTCCTTTAATATAGCAATACTCACAGGTACAGCGTGACAAGCAACAGAAAGCTAGCCAAAATGATGAAATGGAAGAACTCTCCTCTACAGAAATTCCAGGAACAAGTAACAGCCACAGAACTGCTCAAAATAGATAGAAGTAACTTAGCAGAGCAAGAATTTAGAACAATTACCATAAAATTAATTGCTGGACCTGAAAACAGAGAAATCATCAGAGAAGCTATTGATACAAAGAGTAGGGACCTTCAAAATAGCTGTGATGAGATTAAAAAAATGCTATAAATGAGGTGCATAATAAAATGGAGGTGGCCACAGCATGGATTGAAGAGGCAGAGAGGAGAATAAATGAATTAGAAGACACAGTTATAGAAAAAGTGGAAGCTGAGAAAAAGAGAAATTGATCCAGGAGCACAAAAGGAGAATTTGAGAACTGAATGATACAATCAAACAGAACAATACCTGTATCATAGGAATTCCTGAAAAAGAAGAAAGAAAAATAGGTCCTGAAGGAGTGCTTGATCAAATTATAGCTGAGAACTTCCCCAATCTGGGGAAGGAAATAGACATTGAAATCCAAGAAGCACAGAGAACTCCTTTCAGATGTAACTTGAATCAACCTTCAGCATGACATATCATAGTGAAACTGGCAAAATATAAGGATAAATAGCGAACTCTGAAAGCAGCTAGGGATCAAAGGGCCCTGATATACAAAGGGAAAACTATCAGAGTGGTTACAGACCTATCTATTGAAACTTGGCAGGGGAAAAAGGAATGCAGGAAATCTTCCATGTGGTGAACAGAAAAAATATGCAGCCAAAAATCCTTTATCTAGCAAGCCTCTCATTCAAAATAGAAGGAGAGATAAAGGTTTTCCCAAATAAACAAAAATTGAGAGACTTCATCACCACCAAACCAGCCCTACAAGAAATCCTAAGAGGGATTCTATTAAGGAAATGTTGCAAGGTACCAGAGACACCACTACAAGCATGAACCCTACAGAGAACACAGTGAATCTAAACCCATATTTTTTTAATAATAACACTGAATGTAAATGACTAAATGCTCCAATCAGGGGCACCTGGGTGGCTCAGTCGGTTAAGCATCTGGCTTCCGGCTTCGACTCAGGTCATGATCTCACAGTTCGTGGGTTTAAGCCCTGCATTGGGGTCTGTGCTAATAGCTAGCTCAGAGCCTGGAGCCTGCTTCAGATTCTGTGTCTCCCTCTCTCTCTGACACTCCTCTGCTTGCACTGTCTCTATGTCTCTCAAAAAATAAAAAACATTTTTTAAAAATGCTCCAATCAAATGACATAGGGTAACAGAATGGATAAAGAAACAATATCTATTTGCTGTCTACAAGAGACTCATTTTAGACCTAAGGACACCATCAGACTGAAAGTAAGGGGATGGAGAAATATCTATCATGCAACTAGAAGTCAAAAGAAAGCCAGAGTAGCCATACTTATATTGGACAAACTGGACTTTAAAGTAAAGGCAGTAACAAAAGATGAAAACGGACATTATATAATAATTACAGGATCTCTCCATCAGGAAGAGCTAACAATTATAAACATCTATGTGCCGAATTCAGGAGCACCCAAATACATAAAACAATCACAAACAGAAACAATCTTATTGATAAGAATGTACTAATTGCAGGGGGGTTTATTGCTCTACTTACAGCAATGGCTAGATCAACCAGACACAAAATCACTAAAGAAACAATGGACCAGAACGACACATTGGAACAGATGGATTTGACAGATATACTTAGAACTCTACATCCCAGGCTAGAGAATTAACTTTCTTCTCGAGTGCACATGGCACATTCTCCAAGACAGATCACATGCTCGGTCATAAAACAGCCCTCCATAAATATAAACTAATTGAGATCATACCATGCACACTTTCAGATCACAATGCTATGAAACTTGACATCTATCACAGGAAAAAGTCTGAAAAACCTCCAAAAACATGGAGGTTAAAAACCACCCTACTATAGAATGATTGAACTAATCAGGCAATTAGAGAAGAAATTAAGAAATATATGGAAACAAATGGAAACGAAAATACAACCATTCAAACTCTCTGGAATACAGCAAAGGCAGTCCTAAGAGGAAAGACTATTACAATCCAGGCCTATTTCAAGAAACTAGAAAAAGCACTAATACAAAATTTAACAGTACACCTAAAGGAACTAGAAGGGGAGCAGCAAGAGCATCACAAACCCAGAAGAAGAGAAATAATAAATATCAGGGAAGAAATAAACAATATAGAATCCCCCAAAAAAACAAACAAAAAAAAACAGTTGAACAGATCAATGAAACCAAGAGCTGGTTTTTTGAAAAAATAAACAAAATTGATTAACCTCTAGCCAGGCTCCTCAGAAAGAGAGTACACCCAAATAGACAAAATCAGGGATGAAAATGGATCTATTACAACCAATCCCTCAGAAATACTAGCAATCATAAGGGAATACTATGGAAAGTTGTATGTCAACAAACTGGACAACCTAGAAGAAATGGACAAATTCCTAAACACACATGCACTACCAAAATGCAAACCAGAAGACAGAAAATCTGAAAAGACCCATAACCAGTGATGAAATCTAATCAGTTATCAAAAATCTCCCAACGAATAAGAGCCTGGGGCCAGATGGCTTCCCTGGGGAATTCTACCAGACATTTAAAGTAGAGTTAACACCCATTCTTCTCAAGCTATTCCAAAAAATAGAAATAGAAGGAAAACTTCTAGACTCATTCTATGAAGCCAGCATCATTTTGATTCCCAAACCAGACAGAGACCCAACAAAAGAAGAGAACTATAGGCCAATATCCTTAATGAATACGGATGCAAAAATACTCAACAAGATACTAGCAAATCGAATTCAACAGCACATAAAAAGATTTATCAATAATGATCAAGTGGGATTCATTCCTGGGTTACTGGGCTGGTTCAATATCCACAAATCCATCAATGTGATACATCACATTAACAAAAGATAAGAATCATATGATCCTGTTGACAGATAACAGAAAAAGAATTTGACAAAATACAGCATCCTTTCTTAATAAAAACCCTCAAGGAAATCAGGATAGAAGGAACTTACTTAAACATCATAAAAGCCATTTAGGTAAAGCCCACAGCTAATATCATCCTCGCTGGGGAAAAACTGAGAGCTCTTTCCCTGAGATCAGGAACACGATAGGGATGTCCACTCTCATCACTGTTGTTTAACAAAGTGCTGGAAGTCCTAGCATCAGCAATCAGGCAACAAAAGGAAATAAAAGGCATCAGAATTGGCAAACAGGAAGTCAAACTTTCACTTTTTGCAGATGACATGATACTCTACATGGAAAACCTGACTAACTTCAGCAGAAGCCTACTAGAACTGAATGTACAGAAATAGGTTGCATTTTTATACACCAATATGAAGCAGCAGAAAGAGAAATCAAGAAACTGATTCCATTCACAATTGCATGAAAAACAATAAAATACCTAGGAATAAACTTAATCAAAAATGTAAAAGACCTGTATGATGAAAACTATAGAAAACTTATGAAAGAAATCGAAGAAGACGCTAATAAATGGAAAAACATTCCATGCTCATGAGTGGGAAGAATAAACATTGTTAAAATGTCATTATTACCCAAAGCAATCTTTGCATTAAAAGCAATCCCAATGAAAATTGCACCAGCACTCTTCTCAAAGCTAGAACAAACTATCCTAAAATTCGTATAGAACTACAAAAGACCCCGAATAGCCAAAGTAATATTGAAGGAAAACCAAAACAGGAGGCATCACAATACCAGACTTTAGCCTCTACTAGAAAGCTGTCATCATCAAGACAGTATGGTATTGGCACAAAAACAGACACATAGACCAATGGAATAGAATAGAGAGCCCAGAACTGGACCCACAAGTGTATGCCCAATTAATCTTTGACAAAATAGGAAAGAGTATCCAATGGAAAAAAGACAGCCTCTTTAACAGGTGGTGCTGGGAGAGCTGGACGGCAACATGCAAAAGAATGAAACTAGACCACTTTCTTACACCATACACAAAAATAAACTCAAAATGGATGAAGGACCTGAATGTGAGACAGGAAACCATCAAAACCTTAGAGGAGAAAGCATGAAACAACCTCCTTGAACTCAACTGCAGCAATTTCCTACTTGACACATCCCCAAAGGCAAGGGAATCAAGAGCAAAAATGAACTATTGGGACCTCATCAAGATAAAAAGCTTCTGCACTGCAAAGGAAACAGTCAAGAAAACTAACAGGCAACTGACAGAATGGGAAAAGATAGTAGCAAATGACATATCAGATAAAGGGCTAGTATCCAAAATCTACAAGGATCTCCCAAAACTCCACAGCCCAAAAACGAATAATCCAGTGAAGAAATGGGCAGAAGACATGAATATATAGTTCTCCAAAGAGGACATCCAGATGGCCAACAGACACATGAAATGATGCTCAGCGTCACTCATCAGGGAAACACAAATCAAAACCACACTGGGATACCACCTCACATCGGTCAGAGTGGTGAAAATGAACAAATCAGGAGACTATAGATGCTGGCAAGGATGTGGAGAAACAGGCACTCTCCTACACTGTTGGTGGGAATGTAAACTGGTGCAGCTCCTTTAGAAAACAGTGTGGAGGCTCCTCAAAACCTATCAGTAGAACTCCCCTATGACCCAGCAATAGCACTGCTAGGGATTTACCCAAGGGATACAGAAGTACTGACACATGGGGGCACTGTACCCCACTGTTCATAGCAGCACTTTCAACAGTAGCCAAATCATGGAAAGAGCCTAAATGTCTATCATCTGATGAATGGATCAAGAATATGTGGTTTATATATACAACGGAGTACTACATGGCAATGAGAAAGAATGAAATCTGGCCATTTGTAGGTAAGTGGATGGACCTCGAGGGTGTCATGCTAAGCGAAATAAGTCCGGCGGAGAAGGACAGATACCATATGTTTGCACTCATAAGTGGAACAGGAGAATCTTAACAGAGGACCATGGGGAGGGGGAGGGGGGAAAAAGAGTTAGGGAGATGGAGGGAGGCAAACCATGAGAGACTCTTGAATACTGAAAACACACTGAGGGCTGAAGGGGGGGAAGGTGAAGGGGGGTGATGGACATAGAGGAGGGCACTTGTGGGGAAGAGCACTGGGTGTTATATGGAAACCAACTTAACAATAAACTATATAAATAAACAAATAAATAAAATAAAAGAATAAAATGTCTTCACCTGTGAGGCTTGAGTTGAGTAGATATTTGTTAACAATGAAGGCTACTTTCTCAATAATTCTGACTGGTTGATTTATCTTCCATAAGTAGTTTATGAACCACTACACAAAGCAAATATATTATAAGGAAGAGATAAGAATCTAATGTAAAAATTTTTTTTGATAAAATTCACTGAAGCCACAATACAGAAGTTGATGGACTTGATTCATCAATTCAGTTCAGTTAAAACCACATTCAACTCATTCAAGCAACTAGTCTGAGCAACTTGATCTCCAGCAGTAAAATAAATATTTAACAAACATTTTTGTTCCTTATAAAAGTACATTATTGCCCCAAAGCTCTAAATAATCATAGAGTTTTTTTTTGTTTTTTAGCTTTCCCTCTAATGCCCTCAGTATGACTGGTATCTGCTTTCGAGATGAGGACATAAGCTGAGAATTTACTCCTCCTTTTGTTCTCAAATTGGTAATTCTACGAGAAGTTAAAGCCAATATATTTTGAAAAGAAATGACATAATAGTAATAATAAAACTTGGTAATCAAATATTAATGTTTTTCTACATGTTTATGGTGCTGCTCAATTAAATGATTTCTGCGCATTGGCAAAATAAACCACACATATTCTGCCACAAAAGAAGTGGTAAATCAAATATCTAGCTATTTAACAATATTTTCTCTATTTTCAACACTTACAATGTCCTCATTCCTGAATTAATCCTTAAAAAAAAAGTTTCAACCACAGAGCAAAAATGGAAGAAAACGCTCTTCTGACAAGGCGGCTTGCGTTCTAATTGTGTAATTATCAGAGTCCAGAATTCACAAGTTTACATCTTGCAGTGGTGGTTAACTTGTTTTCCTACACTTGCCTTTAGATAAAAGCTTAATTAATTATCCCTGAGTGACAGTGTTTTCTTTGGAAGGTCGTGTTTAACCTCATGCATTAAAATTCTATACTCCTTTCATCTAATACAAGCAACATACAATTAAGACACCTACATTAAAAGGCCTGTGATCCTAAGACCTGACACTGCCCTCACAATTTGTGACAAACTGCTGTGGGACTTGCTTGACTGCCACCTCCTGGATGCCCCCTTCCTTTGCCTAACACTACGAACAAAGATTAGGTGGCATTCTGAAATGCACACTTATTAAAAAACAAAAAACTAACAAACACACAAAATGATTTAGTAGATAAAAGACCCAAAGAACCTATTACTGATAGGAGGTCCCTGAAAACATCTGGGATGGCAGAAAAAATACAGTCATGGAAGATAGAACCAATAGTCTAGAATTCTTCCACCATTGGTTCAAGTCAGCATACATTTCCTTAAATCTCATAGTCTAAAAGTATTTTCTTATTGAACTGATGCTGTGAGTTTTTTGTTAACCAGCATTAACAACACTGTCCGTAGCAGAAGTGGTAAATCTATTTATTACACATGAGATTAATTCTGATATGACCACGATGTCCACCCCCCCTCTGAGGTACGGAGTAGAGCTGGATGTTGAAAGACAAACAGGATGGGGGAGGCAAGGTTGGGTGTGGCAGCCAGAGAGATGGCCACACTCTTGTGTAAAGGCCTTCTCTTCAGCGTGTGGGACTTCTCACTTGCTTCTAACCAACAGAATACAGCAAAGATGAGGGGAAATTACCCCCATGATTAGGTTACAAAAGACAGGAACTTTCATTCTGCCAACAGGCTCTCTTCATTGCTGGGTCTAAAGAAGACAGCTGCCGTGACAGAGGAGCCCACGCGGCGAGGAACGGAAGGTGACCCCCACGCGGCACTCAGAACACGACGTGCTCAGTCCAACCACCTGAGAGGGAGTGAATCCTGCCAACATCCCCTGAGAGAGTTTGGATCCTTTCAACTGGGAAAGGATCACTTCAGATGAAAGTCCAATCCTGGCCGACACCTTGGTGCAAGGTTGGGAGAGAGGCCGCGTCACAGAAACTGCAAGGTTAATATATACGCGCTCTTTCAAGCTGCTAAGTTTTGGGGTAATTTGTTGAACAGTCACAGATAACCAGTCCAGTGTGACCTTTGAAAGAAATCCTTGAAAAACATATCCTGGCTTACTAAAAGCCAAACCATAAAAAATAGAGGAAAAAAAGACTACATTGAAGGATACGAATAATACTTTTCTACCTCACTTCTTTGTGAGAGAGAGAAGGCACTTATGTGAGTCAAGTACAAATGGAATCTGTAACTACTCCAGGGAATGGCATTTTCAGCAAAGGGAATAACAAGATTATAAATAGAAACGAACACGGGCAAACACTCTCTTGCTCCCTTCACATTCTTTCTTCCATCTCTTGTCGGATGTGGCGATAGAGAATCCAGCCTTCACAAGGGCAGCTTTCCCTAGGAAGCTCACAAATACTTAGCAAGCAATATTCTTGACTGCAATCTACTCAATAAAACTATGTCACCTATTTTAGTAAATTTTTAAAATTTAATCCAGGAGCTTGAATTTTACAATTCTGAGGCCAATTTTTAAAAATGGATTCGGGGGCGCCTGGGTGGCTCAGTCGGTTAAGCGTTCGACTTTGGCTCAGGTTATGATCTTGTGGTTTGTGAGTTCAAGCCCCATGTCAGGCTCTGTACTGACAGCTAGCTCAGAGCCTGGAGCCTGCTTTGGATTCTGTGTCTCCCTCTCTCTGCCCCTTCCCGACTCATGCTCTGCCTCTCTCTCTCAAAAATAAATAATAGTAAATTTTTTTTTAATTTTAAAATAGGATTGGGATTGACACAATGTTGCCATTGTTCTGTTTTACCCAAAAGGGCATGTAAGCATTCACCAAAGCAATATCATACCATAGGTGACTATCATTTTATGAAGAAAAATATTTTTTAGAAATGATAAAGAAAAGAATCTCCTATTAAACTTAATACATTTTTAATCCTGCTGTGAAGTAGCGTAAATTTTGCTGCATATGTGGATTAATTTTAGGAACCATTATTTTAGTCTATATGATTTTCTTAGCAATAAGAAACAATAAGAAATTTCTGTTCCTTCCATTTGGCCACCCAATACCAAATTAGAATAAGATTCACCTCATCTTATATCTATGATAAAATATATCTGATTTTATATTTGCTGCATAAAGTGAGGTTGGGGGTCATCAGGTAAAATATAAGATGCCCAGTTCTCTGGAATTTCAGATGAATACAAATAATTTTTTAGTATAAACATGTCCCATACATGGAACAAATACTGCACAGGACATACTTCTATTTTAACAATATATTTAAGGGCACCTGGGTGGCTCAGTCAGTTAAGCATCCAACTTCGGCTCAAGTCATGATCAGTTCAGTTCATGAGTTTGAGACCTGCGTCGGGCTCTGAGCTGACAGCTCAGAGCCTGGAACCTGCTTCAGAAACTGTGTCTCCCTCTCTCTCTGCCCCTTCCCTGCTTGTACTCTGTCTCTCTCTCTCTCTCTCTCAAAAAAAAATGAACATTAAAACAAATTTTAAATAAATAAAAATAAAAAATACATTTAAAAATAAACTATTTAATATTCAAATTCTATACTATTTGGTAGTTCTAGTCATCCTGGCTGTGGAGTGAGTTATTCTGGAAAAGTAAGACTAACTTGAATACTTATTACTTCAGCTTAAGCTTGTGTTTAAAATAAGTAAAATTGTGTGTGTAGAAGGAGGGAGGATTTTCCCCCTTGGAGCTCACAGTCACAGTGATAGGCATTGCCTCTACAGAACTATACTCAGAACTCACTTAACGAGAACCATATCTCTAGTGTAGATGTCTGATCTCTCAGCAGTCTGAATTTTTCACAGGGGCAACTGAGGTCCGGAAATACAATGACCTCACCTTTCTTGCCGAAGGACCAACATCTGAACCAGTTGAATGAAAGCTTCACTGTGATTTTTCCTCCCAGCATCCTCTCGAATCCTTTTCTTCAGCAAAGGACACTCTGCAGGGTTCTTCCTTGCTAATTCAACTACACACACTCATACTTTCTTTTGGAGACTCAAATACCCCTCCCATGTATTATTAGGTTCCCTATGGGGAAAAAATAGTAGATATCCACTGGAAATTCTTAAATATCAGAAGATGCGGGTATGTAAAACCCCAAACTTGAAGTGAGCCCTCTTTGTAAAAAGAAAAAAATGGTCGTTTTCAGTCACAAGGATGTCCTAGCCACAATAACTCCAAGGTGAGCCTTTGGTTATCTGAAAATATTGAAAAAGAATCTCAAAGAGTGTCATCACTTTTGAGTACAACTCAACTTTCTTGCGGTGTCCTCTAACCATCTAATCTTATCCCGGATTCATGCTGTACCCTCTGATATGCCGCAATCTAGCCCCAAACCTCCATTCTACAGAGAAGAAAACAAAGGCTGGAAGGGAGTGAGAACATGGCGAAGTTCTAAGACGAAACTGTCCCGTTTGAGGAAGTGTTTCCTCATCAATATCCTAACAACCGTTGCCTACGGGGAGCAAGGGGCTCGAGGGATATTACTGTGTTACCTCCACAAAACTTACAATATTGGAAAGATAAGGGTGTTTCCTAAAATTACCAAGCAGGTCACCCAAGGTCAGAGCTAGAAGAAGCAGCTTAGATGAGCAACCCCTCTCTAATTATGCACATCAGAACCAACAATGCCCACCGAAGGGAAAATGGCTTCCCCAAATCTATACATTGGGTTGCAAGACTGGAGCCTTAGACTTTGCTTCTGCCAGATCACACCCCCTTCTGAAGAATGGAACGTTGGGTGATTTTCAAACCTTCTGTTTATGCTTTTCCTGCGAGCTCTCCTGCCAAATCCAAGCTTTAGTGAAGCATGGCCCTCGGTTTGCCTGGACCCTGATCACTGGGTGCTTATTAAAAGGGCAGAATCCCAGCGGGTAGCTCCCTTCTATCTGCATTCTAGCAAGGCTATTTCCGATGCATTCTCAAACTTGATAACCATTCCCCTGAAACATAACTGGGCCCCTTATTCTTCCATTAGCTATTTTCTGAGGACTTGGTGCGCGGTGAAGCATACTAAGCGCTACGGCGAACATGAAGATATAAAAGGTTATCTCTAGGCACTACAGATACGTTTTCTGGATTCAGGTTGTAGACGCATCATCTGCCGAGAGTATGACTCTGACTTTTAAAATCTTGGGGGAAAATTAAGAGTGAGTGTGTGTGTGTGTGTGTGTGTGCGCGCGCGCACGCGCGCGCGCATGTCTGTGTGTGTATAGACCAGCACACACAAGTCGTGTTGCAGCTCTCTTGGTAACAAGTCACAGACTTCTAACCAGAGCAGGGACTTATTGTAAAGGAGAGTGGATATTTGCAGACCCAAGGCAGGAAACCATCCGGGTCTCTAAGGCACCCAGAACGAGGGGGCTCATGTGCTGTGCTAACTCTCCCTCGAATATTTATCCAGGTCTTTCTATCTTTCTATGGGCACCTGGATCATTCCTCTCTTCTCTTCCCCTCTCCTACCTCTCTCTCCCTCTCTCCATCCAGAATGCACTTCTCTACTTCTCTGATCCACAAGCAACCACAGACTTCTGGTGCCTGGAATGCATTTTACGCAGCACATTTCTTCTCCCTCATTATAACTTAGTTCAAACACTGATTTCTAAGAGAGGACTTCTGGAAGGACAGACACCATATGTTTTCACTCATAAGTGGAACAGGAGAAACTTAGCAGAGGACCATGGGGGAAGGGAAGGGGGGAAAATAGCTGGGGAGAGGGAGGGAGGTAAACCATGAGAGACTCTTGAACACTGAGAACAAACTGAGGGCTGATAAGGGAGAGGGGGAAGGGAAGGGGAGTGATGGGCATGGAGGAGGGCACTTGTGGAGATAAGCACTGGGTGTTACCTGGAAACCAACTTGACAATAAACTATAAAAGAAAAAAAAAAAGAGAGAGGACTTCTATAGCTAATACTTACTGGGTACTTACTATAGGCAGCTGTGGCTCACAAGATCCCTGAATGTTTGGCAGTCAGCTCTCATTTAATTCTCATGTCCTATTCTATTGCATATTTACTTTATAACGTTATTCCAAATCAGAAAGTATCATGTCTGTGTATTAGTTGACCCATGTAACTTCTGTCTTACCATGTTAAAATGTGGGCTCCACGCAGCGGTAAGCGGGGGCTGGCTCACACAGGCTCACGATAGCTAACTGTCAAAAAATCAGGAATTCTGTGAGATGGTTATTAAAACTGCTGGTAGCTTGGAATTGGTCATGGCAAGAATAGTTACACTATGAAAATTGACAAATGCTATAGATTGGGACTTTAAAAAATTTTCCCAGCAAGTCAGCTCACCCGGGGTTACCCTTTCTCTTTGCGCTGTTGACACCTGACTTACTCAACATTGAATGCGCGTGAAGTCAACAGATGTGTGACTTTTATCATTTCAAACACTTTGGTTTTGTCTTAAATCCAAAATGCTTGAGAAAATGAGTCATTTTCCCAAGTAGAATAAGGTGCCCATGCCCAAACAATTAACTATGGAAGAGGTAGAGGGTCACTTTGTAACTGGGACCAGTCCACAGATGAGCTGGTGGGAGTAGAGGGAGCATTTATGGAAAAGGCACCAAGTAAACAAACAAAAGAGAAGAACAAAATGTTTATCATCTCAGTCTCTCCCATTGGACCAGGACCTTCGGGAGGCTGACCTGATACTTTAATTCAACTCTGTGCACACACCCCCGCCCTGCTCATCAGCACTTAGTGAGGAAGGAATAAGATTTAGTTACAATAAAATATAATTTTGTTTTCTCATTATGGAGTTTTAACCAACTATACTATGGATGCAATAAGTTCAGAAAGTTATTTAAAGGCTTTCCCTGCTGACCAGCAAAGCGCTTTAATAAAAATGAGTTGGAGAGAGGAAGGACTCCATTTGAAACCTTTCTTCTAAAATTCACTTGCTTTATTCCTGAAAACCAATAGAAGGAGCAAATGCAGAGACTCCTCTGTTGCCTAAACCGTTAAAAGAATACCTCAGGCCAAATCGGATGAACATGCCCTCTGGACTCCGCTCTGTGTTAACAAACCAAAGATTGCATGCCCTAATGAAAATAATGAGCCATTTTTGATGAACAGCCCAATTTTTAATTTAGCTGTTGTCCAAACATACAGTAATAACAAGGGTAATGCAGAGCTCTTTTATAATTCTACCCCTTAGGTGAGGGATTCAGAATAGTAGTTAAAATCCAATTCCCTCTTTCTTTCAAATAGTATAATCAAAGCGCTGTGTCTCTAAGTGGCCGCTTACTCTATGCCTTTTTCTCCAAAAAGGCTTTCCAGCAAGTGTTGTTGGTAAAACGATCTGGACAAAGCTTTGGAGGTGAGAGTGATACTTGAACATAAAACAGTGTGAAATTAAGCAGCCGTGCCACCTCCTCAGTGGCCGTCCCCATTTGTCACAGACCCACGGCTAATTAAATAGAGGTAACAATTCTCCTCCTTGTCCCATTGATCACGCCCCAGGCTTGGTCTGTAAGCAGGTTTTGTTGTGAATTGTGGTCCACGGGAAAAATCTGTTAACATGAAGGTATTTGAAAGTTTTCTCTTCCATGGCCCCAGAGCAGGACAAAGCACTTCACAGCAATGACAACGATCTAGGAAGGATAGTTTTCTGAAATTCACCTGTAATACACCACCTGCTCAAGATGGAAGGCCAGGTAGGCACGACGTGTGGACGCCCCCACTACGTCTCAGGTCCCGAATGATTAGCTGTCTCTTGCCTAGTCCCCAGGCCCCAGGGACTTATCTCTCGCTACATTTTCAGGCACGTATCTGACAGTCAGGGATCATTCGAGGAGGCTGCTATAAATTTCGACTCAGAGAGAAAAGAGAATCACAATGTTCAATTACTGGGAAGTTTGTTGAGTGATAGCGAGATTGAAAGCACACTCGCTCTAAATAAAGGCTTTCAAAACCGGTCCCAAATCAAAAGCAAAAGTAATGATGCCCAAAAGTCAGGTTCTTTAATACCCCCATTAGACAGAGGAGACTGTCTTCTGGTCAGGAACTGGCTGTACCAGCCAATTTCCTTCCCTACTCCTTCATACCCTTATTGTTCCAATAAAGACAAAAACAGGCCAAGAGAAAGTGCCTCGGCTGGGCTGCCAGCTCTCCCTGACGTTGGGGAGGCTAGAGACGCGTCCTCTCCCTCACCAGAGTCAGCTTAGGCTCTGTCCTCAGGTCAAGCCCACCCCTGGCCACCCTAAATGAAACATGCTCACCCCTGCAATGGGAATCAGCAAAGACACTTTCCAAGTACACCCCAACCCCGGCTGCACATTTAGAATCATCTGAGAAACTTAAAGAATGACCAGTCGAGAGCCTGGCTCGCAGTGGGATGGGGGCGGGGGGTAGGGTCTGTTCAGTTCTGCTGGGGTTGGACCCAGGCATCAGTCATTTTTAGAACCGATACAGAGCAAGTGGTTTCAGGCCCATCAGAACAGGCAGAAAACTAAGAGTCCCTGGGCTCCCTTTGAGACAAACCAGCCATGCATGTTGAAGGCAGGGGCACCCACTCTGCCCACATTAAATGTGGGCACATTTCCTCAGATCGAGGTGAGACACTGCAGCTCAAGTCCAAATGCGTCTGGGACACATTAAATCAAGGTTTGAAGACTTGAGACCACAGGTCCATATAAATGGGTGAAGAGGTCCCGGGGGCAGGAGTTGGGGGCGGTGGGGAGGACATGGTGAGGGGTGGAGCCATGCTCCAGGTCAGGCTCAGCTCCAGACGCTGGCCCCAGCAGCAAACATGCCAGATTATCCAACTTTTCGGGGGAAACTCCCAAACTGGATTTCTCTGTAAAATCTCTTGGTTTTCAGGATTGGCTCTTTCCCCTCTTAAACCCGGGACAGGCTAAAAGAAACATCTTTGGGCCCTGCGGTTTGTGGGCCATCTCCTGGCCTGCAGATCCCAGGGTGGAGTGATCTAAGCACTCCTGAAAACCTTCCCCTTTGCCCAGTTCCTCAACGCCCCTTCTTGAGCGTCCGCTGCCAACGTCAAACTTGTGTATAATATTCCACCAATCCGAAATGCATTTGGATATAGTACGGACTTGTCCTGAAAGTATAGGAAAGCCTTGTTTGTAAGAATAATTCATTCCAGAAACCCACTTGCCATCCAAAGCACTTATGTATCAAAGTGAATTCCCCCATAAGAAAGAGTGGAAACTCAGATGATTCGTTCCACAACCCAAAAATATCCATACAAAAGTGACTACAATACTGTAATATAATACAAAATGATAAAGAAAATACAACAGGTAAAGAAAAATAAACAACCTGCATTTCCCTCTGAAAACCCTCGTGGCTGGGGCAAGGGAGACGAGAGAGAGGAGGGCTATGGCGCAGGACGACTTTCCCGATCACTAAGGGCATCACTGCTATCTGTTGGCTCGGTGGAACCTTCTTCTGCATGGGGGCCGTTGTCTACACTCGCACGGACCAATGCAGTGTTACTAAATCAGTATTCATAAAATAGCGCAGCATTGATAAACCCTTGTCACAAACCATAATTAGTATATGTCAGATCTGGCAGTCAGGCAGCAGAGGAAAGGGTCTAGACCTGCGGGCAGCCTGACCTGGAGTGAAGCAAAGCTCATTCCTAGGCTCCCTCTTGTCTGGAGAAGCGAGGGACTGTCCACAGGTGCTTGGAAGTGACAAAACATACACTAGGGACAGTCGTGGGCACCTTCTGACGTTCTGAGAAATCACGGATTTCTGCCAAACGCCACGGCCTGAGATTGAGCATCTGAGCCTGGGAGACGGTTACCCACAATCCCGCAGAGAGAGAGAGAGGGAGGAACCATGGCCTCAGTTGTGATCATGTGACATTCAGCAGCACATAGTACTCATATCGTAAGACGCCATTCGTTTATCAAGTTAAAATTTATTAGAAGTATTTGTCTAGGGGCGCCTGGGGGGCTCAGTCGGTTAAGCGGCCGACTTCAGCTCAGGTCATGATCTCACGGATTGTGGGTTCGAGCCCCACGCCGGGCTCTGTGCTGACAGCTCGGAGCCTGGAGCCTGCTTCGGATTCTGTGTCTCCCTCTCTCTCTGCCCCTCCCCCACTCATGCTTTGTTTCTCTCAGTCTCAATAATAAACATTAAAAATTAAAAAAAAAAAGAATGTCTAGCAGAACACTCACAGAACAGGGTACTTGCAATCGGAGATTTCACTGCACTGTCAGATCTTAGGGTCAACGGGCTCACTATGATGCGCGCTGAGGGAAACAGAAACCTGTGGGATTCTCATAGTAAAAGGCTCCTTTGCCACCTGCAGCGCCGTGGGATGGGGGCGGAGGCAGGGAGGCCCCGCGGAGCCAGGTGAGTGGGTACCGGGCACCCGAAGACAGTGGCAGAAAAGACACTAACAGAAAGTAGGGCAGAAAGAAGTAATAACCTCACCGGCCTCCCTAAATAAGCATGAATACATCCCCACCTTTCTGGAATTTACACCTCGGAGGAGGAGACAGACAATAAACAAAAACATGTCAGGACCCCGTGAGGAAAGAGTAACAAGATGTCAACTGAGAGGGGTGAGTGAGGGATGGGCACACGCAGGACTCACGGCACACACACTGGCCTCAGCCCCGAGTGAGACGGGCAGGTGGGGGCGGCTTGCCACATAGGAAGCCCAGGACCCACGTATTTTAGAAGGTCCCTCTGCACGGAGACCTGGTGTGTTAGGAATATGCTGTAGGAGACGAGGGTAAAATCTGGAAGCCCAGCTAGGATCATGCAGACATCCAAACGACAGAAAATGTCTCCAAAGCCAAATCAGAAGTCAGCTGGCACAATATTGGGAAATGCAGATTAGGGAGGTAAAAACAGCAGATGCCTAACACGGGGGTTTAATTGATCTTCCATTCAACTGGCCAATTAATGCCTCCAGCCGCGTCCCGAAACTAAGGACTGAAAAGTGTTACCTGCTCACCAGCCCCAACTTAGGGAAAAGAAATTCCCTCGCTCGCGAGGCAAGAGTCCTAGGGTCAGGACGGCACAAAGAGCATGGTGGCTTTACCTCCACAAGCAGCCAGCAAATGTTTGAGTTATGGATAACAATTAAGTCCTAATTGGCAATAATGTAAATCTCTTCTGAATGGATGTGGTAAATATTGAAACAAACGAGCTGCTGTTTTTCAGACCTGGATGGCAGTCAGTCAAAATGAAAAGCTAATTTCAGCCTTGGAGGCGAACTCTGTATTTTAATCAAGTGTGACAAAGTGGGAACAATAAACGGGCATTGGAGGTGAGGGGCTATTTACTTCCCTGCTGCAAGGCTGGTGATGGAGGTGAGGGGCTATTTACTTCCCTGCGGCAAGGCTGGTGATGAGGAGTTGCACTGCCCTCTTGCAAAATGAGAGCAAGCCGCGGCTTTGATCCAGAACATCAGGAAACATCTGGGGAACTGGCCAGAGGCAGAGTTCAAAGACAGCTGAGAGCTGAAGGCAAATGATCCACCTTCCCAGATGCCTGGTGCTCTGAGGGGCTCTTGCGCTCTTTGATTGTCCTCGCCATAGCTGGAGAATGTAATTAATCAACGTTTATACTGAGAATCAGGAAAATAAAGAGTGTGTGTGTGCGCGCGTGCACGCATAGTTTCTACCATACTGCACCCCAGCATTAACATCTAACTATTAAGAATCTAAAATATTAATTTTGTAATTAATCTACTCAAGAATTACTAACTAGGTGCCAGTTATGTCCAAGGTGCTATTATGATGACTGAGGAATCATCGGTGGACAAAACACATCAAGTCCCTTCTTTCCAGTAACTGAAGGGCTATTGAAAAATCATAACAGCTTGGAGCGTGGCTCAGCCGGTTAAGCGTCCAACTCCTGACTTTGGCTCAGGTCGTGATCTCAGAGTTTGTGAGCTTGAGCCCCTCTTAGGATTCTCTCTCCCTCTCCGCTCCTCTACTTGTTCTCTCTTTGTCTCAAAATAAAAAAATAACTTAAAAAAATTTTTTAATGGAATGTTTAGGGGATCCTGGGTGGCACAGTCAGTTAAGCATCTTGACTTCAGCTCTGATCTCATGGTTCATGGGTTGAGCCCCGCATCGGTCTCTGTGCTGACAGCTCAGAGCCTGAAGCCTGCTTCAGATTCTGTCTCTGTCCCTGCCCTGCTCATACACTGTCTGTCTCTCTCTCTCAAATATAAATAAACATTTAAAAAAATAAAGTGTCTAAAAAAAAGAAAAAGAATAGCAGCTAAAACTTAGTTCCTCTGAAAGTCTGGACTATTCTGTGGTATTTGCATTGACACGTATATTCTTCGTAACAGCCCCTCGGGTTAACTAGCTCCACTTTAAAAATGAAAATCCTGAGGCGCACCTGGGTGGCTCAGTCAGTTAAGCATCCAACTTCAGTACAGCTCATGATCTCACAGTTCCTGAGTTTAAGCCCCCTACCAGGCTCTGTGCCAACAGCTCAGAGCCTGGAGCCTGCTTCGGATTCTGTGTCTCCCTCTCTCTCTCTCTGCCCTGGCCCCTGCTCACGTTCTGTCTCTCTCTGTCTCTCAATAAATAAATGTTAAAGAAAATGAAAATCCTGAGGCCCAGGGAGATTGAATAATGAGCCCCAAATTGCAGCCATGACTGCTGGGAGAGAGCAGAGAGCTAGGCAGTGTCCTCTCTGAGCATCAGATCTAGGGGTGACAAAGCATTAAAGGAGGAGTTGAAGGCATCACACTTGTTACAAAGAAAATGCATGGAGCTGGGGAGGCATTCAGACCCAACCTAGCTTGAATTTTTTTATTAGAGCAATAACTTGTCGTGTGGCTTCTCATAAACATGCATCTGTTTTCCTGAGTAACACGTCTGGCTGATTTGAGGACCATACTTGGTTTTGATCTTTGCTAACACCGGCACTCTAGAATTCAAATGTTCTCTCTCTACATTCATGTTAACCTTCAATTCTATTAAGGGTGGGCCGAGCTCCGCAGGGTGAGCTGGGTATTTTCTAACACGTTAAACTTCTTGAATCAAGCAGTGTATATAATTTATATATGTAATGTTCTGAAGATTTCATATCTTCTGTGAGTCTGTGTCTCCATATAAATTATTTATATGTTTTAATATTTCAATAAAGCCAGTAGGGTTCATGTTGCTCTGAATCGCTCAGGCTAATACTCAAGAAAGAAAATCATCTTGTAAAATATTTGCCTTATTAATCTGAACGTACTGAAGGGATCTTCTTAATTGTACAGGGTTTAAGGATATGATCAAAAAAAATGAAAAGAGAAGAAAAACAAAACCCTTTTTGTCTTAGAGTCTCAGGTGCTGACCTCAGTCCTGGGATAACTCCTGCTCTGATTCACGGGCAGAGAAAGAGATGTGGAGAATTTTAAAAAATAACAAAGAACGAAAAAAACAATGCTGATTTCCTAAATAAGCTCTGTTAATTAAGAAGGAATTGTGAGTTTCTCACGTTAGCGGGGACGATCACAGCACAGTTAAAACTCCAAGCTTCCAGATCACATTCCCCAAAAGTGTCGGCAGACAGGCTGCTGAGCTCCACCCTGAAAGCCTAACGCCATAGAAGAGTCCATTCCATCATCTACCCTCGGCACATTTGACAAAGTATTCATCCTGTCCGCACCTCAACTTCCTCAACTGTTAACGGGGCTGGGAATTATATCCATTTCATAAGGTCATATGAGAGTTCAGTTAGTCTGTACATGAAGAACACGTAGAGAAGCACCCAGCACAAAATGAGCATAAGCCGCCATATTGTTCTGGCTGTTACGTACTCATTTCACAGACATGCACTGGGCATCCGCAATATTCTCTTCTAGCTGTGAGGGATACAGCAACCAATAAGACAAAGCCTCCATTCACTGCCACATGTCCTTGCAGGAAAAATAGGCAAACAATAAATAAACACGTTAATTTCGGCTTCCATTAATGGTCATGAGACAATGGAAAGGGCTGATGGCATAGGATGCCTCTGTGGATCTGTCAGGCTAGGGGAGTCAGAAATGACTTTCTGGGGAGGTGACACTGGAAGTGAGGCCTTGGATGGTGGAGAAAGATCTGACCAAGGGAGAAACTAGAGAAGATGTTCCACACCCAGAGAACAACAGAGGCAAGGAGGTTGCCCTGGAACATGTCTGCGTGTCAGAGGGTAAGGAAGCCTGTTGATGTTGAGGGGAGGATTAGACGTGAGGCCCCAGAGGTGAGCTGCAACCGGGGCCATCATGTGCACCTGCAAGAGGCTGGCTTCTGGGCCAAGTGTCCTGGGAAGTCACTGGAGTCATCCGAGCTGGGGAAAGAACTTCCTCTAACCTGTATCTTTTTTTTTTTTTTTAAGTTTTTAAACATGTATTTATTATTGAGAGATAGCATGAGTCAGGGAGGGGCAGAGAGAGAGAGAGAGGGAAAGAGAATCTGAAGCAGGCTCCAGGCCTTGAGCTGTCAGCACTGAGCCTGCCTGCGGGAGTCCAGCTCCAGCGGGTCCAGGGCTCCCTGAAGGATGGACGGCGTCGGTGAAAGGGAGCGAGAGAGCCTCGGCTTGGCTTCTTTCTGCCCACCAGGCAGGCATCTCTGCTCTGACCCGAGAGTCAGCTTTATTTATTGAAAAAATGTATGGGATACAAAACAGAAGTGGCAATTGCCTTAGACAATGATTTCTGATGACAAATTCTTCAGTATGTAAAAATTTCCCAGAACATAGATTGGTGGAAGACTCCTGCATAATCTTTATCAATAGGTGATGGATGTAGGTGACTAGATGTTTATTATATGGGGGAGGAAGGGATCTTTAGCATTCAAATACAAGGCAGTGTTTTAGCATAGCAAAGGCAAAAGTTAGTTCTTTTGTGAGCAGGGCTCAGTAGCCTGTTTTCTTGAGGGGAAGAAAAACAGGTTTCTCAGGAAATGTAATATTTGCTCCTATAATCACAAAAGAAGAAATTCCTATAAGTTCCTTCACAAGGTGCAATTAGCACATTTTACGATAAGGGGACAAGTCACTCCTGAAACCAGTCAACAAGGTGCCTGGGTGAGGGGGTCGGTGCTCAAGCAAAAATAACTGAGTGGGGGGTAGACATCGGTCGCCATCTGACGGTGGGAGGCCTTACAAACCGCCTCACCTCACAAGGAGTTTTCTCAACGTTAGTGAGTTCAGAAATGGCTTCCAACACCTGATGCGGGGCTCGAGCTCACAAACTGCGAGATCATGACCTGAGCTCAAGTCAGACGCTCAACCAACTGAACCACCCAGGCGCCCCATCCTCTAACCTGTATCTCTGGCTGCTCTCCGGAGCTATTTATCCAGATCACCAGAGACGACACATCTTCCCCCAAACACAGACGGGAGAAAGTTGGAGGGATTGGCCCCGATTGTGGATCTCACAGGTGTCAGAGCCACAAGAGTCCTCCAGAGGATGAAGTCCAGCGGCTTCATTTCGCAGAGAAGAAAACAGCACACCTCCCAATAATACATCAAGCTCAGACTTGAGAGAACTGTTGATTACTTTGTACGTGCAGGTGCTGAATAAATTCAAGACGCGGCCTGGAAACACAAGCTGTGTTCCAGAAACAGGCCCCTCACCAGGTTCTTTATTACCCTTCAGGGGGAAAAAAAAAAAAAGGGCTTCTTTTTCCTAGTCTTCCTGAAAATAATCTTACAGCCCTATATCAATACTCACAGCTTGGTGAGATTGTGGGCAGGGACCCACCTGAAGACAAGGATAGGAAAAAGTATACTAAGAACATGCCCCCCCAAGTGAGGTCTGTGCATAGGGACTGAGCCATCAGAATCACATGCATGTTGGGCTGTATCTGGGCAATGGGACCCCGTCTTATGTGATGCCCTCATCAGGCAGGACATGGATCTTCAGGGAGAGAAAAGAAGACAAACAACAGCGCACAGCCGCACTCCGTTGCTGCATTGCACCTCAGAACCGGAGCCCAGCAGATGGGAGTCAGAAAGCAGCCCGCTAGTGCCTGAGGCATGTCTTAATTTGTTATGTGGCTCCATTTGTTTTCTCTTCATAATGATTCACTCAGCCAAACTTGAGACTGGGGGAAAAAATCAATTTTAGAAGTTGCCCAGACTCTTTGGAAAAGAATTTCGGATTCAGGTGGGTAGACAGAAACAAGTTTGAAATGGATATGACTATTTGATTTACACCATCGGGAAGAGGATAGAAATCCAGTGTTGGAGGCCGTAGGAGACAAGCTAAGTTCATGATTGGGGGACCAGCAAAGGCAGAGGCGTTAATTTGTGGGTGAGGGGGGAGGTAAGAAGTTGACATGTTATAATGTTAAAAGGCCTAAATAATAATTGTGGTGGAAAACAGAAATCTGTTGGACATCCATTCATGTTTGATTTATTTACTGATTATTTTGCATTTTTCATGATATGGGAAGTTAGGCCATAATCTTTCTAATATTAAGAGTGTTTAAAAGGCTTAATCTCTTAAGAGACAAGGAGATGATGTATGAAATCAGGTGCTTTGGTTTATTCCCAAGATCTTGGCTGATAAATGCTTGTGCTGTCTGTCTCCACGACCCTAGCGTTACCTAATACCTTACGTGTAGTTTTCATCTTTCAGATTTCAAGGGTTTTGAAGGCCATTATTTTATTTGATTTCCACAACAAGCCTGTGAGGTGACCTAAATGAACAGGCTGTAGCAACCCCTGGATGACTAGCGGCACATTAGAGTCATTTTTTAAATACAAGGTGAACTGTTTCTTCCTTCACTACTGGGTTCAAAAAAAAGAAAGGGAGTGGGGAATGTGTGGGTCTCTGTATAATTAATGCCAGTGACATGACAAACTTTAAGACTACTTTTCCTACAAGATTTCATGACCTATTTTCCTCTAAAATACGTGGTGTGGCTCCGATAGCAAAGGTCTTGGGGATAGAGGTTGGAATCCTAAATCAAAATGATGATAGTCTGTATAATCTAAGAGTCTGATGGCTCTGAAAAGGTTCGTCTTCTTTACATTGAATATGAGAAAACATGGAGAGAGAATCTAACTTATGAAAAGAACTGACCCTAAACAAATTTAATGTTACCTACAACCTTCGCCTGGTAGTTCATTCATAAGCTTTAAATATTCTGTATCCTTCTCTGTCTTGTTTCTAGAAAAAGATGCTGCACATTGTAGAGCACCTGAATAAAAAAAAAAGCGGGGGGGGGGTATTTTTAGCTCCTTAGAATTGTTTCCTCTCTTTGCAAAATCCTTTGCCTACCTTCTGATTCCTTTCATCAAGCCTGGGCCAGAAGAGATGCAGAGCTGGAAGTGGGGAAGATAGAAATAGCGATCTATTTCACATTTCCCTTCTCAGAACTCAACTTTCTGACTCCACAATAGGAAGCAAAAGCATTACGAACCTCATTACACAGATAGGCTTAGGTGATTTGCCCCAAATCTCATTGCTAGAAAATTACTATGAGGGGATATGAACTCTGACCCTTCAACTCCTAGAGATTTTTCAGCCTTGCTACACCAGGAAATAGAGTCCCATTTAAACTGGATCCAACTGGTGCTACATTGAAAGGAAAAGAGATATGTTCACTTTTTCAAGCCGACACAATCGACACAATCTTAACACTGACCTTGAAAATCACGAGGAGACCGAAGTGGGAAACAGCCCCCTTCTGTGTCAGACTTTTCACTGTAATCACATTGAAATGTAGCTCTTCCCTGCCCTAATCTGCCCTCCTTTGTCAAGTCGGCTCTTCCCCAGTGACTCTTCATTCACTGATTTAGACCTGCATCTTTTTTTTCGTTCATTCAAATATGTAAGTGTTTACTAAAAATCCAGATGCACTTCTGGGAACCGGGACCAAAGTGCTGAATGGCCCTGACCTCTAGAGCTTATGTTTTCAACTGTTGAAAGAGAGAAGCATAAAGTAAATGAGAAAGGAAAGAGCCCACGCATCCTTGGGCAAACGTCAAAGGGGTCACGTGATCAGGAAGTATTGCTTTCAAGTAGAGTAGACCGGCCCTGAGCTAGCAGCCCTGTTACCGGCTTCTTTCACTTCATCTTTTCTTGTCTCTGTCTGAAGAGTAGCAAGACCTAGAACAGAGATATTGTCAAGACAAATGAAAAATAAATAAAAGCCGCAGAATCTTTAATCAAACAGAATGGAATCCTGAGTTTCAATAAGTCCACCAGATAAAGACGGAGCTGCTCTGACCGACAGAGGGTAGAGAACCAAGATGCCAACCTGCTTGCTTGGTTTTCATTTTGCAATAGCTCTTTGGGGATGGGCAGTTCAGAGGTCCATGGAACCGTGGAGGCTCTGGAGAGTCACTCTGGAAACGACTGACTGCCTTGATTAGGTTACAGGTTTAGCCTAGAGAAAAGAGCAAAAATGTCTGCTCAACTTGTTTTTAGGGAAGGGTTACAGAACCAGGCTGGATGACAGGCAGAGAAACCAAACGGCACTCAGAGATCTTGGTGGACCGGAGTTTTATTTCACAATGGTGGGCTCACAGGAGATCCCTCTCCAGATATCTGGTCCCGACCACAAGCCTGGGGGACAATTTACTGTTACTTCCACGTTCCACATTAGTAGTAATTTGGCCTGCATGGCAAGGGGGGGAAGGAAGAAGAACCTAGAAGAGGAGTCTCTAAGCTAGGGACTAGGGCTCATGTTAGTCCCATCGGCCATCTTGTGCATACCTTTACTTATTTTCCCAACAGAAGGACCCTAGCCAGCGTAACCAAAAGAGTTGGTGTCACTCAACCTCACACTCCAGAGTCAGACTTTCTCTGTAAGGATAAGGGGCATGCATTTTCCCCCAGAGCATCTCTCTTGCATCCTCTTCAAAAATGGGGAGGCCGTTAGGAACTGGCCAAGAACATAGGGACTCAGTATTCTACCCAAATAGAGCTTCATCTCAACATGGCTGTCACAATTGGTATCACATTCCAGTAGTTACTCATTCTAAAATTTTTAACATGAACACTAGTCCTACAAAACATGCATGCATCCTATTATTGTTAGTTAATTCTCAATAGGCTTTTGATAAATCATACAGATGATGCTTAGAGTATTGCTATGTTGACACAGTGTAATAGCCCTTGGCGGGGGGAGGGGGGAGTAACAAAATGGAAACAAAAAGGTATCCTGTGGGAAATGAGGCAATTTGACATTTTAATGTTGGCGAAATTCTGTCAATTCTCTCTTTATTGTATTATTTCACCTACCCTGTTCCTCAGAGAAAGATTTCCAAAAGCTCTCATAAACCTCATTAAGTCTCTCCAGAGCTTTACCACCTGCCAGCTCCGTGACCCAGTGCAAATAATTTAACTTCCTTTTGCTTATTTTTTTAACTGTAAAATGGGATAATAATAATACCAGCTCCATAGAGTTGTGGCCCTGGGACTGAATGAGATAGCATGTGCGAAGAACATGACCCAGGGCTCAATAAATGGTCGCTATTATCGTCTGTCGTGAATCACATGTGTGTGTGCATGCATGTATTTTTTTTAATCTTAACACTTCCTGGTACAGCACTTCCTCCATTGTCAGTGCTCTATTACTGATCAACTGTTTTTGGTAAATAAGGATTAGGTTAGATACTCAGATATGAACCAGCTAAGTATGATTACATACCAACCGTGACCAAGCCAAGGATCTAAGAGGCATTTTTGTATGAATCATCTCCTCCAGTCCTACATGCAGCCCTGTGAGGTCCATACAGCAGACTGGAAAGGAGTATGATTCACCGCAGAGTCAGACTATATAACTTCAAATCTTAACCATCTCCCTCCTGGCTCCTTCGCTTGTAGGACATTACTTCTCATCAGGCTCAACTTTATTTGAAGAGTTGAAACAAAAATTAAACATCACATGGTGTCTGTACATAATAAACCACACAATAACGTTAGCTCCTGATAGAGTACAAGCCGTTTTCATCAATCTCCACTTAACTGACTTGACAAATCTCCACAGCTTCAGTAAAACAGTGACGGATGCTTACTGGTCCCTGGATTGCTCCTTTGCCTGCACACCTGTGCTTCTATTGGGTAAATTCTACGCAAAGCAAGATCAATTGTAATTGCTTATGCCTTTTGCTCTTGTTACTGAAAGCATAAAATTTAGTTAAACTTTACTAAAGTTGGTGGGTATTCATAAAAAATAACTTTTCTGTAAAGACTATGTTGAAATATTTGAAAATAATGGAAAGGTAATTAAAAGTCTGGGTGAAAATGTCATGTACAAATGGCAAAGTGATTATAATGTCTAAAAATAGTCTACACACTGTTTTGAGATTTTTTTTTAATATTCCATCTTCATTGTTAAAAGGACACTGGAAACCGTCAATACGTGTTAGGGTTTGGTTAACATAAGACAGATACAGTGCCACCTGGGTGGCTCAGTTGGTTAGGGGCCCCACCCTTGGCTTTAGCTCAGGTTATGATCTCATAGTTTGTGAGTTCAAGCTGTGTTGGGCTCTGTGCTGACAGCGTGAAGCCTGCTTGGGATTCTCTCTCTCTCTCTCTCTCTCTCTCTCCTTCTCTCTCCGTCTCTCCCCTGCTCACACACACTCTCTCAAAATAAATAAACTTAAAAAAATGAAAAAAAGAAAGATGCACAACACCAACACTTTAAAAAAAAAAAAAAAGCCCAGGGATACCTAGGTGGCTCAGTCGGTTAAGTGTCTGACTTCTCAAGTCATGATCCTGCAGTTCATGGGTTCGAGCCCCACTTCGGGTTCTGTGCTGACAGCTCAGAGCCTGGAGCCTGTTTCAGATTCTATGTCTCCCTCTCTCTCTGACCCTCCCTTGGTCACACTCTGTCTCTCTCTGTCTCAAAAATAAATAAACATTAAAAATTTTTAATAAAATAGAATAAAAAATAAAGAAAAAATAAAGAAAAGGCCCTATCCTACCATAAGATTAGCAAATGGATAAAGATGTATGTTTTAATTAAAAATAACTCCTATATTAGTTACTATTTCCATTTAATAAGTATGAATGTGGTAGGCAGAATAATGACCACCAAAAAATGCCCAAGTCCTAGTTCCCAAAACATATGAATGTATTTACCAGGATATGGCAAGGGGAAATACAGACTGCAGCCGAAATCAAGGTTGCTAATCAGCGGACCTTGAGATGGAGACAGAACCCTGAGTTATCCAGGGGGGCCTCGTGTCATCACAAGAGCCCTCAAAAGTAGAAAAGCAGGGGCACCTGGGGGGTTCAGTCGGCTCAGCATCTGACTCTTGATCTCAGGGTCATGAGTTTGAACACCTTGTCGGGTTACACACTGGATATGGAGCCTACATTAAAAGGAAAGGAAAGGGAAGTCAAGGGAAAGGGAAAGGAAAGGAAGGAAAGAAAAGAAAGAGACAAAGTGGAAAAGCCAAGTAGAGGAACTGCTCAGAGAAATGTAATGGAAAAAGGATTCAACGAGCCATGGCTGACTTTGAAGACAGACAAGGAGGCTGTGTCAAAGAATGTGGGGGACGAAGTGGATTCTCCTCCAAAACTTCCAGAAGGAACATACCTTGCTAATATCTTGATTTTGGCCTAATGAGATCTGTGCCAGACTTCTGAACTACAGAACCATAAAACAATAAATTCATGTAGTTCCAGACACCAAGTTTGCGGCAATTTGCTATGCCAGCAACAAGGAACTAGTAGAAAGACACTGAGGAGGTTTAATGGCCTCGCCCAGCATCACATGAGCCTTTCAACTTCAGCGCAGAAGTCTTTCTGCTGCTATCCACTTCCTTATTAAACACAAAAACAAATTCATCAAAAAGTCATGTTTCTTAGAACACCAAAATCATGTAATAATTGAGGATAAAGCAGCCACTATTCCAATGCCGTTATTTATTTATTTTTAGCCACCATTTGCCAAATGCCTATTAATAATGTGTCTGGCCTTATTAATGTCCTACGTACAGAACTATTTTTAACCCAGAGCCTAACCTGTAATGTACAAATAACATCCTCTGCTGGGGGAGTTACCCAACAATGACAGATCTGAAGTTGAAGCTCAGGTCTACCTAACTCGAAAACCTCTGGAGGCAAGCCCCTACGCAAATGTGCATGCTTTCTGTTCTCCCCACTCCTTCTTCCCTGGCTAAATGACCAGCGTCCTCAAGAAACTTCCTTGAGCCAGGTCTCTCTGTGCTTTGGTTAGCGCCTCACAGCATGAACAGCCCTCGCAGAAATCTGAAAAGTTTCCTTGGAGGGACCCGGAATTCAGATGCAATGGGAAGACAAAGTCAAGTAAAGCATCATGTTGATGGAGAACTCTCCCTTTTCAGAATTGCAGGGCTAAGAGCCTCATTTGGGAGCAGGATGTCTCCTGCTCAACAGAGTAAATGACTTTCTTCCATCCTCTGGGAAATGGGAAATACTGAATGAATTCACCTAAGAGCCCACACAGGAGGTCTCAGCCATTTGCCTCCTGTTATTGCTTTGAATTGTACCCTCTAACCAGTGAAGTCCCCAAAGCACCTCCCCCACTTCAAATTCCTTTTTATCCAGAGTTCTGTTTATTCCTTAGCTCTCAGGAGGCTTTTTACAAGGCTGAATGTAGGACTCATTTGTAATATGGGATTTAAATACCCTCTGTTTGATTTTTTTCCTACAAATCTTATCTTCAACTCACCTCTTGAAGTATCACCTTTGTGTTTCTTAAACTCAACATACACCCAAAAGGGGAAATCTGAATTTCCATCATTTCACAGAGACACAGTACTTTTTTCGAATGCTAATTTTAGTTAGGGTATTCAAAACAAAAGTCCCTAGGCATAATCCTTTTCCTCCCCAAAGTTGAAAACAATGAGATTCGTTTTGTTAATATTTAATATTTACTGTGCGCCAGTCAAATATACAATTCAGCATTAACTTCTGCCGATATACACTGTACCCTCCTGAGTATTTCCAATCTAATGATACTGTGATCAGATTTTCTTCTGTGTCAATTTATTTATCATACTTGGCACACACTCTATTTTTAGCTCCACAATCCGTTTTAAGGGGCCAGATCCTTTCTTCTTGGCAGAAAAAAAAAAAAAAGGGTTTGTTTTTTCTCTTTCCTTTTGGAAGGGCACGTGGAGACATGACGTTGAAGCTATGAAATATGTTATATGAGAAAAACACTTTCTTCTCTAGAAGTTGCCTCATCTTCAGCCCAGTGAATACACATTAGTCTAAACTTCTGAGTTCCAGTCTTTTAACCATCAGGTCTTATCTGGACCAGTATTTCTTCACCTGCTTACCTTGAAGGCTCTAGTTCTCTACATCCTCTCCAATAATCCTCAGAATGAAGATAATTCTTTTCTTTCATGTTTTGCCAATCTGTGTTTGCTGCATAAATGCAAATATTTCCCGACTTGCTGTTATGTTTTCCCTCTTATCTCCCCAGGCCACTGCTGCCCTCCCTCCATCTCAGTGTTGGATCAACACTGCTAACCAAGCTCGGTTTCCCCTTCAAGCGTGTGTGACCAGGCAGGAAGTTACAAGCTTCTACTTGTCCCTTTATATTAAAGCCTTCTTGTTTCTGAACACCATTTCCACTTATCGGGAAAGATACTCTTCATACTATTTATGATTTCCAGTGCTGAAAATGTTACATTGGAAAGAGCTCAAGAATAACCTGTTAACCATGCCCCTCCTTAAGTTAGAAATTAAAAAGTAATGAGCCAGAATGAGCCTATCATTCCATTCTTTCTCCCTTTGCTTTCAATTTCTTCTTCCCTCCCTCCCTCTTTGCTCACCTTTCCTTCCCTTCCATTCTAGAAACATCTATCAAAGGACTACTTTGTGCCAGGCACATCAGAGGCCGAAGATACAGCCATGTCCAACACTAGATAGTTCTCTATCCTCATAGAACTTACATTCTGGTAGGAGACACGCGTATCGAGCAATGGGTTCAGAATTCATTCACAGGGAAGGTCAATGCTACCCAGGAGAAGAACAACACATCATGAGAGCAGATAACAAAGGGGTTCTTGGTACAAGATTTTTCGGGGACAATTTGTCCATCTGTTGTAGCCCCTCAAAATGTTCATTTCTTTCTATTAAGTTAGGTTACCCAACTCTGGTATAGCCTGAGGGTGAATTAACATGTATTGGTTCAAAATCATGCCTAGAAGAACATTCATTGGTTTGTGGAAATGCTAATATAACATGAAGAAAAGACAGACTATAAAACAGCCTTCCTGATCCTGTTTTGTATAAACAAAATGAAGAGAGTGATACAGATGAAGCCAAGTCCCAAGAGGCTTACCAGCATCTGGCCAGTCCTTGTCCTCAAAGAATGGGCTTCCGGATGACCCACCCTTTGTGATATTTCACTTGTCCAAATTCTCTTAACTGAATCGGAGGGAGCAGAAGGCGAGCAGACCTGCGCAAACACCCCACTCCCGCCCCCCTCCTCAGGGCGGGGACCTGTGTGATATTCCTGGCTTCCCAAGAACAAAGGGAACTCAGAAAACAAATGGTTAACTGATAGACATCTTGGCCTCCAGGACCTAAATCTCCATCTATTTACAAATACCTTGGTAAACCACAAGGAAAAGGCAATCTGGTCAATAGCCTAATTTCCAGAAACCTGTAGACTCAGTTTCCTGGAGTCCCAACATCATCTCTCCGTAGGGATGTGGAAAACAAAGGCAGGAAATGGCAGATAGAACTGAATTTCCTTATAAGGAGCAGCCCATTGGCAAATCCTAGAGGCAGGCAGAGTGAACCAGTTCTCCGGGAACTCCCTACTGTCTTCATGGTAATACTTTGCTAGAGGGAAAAACAACCTTAGCCTGACAATAGGTAGGCCTCCAGTATCCTGAGTCTTCTTTAGCAGGTGAAAATCTCACTGGAAACTTCCCCTGGACTTTCCCTCCCCTAACTCCGTAGTATATAACAGTCTCTCTCTCCTCCTGGGCCTGAGGCAGCTCTTCCTGCCCAGGGGTCCTGTCCCCATGCTTTAATAAAATCACCTTTGTGCACCAAAGACGTCCTAAGAATTCTTTCTTGGCCATCAGCTTCGGACCTCACAATCCCCACTATCACCCCCAAAACCTCATCATAATGGATCCATTTTTACGTGAATTGTGTAAAAGTACGTGCTCAGGTATCTGCAGTCTCTACTGCACAGGATACATACTCATTAAACATCTGCTTAACAAACCCAAGCTATTCAAGAGAGGAAAGTTAAAAGTGTGCGTGTGTGTGCGTGCGCGCGTGTGTGTGTGTGTGTGTGTGTGTGTGTAAATAATTTAATTCTAGTTAAAGGCTTGTGAGGTTTTGTAAATATCAAATGAAACTGCTTCATTCCATAAGAATTTTCCCAATGCCTCTTCATTATGATGAATATATACTGGGTAGAGTGTGAAAGAAAAAAAAAGATTAGTTGTTGGAAACACATAAATTCCAGATTGAAAATGTGGGCTTCCCATAATAAGAATGGTAATAATGGCTCATTACATTGAAGAGCACTTATACATGCAAATTCGCGTTCAAGTTCTTTCACATTTCTTAATCCAAATACTTCCTGGTAGATACAAACTCCTTGGAATCATAACACTGCATTTACCCCTTACATCTACAAATAAAGAAGCATATTAGGTTCAGTTAAAATTTCATCTTCAAATATGTAAACAGCCCCCAGCCTTTCTATTTATCACTTTTCAGGGATTTCGGCTTTATCCATTAGGTGGTTAGAAAGTTCTGAGATCTCTAAGTATATGTGAACGTCTTCAGTTTGAAAATAAAGCCTATTACCACAGCTGTCAAACTTAAGAAGGAAATTCTACCTAAAATGTAGCTCAGAAAGTAGTATCGAGTGTAGATCAAGGGCACAGGGAGAAAGAAGTCATGGACGTAAGAGCGTCAAAAGCTCAATATTATCATTGTGAATTCATGATCATCTCGGCATGTGTGAGCTCAAAGATTTTAATCTCCTGTGAGTGAACCTTTTTTTTTTTAGACTCGCATCACCTGAACCCATCCTTGGGATGAAACGAAATAATTAAACAGGATATTCCTCTCACGTTGTATTTTTCCTTAACAAAATGAGGGATAATCCCTGGCTTTAATCTGACAACAAAGATCACTGAACTGCTCATTCACATTGAACGTTCATCTCATTTGGGTGTGTTTTTTTCCTGCCCCACACATCCAAACGCTCTCCCTATCCATGCCCTCCTTCTGAATACTCTCAAATTAATGTTGACGAGACGGTGAGAATTCTTCGTAAAAGGTCTGAAATACTAAACACCTTACACAAAGCTCAGTCTCCCGAATTACCATCACAATCCCACAATTATCTCCACACACCTTAGACGCTTTCCACAAATCTTTTCAGCTATGTTCTGAACAGTGTTCATCCTGTGGCTCTCAGTTCATTAATGTACGCGGCACTTTGCAGTGTTACCTATCGGCCCCTATTTTCCGGCTTCCGTTCTAAAGAATAATTTCAATACTGATCTCTGAATCATCAGCTCACGCTAATTGTCACGGGGAGGGGAGAGGGTCGGAGGGGGCCGGGTCTCCAAGTACACACTGAAAGCACTCGCTTAACTGAATGAGCGCCCCCGGCGCCTGCACACTGAAAGCATTCAAACCGCCCCACATACCCCTTTGCATCAACCTTTATATATTTGTTTCAAAATGGCTTTAGGTGAAATGTTGCATCAAAGGTTTGGCTGGATGTGGGCAGGGCAAGAGAGCCTGACTTGGAGTAAAATCCCAGAGAACGAGCAATCCCAATTTACGTACTGACACACGAAGCTGGATTCCACAGCCGTGCGCCCAAGGAGGGCGATAATAGTCTCACATCTGAAAGAGGATGAGCAGTAAATGCAAAATTGTAACAGTTCCCATAGTGTGATTATAAGAAGGTGACATGGGTGTAAAGTTCCCAGCACAGCGCCTCACACATGGCCAAGTTCAACACATACTACTTTATGATTATTACTTATATACAGTAACCACCCTCTTTCTCAGATGAGGACTCTAAACCCCAGATCTTTTGATTTCTGTCTCAGTGTGCTCTGCAAAACTTCCACCATGTTCATTACATGTTTTAGTCGTGTGTGTGTGTGTGTGTGTGTGTGTGAAAGAGAGAGAGAGAGAGAGACAAATGTGCCTTCATACTACATTTATTTTCTCCTTCTGTGATAGAGACAAAGTTGACACATAATTTAAGGGCTATGATTTTTTTCTATTAATCTCCTTAACATCATACTTGTGGTTTTTAGTATTTTGCTGGGCACAATTCTAAACCCTCACATGTCATAAAGCTCATTTAATCCTTAGCAACCCATGAAGAAGGCACGACTATTATCGGTACTTTACACATGAGGAAACAGACCCATAAAGAAGCAATTAGCCAAGTCTACACTGCTTTATGCCAGAGCTCAGGTAATCTAGCTCCAGAGTTTACACTCTTCCATCCTCCATGGCCTCTTTATGATACTAACATCAGAAAAGTCTAGAATCAAAATTAGAACCAAACATTCTAAAATGAATTGGCCCAGCTTAAAAGCGAAAGATGCCAGCAGTCCATTGAGCACCTACTGTGTGCAGGATGCTCTAGTTGATAACTTTGAAGTTAAAAGGCACATCTGAGCTATGGAGGACTTTTTCTACCCTGGGCGTAAAAGAACAAGAGTCCTCCAACGAAGGTCAACTGTGGCAGATGTGCCGAAGTTCGTTAGAGGGTCATAAAATAAAATACAAAATGAATTGTAAGAAAAGAGGTGTTACTTTGGGCTGGCAGTTTGGAGGACCTTTGCCTTTAATTTCACCTGTTTCACATGGAGCATTTAGTCAAGCCCTCGTTAGTTAACAAAATTAATGCCACCCCCTCCATTTGAAGTTAAGCTGGAAAAAAATTCCATTTTCCCGAATTGTCTGATCTGAGCAGAGTGGGCATTCACCACTTTTGACTAAATACTGGAACAGGTTGAGGGTGGAACACAATAAAGCAAGAATACTGGACCAGAGCTGAGTCCACAGGCTTGAATCATTCCGTGGTCACGTCTATTTTTTGTTTTTTTGTAACCAAGTTAGTTTTTTTTTTTTAATGTTTATTTTTGAGACAGAGAGAGAGAGCAGGAAAAAGGTAGAGAGAGAGGGAGACAGAGGATCTCTGGGCTGTGCTGACAGCTGACAGCCTGATGCGGGGCTTGAACTCAGGAACTGTGAGATCATGACCAGAACTGAAATGGGGCGCTTAACTGAGTCCCCCAGGTCCCCCGGTGGTAGACCCTTTTAACAAGATACTGTTTTCATGTGGCTTATGGAGGACTCTTGGTGTGCTCTGAAGTACCCGTGACTCGCACTATTCATTGGTGACATGATCTTAACCAAATCACTTCACTTTCTGAGCCTTCATTGCCTCAGCTTTAAAATTAGGAAAATATCCACCACCTATACAATTGGTTCTTTGAAGAACAAAGGAAATAGAGCCTACACGTTTTCTAGAATAGGACCTGGTCCCCAGGTGGTACATCCTCCTTCTCTCTAATGATGAAACAGATGGGACATTCAAATCCTGGGATCTAAGGGGGGGCCTGTGAGCTTTCAGAACCTCCGCACTCACATCCATAAGGCGGGGATGAAATGCTCACATAGGGCGTTCGTGAGAAAGCCATAGGAACCAAGGTGTAGTGTCTAGTAAGTGCTTAATTCAATACTAGTTCTTCCCAGTGTGTGACTATGTGCGGGATCTTCAATAGGTATTTGTTCAACTTAACTGATCACTCTTTTGATTATAACTTAACTTTTCCTCCCTCGAATGTCTTTAATATTTTAGTCAACTGGAGTTTAATGGGTGGGCCAGTCACTTAAAATCTTTAACATTATACCCCAACCACCCAAGGATAGAAGATGTAATTTAACCTACCAGCCACTTTTTCAGAGCTTTGCTTAAAATCTGAAGTATTCCACCTGTCAGAAGAACTACATGTATTAGCCCGTTTCTCAGTCCTTTGAGACATTAAAAACTCATCAAACCCTTGGGGCGCCTGGGTGGCTCAGTCAGTTAAGCGTCTGGCTTCAGCTCAGGTCATGATCTCATGGTTCGTGAGTTTGAGCCTCCCGTTGGGCTCTGTGCTGACGGCTCAGAGCCTGGAGCCTCCTTCAGATTCTGTGTCTCCCCCTCTCTCTGCCCCTCCCCTGCTCATGTTCTGTTTCTGTCTCTCAATAATAAATAAAAACATTGAAAAAATGTTAAAGGCTCATTGAACCCAACAACTGTTTATCTTCTCTTTTCTTCTGTTACCTCTTGATGTTTAAAGATGGAGGGGAAAGTCCTACTTTTTATTTATCTTTTTATTCTATGTGATTGATTGTTCCTTCCGTGTAACAATTTTTCTTTCCAGTTCTGTAGTTATTCTGTAAACAAAAACTACTCTTAAACATGTAGGGTTCCTTTTATTTCCATTTTTTAAGGACTAACAACAGGGAAAACACTACCACCAACCAAGTGTCCGTGTGTGATGGCGACATCATATGGTGTCACTGCCTCAAAATTAACCAGGAACTTGGAAAAATGACAAAAGGATGCCATGGGATAATCCAGCGGAGAGATTCACAATTACCATCTTGTCTTCATGACTTAATTCAGTGGATCTCCACAGGTGTGGTACAGCCTTGTATAGAAAACGTGGCGAACGTTAAGGGACATTTAATTTGGTTGTCACAGTTAGTGAGGGATGGGGTAGACCACAACTACAGTTGGGAGAATGGGCCCTGGGGACACCAGACATCTCTGTCTACAAAGCCAAGGTTGTGCCTCTATTCTGAATGACTTCAAATGTCTCCCTGGATGTCCACGTACATCACAACTTGTTCACAACCTTCTGAGCCTAGAAACTAACTGGCTTTCACATACAAACCAAAAATAGTGTTTTTACAGTTTTTTAGAAAATAAATGCTACACCCAGTGTGGGGTTTGAACTCACAACTCCAAGATCAAGAGTTGCGTGCTCTATCGACTGAGACAGCCAGGCATTCCTTGATTTCCCAACTTTAAACACTTAGTTTTCCAGGAGTATAATTTCTGCATACTGATATAAACTTTTACTTTAGTTTAAAATTCTAGTAGGGCATTCATTCATCATTTTGGGAAATGACTACAACAACCAACACAATGCATCTACTTGAGTTGTGTAGATGTGAATAAATAGGCAATTTTATATCTAGGTGTAAACACTTTTGCCATTATATTTTGTCTTCTAGCATGGTCAGGCCCCCAATACACATCATAGTATTATTGTTATACGTTGCGATGGTTTTCTCTTATTTCCCATTTATATTATGATTAGGACACTATATTTTAAAATTATATGGGAAGTAGGTTACATTACCTGGGAAGCTTATTTCATAAAAGATCCATTATGAAATATCTGTTATAAAAATTCGAGTTGGTTATGGATGGAGGTAAGAATCACTGGTGTAGCAACTAAATAATAGGAAATATCAATAAAAAAAGCATCCATATTCCATGCATTTCCATGTGCTTCTCTAATAATCTCTGACCCATGTGAGCTTGAGGTGCAGCAGGATGCTTGTGGGTTCTTGGTGACTGGAAGAATAAAACTGATTTGCAAGACTACCATGTGTCATCATAAATCAGAGAGGTTTCAATTTAACTCAAGTTGGTTACACATCTACTAAGTGGGGTGCCGTCATGAGCCATTAGCAGGACCCATTCTTCTTGCTTTGGGGTCTCATCTGACCCGTCACACTTGAGGTTGAAGATCTCCTCACAAACCAAGCAAAACGGCATGAACGTAACTCGATTTCTCATTCCAAGTTGGGCATCCATCCCATTCTGTCTGCAACTGTTCATTAAAACAGTTTTGTTTTGCAAATATTTATCCACAAACATCTGTCCTTTCCCCCGCCGCCCCTTTTTTCCAGGAGAGCTCTGTTTGTACATGCACTTGGCTATATAATAAATACTTTTGATGCGTCGTGACATCCAGGATGTACAACACCACCAGATTGCGAACCCGGAGTGCAATAAAAATTTTAAGACATAGGAGATTATTTGCTAAATTATTGACAATGATATTGTTTGAAAGACCTGCAAGCTAAAAGTGCATATTTAAGGAGAAAGACTGTTGATGTGGGCTCTCCCAGGCTCTGATCTACCAGTTGGTATGCAACCTTATCTTCATAGAACACCTTTGAAATCACCAGGAATTCTGCTGGTTTAAGGCGATGGGGGCATGCTTCCGCTAGTAACGTGTGTGCCACAGTATCCTGACTCCCACAGAAGAAACCTATGCCTCCTGTCGGACTTCAAAGTCAAGCATCCCTCCTTCCCCTTCTAACATGTGACTGATAAGACACTTTTTTTTCCCCAAAAGAGACAGCAATACTGTACAAATTCAAGCTTCAGACTCACGGACCTTCCAAAGTCAAATTGCCACAAACCACCGTTATCTATGTATAAACGGGACATGTATACGGTTAGCAAGCTGAGATGATTCGCCCTGGTGCCGATCTGATGGCCAGTTCTGTATGCCATCTGACTGGCGTAAGCGACGCCCAGATAGCTGGTGACACAGTGTTGGTGGGTGTGTCCTTAAGGATATTTCCAGAAGAAATTAGCATTTGATGCAGTGGACTGAATAAAGGCAGCCACCTTCACCAAGGTGAGTGGCCATCATCCAGTCCACTGGTGACTGACTGGAACATAACGGTGATGGAGGGTGACTTCTCCTTCTCTCTTCTCGAGTTGGAATGGCCCTCCTCTCTTGCCCTTGGACATCAGAGCCGCTGGATCTCATGCCTTCCAACTCCAGCATTAAGACCAGTGGCTGCCGGGTTCTCAGGCCTTTGGACTTGGAAAGATTATACCATTGGCTTTCCTGGGCCTTCAGCTCGCAGACAGCAGATTGTGGGACTTCTCAGTCTCATAAGAGCGTGAACCGCTTGCTATCAAAACCCTCCTCTTATAACTATATACCCGTCTCTAGAGCGACACCTCTATCCCACCTCCACCACCTCCATCTACATCTACCTCTGTATCCTATTCGTTCTGTTTCTCTGGAGATCTAATACTTACAGAGATAGATCTGCCTTTTGATGAATACTTTGAAAGACTATTAAAACCAAAACTGCGTTCTGATTTCTTATCTAAAACATCTGCTACCTCAACTCCATTGCTGTAACGCCACACTTGGCTTTGTTTGTTATAGTTCTTACAGCTCTCAATTTTTATGTTAAAAACCTGTGTCCTGTCTCCCCACATCCCCACCCAGGAACACACGGTCTCTGATGACAAGGAATCTGCCTATCGCATTGATTTCGGTAGCTCCGCGTGTACCCACAGTGTCTGATATAGAACAATAAGTACTTGGTGAAGAAAGAACCAGAATGGCCTTATCTTACAGATCAGTGATTTTAAGCTGAAGGGCAATGGTGAAGTAAGAGAGAGAAGTGCAGGTAAATAGAAGAATTTGTGGAAATGTTAAATATTGTGCGTTTCTCTCCTGAGATGGTGGACCTAGGTTATACAGTGCCTAATAGAAACCTATGGCTTTTGGAATTTTACAAGGATTTCCCATTTTCTCATAACCTGTGGGAAGCTGATTCAAATCAGTGTTCCTTAGACCCATGGTATTTTTACTAGAAACAGAATATAAAGTGCTGTTTTCCCTTCAACTTCCCCTCTCTACTCTTTGGTTCCAGGGACAAGACTTCTCAGGAGTGGGTTACCCCAAGACAGAGAGTCTTCCTGGACTGATCTTGGGGCCTACGCTGCTTCAGAGACCTCATGGTTATTCATTAGAAGACATGGCAGGTGGGACGAGGGCCCTGGGAGAGTGACAAAAATCCCCATTTTCCCTGATGCCTGTCCCGAAAGTGGGATGTTCTGCTCTAGACGGAGAAAGCTACAAATGGAACACATCTCACCTCTTTCTGCATTCAGATAGGGAGAGAGTCTTAGGCTGGAAAGTTTCCCCCTGAATGGTTTTGTTTTTATTAAAGTGTTTAATAAATCACCTTGTTCTGCATTCACCTGACATGAGACCCGTGGACGCTGATTATTTCTTCCTATATAGGGCTTTGGAAACATCTAAGCTTCTCCAAAGAACTGGTTAAAAATGGCCAACTAATAGTTCCTTGATTCTGCCTAATGTATACTCAGAGCTAAGACAGTTTATGATTTCCATTAATAAAATGATGATTTCAGGACACAAATAATAAAAGCAGAGGTTTACCCAGAATGGTGAATAATTTGTTAAATATGAATGACATTCCATTATTTTTTACAGTATGAAAACCAAAAGAAGGATCTTTGCAAAGGAAAAGAAGCCTAATTTTATTTTAAAAAAATATTTTATTGGAAAGGAATGTTATACTTAAAATTTGCACTAGCTGTTCTTATAGCATAAAGTGAAGCCTGGTCAAACACCACAATTTGGGACTATTTGGAGTCCAGGTAAATTACAAAACAATTTCAATGAAATGCAATTTCCGGGCTGTCAAGTCCTTTAACAAATAGATTAGATGCTCCCTCGCAAAATCTTTTTATATAGCATAGCTAATTCTCTTCGAGTAGAAGGAACAAGCAAATGTTAGTCTAGCTAAGGTCAAATCATTATGAACTCCAAATTAGTAAATTGCCACTACGTCAGTTTTCACCGCTAAAGTTCTAAAGTTCCCAATAGCTTTACATTAAGATTTTAGGGGGAAAAATTCAATGTTTAGTATACTTCTCCTTCATTTTATCTGTACCTGAGTTCAAAATATTCGTATTCTACTTTTTTGCTATATTTAAATTATAATTTAGGATTTAGTACATTCTGTGGCTATTATCAACATGTTTATAAATTTTTGGTGTCCTGATGTATGTTAAATTTTCCCTTAGATATATAAAACTGAGGATCATATATCAGGACTGCCTAAATTTTTAATATGATCTGCATTAATAAAAAAAATTATCTAATTTGAACCCGATTTGCAAAGGCAAGCATTAAATAGTGAACAGTTAAATTAATACCCCAGGAGTCTTATCTTTGGTCATTAATTACACATGGAAAAGAATGCTCTGTTACAACTCTAGACGCATCGTCTTAGAGACTTCTGTACATTGTTCATACCGCAGGGAGAAGGCTGAATCACCAAGCACCCCTTCCTTACGGATTCCATTGGAAATATGATGCTGCATAAACCCCCAGCAAACAACTATAAATCTGGCAAATGTTCACTGTGTCTGTGAAGATGGAATGATTCTCCCCAGACAAGCTTTGGAAAATAATGTATTGATTTCTGATGGCAATTTATTGTTCTTTGCAATCAACTGTGCTTGTATTGTGGCCTTAAATTATGGTCCTTCCTCTTTCATTCCTGGTCTTTGAGATGTGAAATCAGAAAGCCAGAAAGCTCCAGAGAAGTCACCTCCAAAATACATGGAATTTAGACGAATTTTCTTTTGTCATAAAATGTCTACTCACTGATCAGTTTTTAGTAGTCACATTAAAAGACAACATTAACTAAACATTAGGCTTTCAACTCAAGTACCAATGACTCACTCGAAACAAAGAGCAGTTATTTAGTCCTTAAAACCCCAGTGTCATCCAAGAGGGGGCTGGGTGACTTGACATTGTAAGTGTCTCACAACAGCCATGTGAAATTGATTTAAATCTTTAAGTAAAAAAAAAAAAAGAAGAAGAAGAAGGAAACGAGTAAAAAAACAAAAAACAAAACAAACAAAAAAACCCAATAATAAAGCCTTTCTTTGTTCTGGCGGGAATCAGCAGGAATTATTTCTGAGATCTTTATCCATTAAATGTTCTGAGGGAGAAAAACCATTGTCCTCTATTATTGGAGATCATGGTATAAAAGGTTACTCCCCCGGACACAGTTTTTGTTTCTGTTTTGTTCTTCCCCTTTCTTGCTCTCTTAGGGTGGTTTTCATAAAAGCAGAACCTGAGTCAGGCTTATTGAGAAAAATGTAGAAAAAGCAGCTCACATTCTTCCCCAAGGGACTTAGGGCTGCTGACATCCACGGTGACATTACATCATAGAACCTAAGCATGTTGGGGCGCTTGGGTGGCTCAGTCGGTTAAGCATCCAACTTCAGCTCAGGTCATGATCTCACAGTTTATGGATTCGAGCCCCGCATCAGGCTCTGTGCTGACAGCTCGGAGCCTGGAGCCTGCTTCAGATTCTGTGTCTCCCTCTCTCTCTGACCCTCCCCTGCTCACGCTGTCTCTCTCTCTCTCTCTCAAAAATAAATAAAACATTTTTTTAAAAAATTAAAAAAAAAAGAATCTAAGCATGTAATCAACATGGAAGAGGGCAGACAAAGGGAGAGACCTGGCCCCTGATATTGTCTGACTCCTTAGAAACGAACTCCAATTTAAGATGTTTTCAATTCGTAAGCCCCAAATCCGATTTTCTTTTTTCTGCTTATGTCAGTTAGAGGAAGAATTTTTATCACTGGCAATCAAAAGTTTTAACTAAGGGAGACATCAGGCTAACTGCTTGAGAAATCCAGGCTGAAGGAGATAAAGAGTCATGGAAACTTCTGTGCTCCCGGGTTCATTTGCCTTCCGGAAAATTCTACCTTATGTTCTCCCGGTCTTTTGCCATAAAAAGGCTAAATAGTCCTCTTCTGACTATGACTTACTGGCTATGCGTCTTGTTCATGTATATAAATATCTTAGCCAAAAGTAGAGCTTTAAACAAAAGCAAATTATGAGAACCGCATCAACAGAAGAGAAGGCACTGAAAGCAGGTTACGGGATGGTGGTGCTTAAGCAAAGAGAAAGTGAGCCAAAGGCGATCAGAGACAGTGATTTCTTTTCTGCACACAACTTTCTTTTCATAATGAAGTGACTCAAATCTGGCATACATTCTCAAGTTCATCACAGTCTCTACTCTTAATTATCTTAACTATGGGTCATTTCAGTGCAGGCCAGACACATCACACTGGATGGCTTTAAAATTCATATTGCCTGTCCATAAAAATGGACACGAATGCTTCTTGATGTGATTGGGTCTTTTGTGTGGATATTATCAGCAAACAAAAACAAAAGTAGAACTATGGTTTCAAGATAAAGCGTCAGCAGTAAAAATAAATAAATAATAAACATACCGACTAAGGCACATAGATGTCTTAAATTTAAAAAATAAACAGGGGCACCTGGGTGGCTCAGTCAGTTAAGCTTCTATTTAAAATATTTTTTAATGCTTATTTATTTTTGAAAGAGTGACAGAGAGCTAGTAGGGAGAGGGGCAGAGAGAGAGAGAAAGGGAGACACAGAATCTGAAACAGGCTTCAGGCTCTGAACTCTCAGCACAGAGCCTGATGCAGGGCTTAAACTTGTAACGGCAAGATCATGACCTAGGTTGAAGTCGGATGCTTAACCAACTGCGCCACGCAGGGGTCCCAAGCTTCTGACTCTTAATTTCAGCTCAGGTCATGATTTCAGGGTTTCTGGGTTTGAGCTCTGCATGGAGCTCTGTGCTGACAGTGCAGAGCCTCCTTGGGATTCTCTCTCTCTCCCTCTCTCTCTGCCCCTACCCTGCTTGCTCGCTTGCTCGCTCTCTCAAAATTAAAAAAAAAAAATACTCAAATTAAAATACCATATCAGTAATCCACAGTGAGTTGAGGCAGAGATAAACTTGGATGTAAGTTTCATGACAATTCCCGGCCTTCGGGCTCTGGGCCCAGTCTTTTCTCTGCTGGGCCGCACAATACAAGTCATCACAACTTTGCTTGGAATATGAACGACTTTATTTTTTAAGTCATTAGAAAAAACCTCAGTACGCAATGTCGGTTACTAATTATTGGTAACACATCTCAGATTTGACTCCACCCTACCAGACATCAATGCACCCTGTCTGAGACCTGCTCACTTGGAGACTTTATGAGAGAATGCTTCCCGATGCTCCAAAACCCATTTTAAAAGAAATAAAATCAGAGCCTTTCCACCACTCTCTCCTCCGCGTCTTTACTGAAGACTGACTTATGTGCCAGGCCAGCAAAACTCAAAAATTCTTCACAGAACCCTTCATATTAATGGCTTATGTCAAGAAAAATACCACTCCAATGTAATACTATCATGCTTTCCGTTTGTGTTCTGTTTGCACCGGCCTGAGACTTCCTTCCGGAAAAGGCACAATCTCCTGAGGGCAGAAAACTATCATGTCCAACCATGTACAGCAAGTACCTAGTAGACTGTCTGGAAAATAATAGATGCTTGTGAAGTAGTTATTGAATGAATGAATAAATCTCAGAACTGTCACATATTCTAAAACAAAAACAAAACAAAACAACCAGGTTATTACCCATGATGCATCCCTGCTGCCATACTTGTAGAGTTATTTCTTGCTGGTTTGAACATGCTCCCCCTGGACCAGGATCGCAGGTCACCCCCTTCACATCCCTTCCTGGGGGGGGGGGGCTCTCCCTGGTCCTCTCCCCCAAGGAGCTGAAAAGAACCTAAAGTTGTTACACGGTGGCTCTATCAGTGATAACTAACACTAGCAACTCAGAGAATTTTTGGCTCCCCTCCTGCTTCTCACAATGGAATATTCTTTCCACCCCTCCATTTCTAGGACACATGGTCTCTCCTAGCCACCAGGCTTCTCTGGAATTGGGTCTCCTGTTTAACTGGTATGCCTCCTTCCTCTGGCCTCTGAGAGAGGAAAACCGTGGTTCCAAGCACAGGTCCAAATCCTGATCGCATTGTTAGCCTTTAGAATTCTCTGACCATATTACTTCTGTGCAGTCTTGGATAGCTAAACACACAGGCAACAAGCAGCTGAATCTGCTGACTTGGAAGTCTTAACTCATGTCATTAGTAATTTTTTAGAAATAAGATTTCTATATTGATGACAACTGTCCATTACATGGAGTTTCTATCATCTAAAAAATTTATTTCCCTATGGTTGGACATAATTTGTTCAAAGATTTTAAGCAGGATGCCTGGATGGCTTGGTCAGTTAAGTGTCTAACTCTTGATTTTGGCTCAGGTCATGATCTCACGGTTCGTAAGTTCGTGCTCTACATCCGGTTCTGCACTGACAGTGCCTGCTTGGGATTCTCTCCCTCCCTCTCTCTCTCTCTGCCCTTTTTCTGTTCACACACACATTCTTTCTCTCTCTAGAATAAATTAATATTTAAAAAGATTTTAAGCAGCCCTGAAATAAGTGTTTTTGTACTTAAAATGTTTGTGAACATCACTATTTACCTGGCATAGATTTTTGGGTGTGGAATTAGTATGTAAAAGGGTTGACGGTTTTCAATGACAAATTCCACACCAGGATATGCTAGACAACAGAACATCGCTTGACTTGAAAGGGCCATAGAAAAGACGCGGGCACAATGCCATATAAGTAGGGACTCCCTGAGGACTGGTCTGTACATCCTGAGCATATTCCTTCTGGAAATTTTATTATTTTAGAGTGGCTGTACCACAGACCCTCAAAAGTATGATGGATCATACGCAATGGCATGTTCCCTGGGTGTTTGAGAGAAGGTAATTGACAAACTTAAGTTCCATCCTGTGCATTTCCCTCCCCTCTCCATTAAGTAAGGGCATCGTTCTGGCAGGGAGCAGGGCGCCGCGGAGCTCCTTCTGCGGAGAGCACAGTTTTAATAAGGCAGGAACCCAACCTAACAAGCATCATATTTGCTGTATTGGGGGGACACAAGAGAAGCCAGAGCTGTTTTATTTCCTGCCAGTTCCATTCCAAAAGCAAGCAAGTAGAATGCCTTTTCTTCTTGATGGGCATATGGAAAGCTTATGAATCCAATAATGAGAACTCCAGCAGCCCATTTGGACCCTAGGGAGTTGTATAACTTTATCACTTTTTTTTTTTCTTTTTTGGTTAGAAGGACCCAGTGATCCCTCACATTACCTCCTACACCGGCCACCTACTACATCCCCGGAGACGTTCCCAGTGACACAGAGGCTGGTGTTAATGTGCATAGGTTTATGGCTTAGCAAATGAGGGCAATTTTATTTGACTGCTCCCCTCGGGTTTCCAAAAATACCGTCTTCTTTATATGCATGCTTGAAATCACAGGCCATTGCCTTCAAGAATATTCCCATTTAGGGTCATTATCGAATTTGAGGGGCCCGGCGCAAATGAAAACATGGAGCCCATTGTTAAGATGTTATTAAGGATTTTGCAACACTGAGAGCACGCTGGCTGGAGGTGCTTCTAAGTAGTGGAGGATTCCCCCATCTCAGAAGATAGAGCACATTACCACCTGCATCTCAAAGCCCCCCAGAAAGAATGGCCCTTTACAGTAAAAGGTGAGTCTGGAGGGACTGAGTGACTTCATTGAGATGAAAGAATATGCAATGCCGTAGATCATATGTGGAACCGTATAAAATTGCCAATATTTTTAATCTACAAACAGCAGTTTCATGCGATTCAATGTAATTCGTGGTAACTGTTAGGAGAGTGTATTTTCCTCAGGATTAATCATCTTTTGAGTTGACACAGCAAAAAGCCGAAGGGATGAGGATACCAGTTGCCACGCACGGGCTCCTCTTAGGTTTGATATTTGTGCGCGGGTAGCTCGCATGGCTATGCATGTAGACGTGAGTGTTTATCAAAGTGATACCTCCGCGCTGCTCGTAACTGGAAAACTTTACAAAATTATTTTTAAAACAATCACAATTATATATTAACACTATCACTTAAGTTTTTTTTTTAATTCCAGCTTTTTGTTAGGTGAATGGAGGTGGATAGATGGATGCATACATACAGCATACACACCTACATACAGCTAGATACATAGATGGACGAATTTGATTACAACATTGGATCAGAAACCATGTGGGAAGTTTTGGTCTGCTCCTTTTTTTCCACAGCTTGTCGTGTTATGAGCATTTACATATGTCCAGAGTCACTAAAAGAGACTTTGAATTGTGTAATATTTCATCACACGGAATTGCTATCATTTATTTAGTCATTTCCCGGTGGTTGGACATCATTTTTCCATTTAAATTTCTTTTGCACATCATATTACTTCTCTAGGCTAAACTTCTAGGTACGAAATTTCCACTTGGAGAAGTCGAGCTTTTTAAAGAGATCGCCGGTGCCTTCTAGAAAGTTTAGACAAATTTGCAGTCCTAATATCTGACCCGGAGAAGATCTTTCTCTGCTGCCCTGCACCTTTAGCAGCTCTAGGGAAGCAGTGATTATTTCTCGTTGGTTTCTTCTTTTAAAGAACGGAAAGAAAGTGGGAACAGAGTCTCAATGTGGAAGATGCGATGATGCGAAGTATGAAACATCGCCTTGTTCTTAGCCCCGCCCCCTGCTGCGCACACCTGCCTGTCCCCGAGACTCTCACCCCAGGGGGAGCTGCTGTGCATGTCCCGGTGCCCATGCTTCTGATGTTTTCTGTCCACTTACAGGCCTATATACGTCCATAAACACAGACTACTGTTATCTTACTACTCACACTGACTGTATCACAGTGTGACTTTTTTTTCCCCTCATCTGACACTGTATCTTTAGGAATGTGATAGGTCGTTCTAGAAGGGCTTACTAGCATTCCGTGGTATGAATGAAACACAAATCATGTATCTATTGCCTTAATGACTATTTGATGTAGTGATGCCTATTTATTTATTCATCTGTTTACGGTGAATCTGATACCCACAGGAAGGTAAGCTCCAAGAGGTCAGGGTCATTGTGCATCTTGTCCAGTCTGACTTTCTGTAAGCTGTGTGTCTTCCATGAGCTCCAATAGCAAGTCTTGAAGAAAGTAATGAAAGGTAGAAAGGGGACATTTATATTTTTTCCCTGCTGCAAGGGATGCGCCTGCACACAGATCCGTGCATATTTATGATAATCTCTTTAAAATAACCTCCTAGGGGAGTGCCAGGGTGGCTCAGCCGGTTAAGCATCCGAATTCGACTCAGGTCATGATCTCACAGTTCCTGGGTTCGGCCCCGCATCCGGGTCTGTGCTGACAGCTCAGAGCCTGGAACCTACTTCAGATTCTGTGTCTCCCTCTCTCTTACCCTCCCCTGCTCATGTTCTGTCTCTCTCTCAAAAATAAACATTGAAATTTTTTTTTAAATAAATAAATAAAAATAACCTCCTAGGAGTACCTGGGTGGCTCAGTTAAGATCTGACTCTTGATTTCGCCTCAGGTCATGATCTCACGGTTCTTGAGAATTAAGTCTGTGTCAGCACAGAGCCTGCTTGGGATTCATATTCATTCATTCATTCATTCATTTTCTCTCTCTCTCTCTCTCAAAATAAATAAATTAAATTTAATAAATCAATAAATAAAATAACTTCCTAGGAGAAAATCTTGCTCAAGGCAAATATAGTGTTTAATTTTTGATAGATACTGGCCTCCACAAAAACTTTACCAGTTTTCATTCCCACCAACAATATATGAGTGTCTGCTTTGATACATTCTTGCCAGCACCAGGTATCAACTGTTGAATAATGTGGCAGTTTTCCTTCAGCAAGCATCAGCAAAAGTCCCATGTACAGTTGCTCACGCTGCGCACTGCTGAACAATGGGGGTGCCATTCGCACAAGCTACAGAGTTAATAACAGCCATGGGGTTTTCCCAAATGGCTACCATTAGGGAAGCAGGGGGTTGTCTCTGGGTACTTGCCCTTTCTTCTCCTACTACAATCGCTGGCAATTGCTAGCTGGGCAATCCTATACTCCTCACGGGACTTAACTAGACAAAGGTGCCGTGTGGTACACTGCCCTAGAGACGCAAAGCCAGCCCTCACCAAAAGCACTCAACTTTCATGCTCAGTTTAAAAGAAGAGGAAAAATAATATACTAGAAGCTTTGTTATCAGAACTGCGAGATCGCTTAGTTAATTGAAAAGGTCATTTAAAGTGCAAAAAATAAACAAATAAATAAATAATAAAATAAAGTACAAATCAGATACTAATTATATATATTATATAAATACACAAATATATATGAGATATGCCACATGTAAAAGGATAAATCTTGATATAAATTGTATATGTATGTATATATATTTATATTAAAATTTAAACAATGTGTGAGGATACATTCTATGTTGTTAGAACCAAGAGAGCCCCCAAATACAGATTCATAAAGACAGAAGCTGATTTCTCCCCCACGAAACAGTACAGACAGAGGAAGCAGCAGAGGCCCAGGGCCGATGGGGCAGGTCTATCTCAGCCCAGAGATACTCATCTCCAGGTCTGGGGGAGCCCTTTCAGCCCCTGATACTGTATCTGTGTTCTTGCCAATGCGAAGCAGAAGATCAAAGTGATCGCATCTAGTCCTGTTAAGGATGTGACAGAAGACGGGACCTCTCATTTCTGCCCGTATTCCTTTGGCCAAGTTTAGGCACATGGTGGTACGGAGCCATAAGGTACCTTAAAAATTTACTCTTTGGTCCTGATGCTGTGTCTGGCTTGCACTCAGGGTTTCTATTATTAAAGGAAGAAATACAGAACAAATACTAGTGAAGAATTCCATCTCTGCCCTAAGCGGTTTATCTGTTTAGAACAGAAATCCACAATCTTCCCATTTTTCAAGTAGAATCCTTGAGTGCGCGTCTGCTGATTGGAGTTCCACGTTTTGTTTCTCACGCAAAATATAACGCATATCTTGGGGCACCTGGGTGGCTCAGTTAAGCGCCTGACTTCTGCTCAGGTTATGACCTTACGGTTTGTTGGTTCGAGCCCCGTGCCAGCTCCATGCTGACAGCTCAGAGCCTGGAGGCTGCTTCAGATTCTGGGTCTCCCTTTGTCTGCCCCTCCCCCACTTACACACACTCTCTCTCTCAAAAATAAATACTTAAAATTTTTTAATTAAAAAATAATATAATGCATATCTCTAATTTCCACTTTCAGTGTCTAAAAATACTGTAAGACATCAAGAAACCTTTCACAAGATTTGAGTTCCAACACCTAGATTTTTATAATATTTTCACCGTCTTAGCATTTGTCTCCCTCACACTTCATCTGATGGCATTTTTTAGCTAACTGCCTTCATCAATTTTTTCCAAAGCATTCAATTTAGTTTCATAGAGATAATTCTCTTTTCACACTCGTAATTTATCAGTTTGCATATTACTTAATTAAATTGTATAATTATAACTGCAAGTACAGTTACCATTAACAGATTTGAGACAACTGAGCTACCACTTGGTAAACACGGAGCTTAACAGATGGATGTAAGAGAACTAGGTATTAACCCCCCAGCCAAGGGGAGCTGGCGGGGGGTGGGGGGGTGGGAGACGTTCTTGGCCGAGGGAACAAGGACGGTCACTTAATCCAGCAAGTTGGTTGAGTGGGGATCACGCAGGGCTTCAGCTAAGCCTTCAACAGAGCAAGCATCGACCCACCAATGAGTAAGTTACTCCACAGAGAGTGTGACGGGAAAACACAAATCCGCAATGTCCTCCCCCATCCCCTTCCTCAACTGTCATTCAAAGGGCAATCGTTAGACTCTGGAACTTAAAGATGCAGAACTCACTTTTCCACAGCATTCCACCCCAAAATACAAACCGACTGCCTCGTGTGGTGCTTTCATCAGAAAACCAGAGATCTCTTTCTACCCAAGAGGAGAAGCGGCCAGGCTGGATTCACTGACCAGCAGTATGTCAGTTTCCAATGTGACGCCTCCCTCGGAGATTTTCCAAGATGGTTTTCCCTGCAGATGATTTTTGTCTTATATCCTGACCTTAGAACTTTCCCGCAGGTAGAATGGAAATCTACTGAGATGGCTTGTGCTCTGAAAAGAAGCCAGTGCTTTGCAATTTAGCCTTAATGTACAGACAAAATACTAGAATAATTTCTCAGCACTATCAGTGCTGTTGGGCACACTCTGGCATTTTGCAGAAATTTATCAGTCTCCCATAGTCTCATCTGATCAATAAATTGTCATTTCAACTCCCCCCAACCCTATGAAAACATGGCAGAGTGCTTATGTAATGCTGTTCTAGAAGGATCTATTACTAAATAATTGAACAACATCGATCTTAAAATTGAATTACGAGACTCAGGATATTTCCCTTATGTTAACGAAGAGTGACTGATTCCTGTCAAAACCAGCCCAGTGGTACGTTTAGAAATTTTGGGACTCCTGGTTTGTTTTGAAAGTAAAAAAATGTATTTTCTTTTATTCATTTAATACCAAGGTATAACTGTTAAGGTCCTTCTTCGATTTTTTATTTTATGGTGGGCAGTTAATAACTTACATCAGACAAAAGAGTAGTTTACTAATGTTTACTAATACTAAAGAGTATCTTTCCTCTAAAGAGTGAAATACTGTTATTTTTCCCACTGGCTTAATGTCTTCATAAATCTCTGCAAAAGTATGCTTGTGTTTACAAACACAGTATTTGTTGGTAAGTCTGAAATATGGAAATATTCTGCTATTTTTCTTGAGAGGGAAACGTGTTTATGTATTCATCAAACATTTACTGAGATCCTATTTTGTGCCAAACCTATTCTGGAGAGATCAAAAATACAAAACAGCCAGAATGTCTTTTATGAGGGCCCTACTCCCGACCGTGAGGGTTCCACATCGCCAATATCCTCACATGGGTTAGATGTCAACATATGAACTTGGGGCTCACGCGACATTCAGTCTATCGCACTCATCGTGGCCCCTCTGTCTCTGACTGATGCTTGAAATCCCCGTAGAGACAGGGAATGAAGACAGAAAGTGGCCCTTAGCATTTGAAGGATACAGTGGAACTGTTTCTATTCAGGGAAAAACCAAAGCCCATAAAAGTTAGCATTTGTATAATGGAAAAGTAAAATCCTCCCAGGGTTAAAATCCATATATTTGATATGAATGGGAAGACTAATGCCTTTGTTCGTTACATTATAGTAGGAACCCCAAGTGTACCTCTCTCAAGGTTATGGACTAAGTGAAATTACTGTGCTATGAAACTGTCATAGGGGGTAACTCCCGAAATGTGTCAGCGGAACTGCCGCAGAGCCGCACATGACAGGCTGGGAAAATGCGCCACACTATTTGTGGAGATCAGGCAATGCCACGTTCAATGTGATTCCAGGAATTCATCACAAATCCAAATCTCTGAAATACTGAATACAGAGCTGTCTACATCAAGCTTTAGCAATAGGTAAAAGTGAGTCTGAAGATATCTCCAGGGATGAAATGACCTCACTGAGTACAATGAAAACCGACCAAATTTCCACCATGTGCCGGGAGCTATGGGTTTGTTAAGTCAAATAAGGCTGAGCGCCTACCACGTGCTGGGGACCATTCTGAGCAGCTAACTTATGTGGATTTACTTCCTACTCACAGGAATGCTTTAGACGGCAATATTCCCATTTTACACATGAAGAAACTGAGGCACCGAGGTATTCAGTAGTTGTCCCAAGGTCACCTAGCTAGTGAGCAGCATGCCTGAGACTCAAACCTAGATAATGTGCAGAGATGCAACAGTAAATTCAGATAAACAAGACATTGCTGAAGAATCATTTGAATGTGCAGGGTCTCCTCATTTCCTACTTGGAAACTCAGTCCTTTTACCTGTTATTGGAAGAACATCTTTGCTATTAAATACAGGGTCATTCAGCTACGATTAGGTCCCTGGGACCTAAAACCTTGAGCTGGAAGGGCCATCAGAATATCTAGTTAACCTGCTTCTCCATTTTACAGTTGAAGAGCACGAGGCACCAAGAAGTGACAGCTTGTTACGGCCGTAGATAATCATCAATCGTATGCCTGCCTGAAAAATAAGGATTCAGTGGCCAAGAATGCTAAAAAAAAAAAAAAAAAAAAAAAAACACCAAAAACCAAACAAACTAAAAACTAACTAACTAAAAAAATAAAAAAGACTAAAGAAGGAGAATCTGATCATTAAGAAAGAAACTTGTTTATTACCAGGAGCTAAAAGTCTGCAAGAATGATTAAGGTCTTTACTTAACGGAAGCAAAATTGTGCCCTGGATATTTGCATGCAGCTGCGTGTGTATTTCGGTAACATTTGCCCTCCAATCTTCCTCCAGGTTCCCTTGGCAGCAAAGCAGCCTCAATGTACAGCTGAATACGGCCCACTTGAAGGTTCCTTTTCGGGAGATTATACCTTGCCAGTTAGAAGTAAATTTCCTCACCTTGTTTGCTATTACTTAGACCTTTCTGTAAATTTAGTACTTTCACACATCTTACAATAATGGGCCTGAGACATTTGTGGGAGAAGAAGATTGCTTTGCCTTTTCTCCCTCAAAAATAATTTTTTCCCCACCCAATTCCACATGGAGAAAATCACACTCATAAAGTCCAAGAGGACGTTAAGAAAAAGCAGAGGTGATTCGGTTAATGTGTTGACGCACAGGTGTGCACTCATTTCGGCCTGTGCTAGTCCCTAAGGGCAAGAACTTAGCTTCCTCACCACCTACACCTTTGGGAGAAGGCACATGAGTGGTAACTACTTTGCTTTTGTTCAAGATGAACCTTGGTCTCAAAGTAACAGAGAGCATCTACCCACATTCCTTGTGAGCAGCGGCTCTCAGCAGGGACAATGTTGTGGTCTGGGGACATTTTGGACACCCTGGGACCATTTTTATGGTCATAATACTCAGGGGCAATACTAGCGTTTAGTGGGTAGGCCACAGGGGCTAGATGTCCTCTGACACACTGGACGGTGCTGACCTAATGAAAGGTTCTTTCCACATCTCCACGACATTCGAATGGCCCCACTGAACATATAGGAACAATTTATTTTGCATCGTTTGAATAAGAGTCAGTTTTTCAGGAATGCAATTACCGAATAATGGAGGGAATTGTTTTTTTTCTTAATTCTGTCCAAGAGGCATGTATTTTGTTACAAACGTTACCCAAAGTTATTCATCATTTTGGAAAAATCATGTTAAATGACTCCACCGCTCGGGGTATCAGAGGAGCCCTTACAACCCATCTTAAGAGTCAGCATTGGTAACTACCACAAACACTGATTCATGTAGATGTATGGGCGCAAACACAGACGCCCTGCAATGTGCATATGGCTGATTCACCAACGGCTCCATCTCTCTGTTCATCTCTCCCTGGACCAGCACTGAACCACCTCTGCCAATACCGTTTGATGGGTGAGAAATCAACTTTTGTCTCGCTGATCCATCGTATCTTGAGATGGCCTTGTTACAGCAGCGTGGAATGTGCCCTAAGTAAAACACGGATCTGCAGACAACGTGGACTTGTTTGCCTCAAGGACCCTTACTCCTCGTCATCACAAGGCCTTCCAATCTTTAGTAAAACTTCGACAGTACAAGTGCTTGTGTGATTTCAGATATGTTTGTGAAAGCAGAAGGCAGGGCTGCATTTACCCTCTGAGTAGGACGTGATATGGGCCAGAGGCACCTGTCATGCTGGTCAGTGCTCCCGGTTGGAGTCGCTCAGGGGTCTGTGCCAGCCTGTCCTGTTCTCTATGGTCGAGTTCAAAGATAGCCAGATCAGAATTTGGATGTCTACAAGGCTTGAAATCAAGATTTCAGCTACACTAGTAGATGGAATTACATGAAGTTGCTGATATCCAATCAGATTAAAGATCTTGATCACTGATTTCACTCTGACCGAGAGCAAGGTACTGTAGTGGCCAGCAGGCAGCGGGTTCAGAGTAAATTCAGACCCTCCAGTAATCAGATCTGTTGGGCCACCATCATAGGTGACATTTATTAACTATGTCCTATTTTTCTTTGTGCCCCCAGCACACAAGACAAAACCAAGAACACATTAGGCACTCAATAAATATTTGGTTAATTAATTCAGCAAGTAATGATGGACTTCACAAACCCAGAAGGATCCAAGATAAGAAAGACCAAAAATTCACAATGAATTTGTAGAAGCCGTGTAAGCACTGGGGAATTGGATGCGTATATTCAGAGGGGGCTTGGATTGCATGACTTTTAAGGTCATTGTATGACCTTATGTGGGGGAATCTTTGGTAAATGTCAAAAAACATTTTTTTTTACATTTATTTATTTTTGAGAGACAGAGTGAGACAGAGTGTGAGCAGAGGAGGGGCAGAAAGAGAAGGAGACACAGAATCTGAAGCAGGCTCCAGGCTCTGAGCAAACGTTCAGCACAAAGCCCAATGTGGGGCTCAAACCCACGAACCCTGAGACCATGATCTGACCCGAAGTTGGACACAACTGACTGAGCCAACCAGGCACCCTGGTAAATGTTACTAATTAACATCTAGAATGCATCACCCAAAAGGTTTCATTTGTAAACTGAAAAGACCATAAAGGTAACAAAGTAACAGCCTTAGAATTCTAGAATGCCTAGTTAAAACCAGGACTGTTCTGCTGTTTGTAAAGTCTGCTGTTCTGTAAACTGGTGTTCTTTCCGATTATTCCTTTTGTCTATTTTCTGGCTCATTGTGAAGTTGATTAATTTCATAATGACGGTGAAAAGAAGTAATCACCAACACATCTAAATATTAGATGTTTCTATTCTCACGGCTTTCTCAGAACCTAATATGGGGTTATAGGATAATCCAGATGCTATCAGCAGTAAATTAGAACAGAAATAAACAACGGTCAACCTGCTTCCTTATTCTAAGGAGAAGACAGAAAATAAGACAGGGAGACAGGTAAAAAGGAATGGGGTGAGCTGTGCGGACAGAGCATGCCAGGCAGAATAAATGGCTTTTTTTTTTTTTTCCTAGGAACCTGAGTGGTATGTTATCGGATCAGGGAGAAGGCCGCGTAGCTGGATCAGAAGGAAGGAACGGGAGGGCAAATCAACACAAAGAAAGAGGATCCAGGGAGAGGAAAAGCCACAGAACAGGCTATTAGCCTCTCTAAGGACCTTGGGTTTTTCTCCGAGATGGAAAGTTATTGCTTAAAACCCAAAGATTATTCCACCTACTTCCTAGTCAGGAAAGCAAACACATGTGTGAGTGAGAGATTAAAGGAGAGAGAAAAACAGCAAACAGGATGGAAGACAGTCAGGAAAAGACGGTCTTGACAGCATAATGGTTGCTTTGCCATTTTCCTCTTTTTGCTTATTTTTACCCAACTAACATTTCGACGCCCAAGTCTTTCCCTGAGTTTGCTCATTTCCTTTTAGTTCTTTATTACAATCAAGTGAGTTTACATGTTAAGGGCATAGGATGGTAAAAAATAACAGAGAGAGAATGTGGGCTTTTAAAATATGAAAATGTGGTGCTGTGTTTGGACTTACTCAGTCGGGTTCATCTTGATTATAGTCTTTTTTGACAAGAAGTTAAATACTTCTCAGGGGAAAAGGGAATGAATATTTGAATAAAACACATCAGATCAGGGTGGTTCAGCAGATTATTATTTCTAGGTACGGTCAACACAGGAAACTGAAATTCCCACTCTTAGTAATGAGTTTTTTTCAAGGAAATTTTCCCGTCGAAGGGACGAATTATACATAATCAGATTTAATTATGTTAAGTGGAATGAGATGCAATATCCATGCCAAAGACGCCAGCAAGTTGCCTGCCTGGCCTTTCTGAGTGTGTCAGCAAGAATGCCAACAGCGGCGGCGAAGAATCCTGTTCGAGGCCATTTCTCAGATAAACGGAAGATACAATGAGCTTCTGAGTTGAAGACAAATAGGACGAAGAACCCCTCTTAAATCCCTGCCGGCTGTTTTCCTTCCAGATTAGAGAACAGGCAGGGAAATGTCCCTCATGGTCTCGCTTTCAGATTCTAGAGCTGGGGATGGCTTCTTGGAATTCATGCATCGGGAGACACTCCCCAATGCAGCTGGAAGAAGACTCTGAATTGTTCCAATGCCTAGAAACTAGGCTCCTTCTTCTCTACACATTCATGAGCAGAGAGAGATCTTTCAGAGTTAGGCTTCCGGCACAAGGTAAAAAGATGAGGAAGGTCATCTTCAACCCTGTTCCAGAATTCTGAGATGGTCACCATTAAAGATTATGCAACTAAGATCCCAGTAACTTGGAGATGCCCTGATGGCCACCTCAAATAGCCAGAGAGAGTAGATGGCCGGATGGAGAGGCCACTGTGAAGGGAATAATCCAGGCGTCACCAGAGTTCCCAGGTCATGGGGGGGGAGGGGGCAATCCAGGATCCCACACGCAGGTGAGTGCAACAGGTTGTGCCCAAGTCTGGCCAGCCTCCGAACCAGCTATGGGGTCTTATTTGTTTTGTTTTTAAACGCAGTGTCGTGGAATCTCAAATCAGGATCTCCAGGAGCAGATCCCTGAAATCTATGATTTTAAATGCTCTCGAGGGAGCCGGACGTGGCTGTGCCCTGAGCCGGACTCCGTAGCATCACACATCTGCTGAGCAGCCCTGGAAGACCCTGGCTCATCTGAGCCTCAGCTACGCACTGGAGCTGGGGGCTGAGGTTGGGGTTAAGTTCGCTGGGCCTGTCCTCATGACGGTTACATTTTCTATCCCTTGGACTCCAAGATCTCACGGTTCTGTATTCACACCGAGAAAACACTTCTTACAGTAAAATATAGCCATGTCATGATATGAGAGTCAAAACTAATATTAAGTACCGCTGTTATAATAAATGGATTGCCGAAGTTCAAATCCTACATTAAATAGGCAATATTTTGGGGCACTTGGGTGGCTCAGTAGGTTAAGCATCTGACTTTGGTGGAGTCATGACCTCGCCGTTCCCGGGTTCAAGCCCCGCATTGGGCTCTGCACCGACATCTCAGAGCCTGGACCCTGCTTTGGATTCTGTCTCTCTGTCTCTCTCTTTCTCTCTCTTTCTGCCCCTCCCCTACTCGCCCTCTGTTTCTCTCTCTCAAAAATAAATAAATGTTTAAAAAAATAGGCAACATTTCATTTAATTCTTATACCAACCCACTTACAGATGAAGAAACGTACCTTGGGGTCCATCATTTCAGCTCTGTAATGCTACATTTCCTGCCTAAGTCAGGAGGAAGGGGTAAGAAATAACAGAGATGGGACCCTCTTCCAGGTCTGTCTGACCTTAGAACCTGAGGCCTTAACTGAGAGTTGCTCCTCAGATACATACGCACACATCTATGTACACAATTAAACATGCATGTTAGTGGAGTCCATGCAGTACATACAGATTTCCCCAGCAGGCCTGAAAATGTCCTCTGTCTGCTTCTGATTGGTCTGAGATGAACAGCAGCTTAAAAAAAAAATCGGTACTGTTTTTAGAGTGTCATACACCAGAGGGGAGAAACCCTTTGGATTTCCTACCATATGCTAGATGCCTACATACATTATCACTTAATTTAATTATTGCAGAAAACAAGGATCATCCTAAGCCCCACTTAGTAGTGAGGAAGCTGTAGTCTAGGAGGCCACACAAAGTCCAACATGGACCTAAGAACATCGATTGCAGGGCTCTGGTTCTAATGGTGTGGACTTTTTACTGTACCAACCTGGAACCACATAGCAAATTCCTTATCAGAAATACTGGGGGCGCCAGGGGGGGGGGGCTCAGTTGGTTGAGCGTCTAACTCTTGATTTCAGCTCAGGTCATGATCTCACAGTTCGTGGGATCGACCCCCACGTCTGGCTCTGCGCTGACAGCACGGAGCCTGCTTGGGATTCTCTCTCCCCCTCTCTGCCCCTTCCCCTGCTCATCCATGCATGCTTTCTCTCTCTCTCAAAATAAATAAACATTTAATAAAAAAGAAACATTGTGTTTACATCTTGGCTCTGCTGACATTTATTAGCCATGTGACTTTTAATTTCAACTCAACTTTAGATTCCTCATCTATAAACAAGGAATAATAGTAACAACCACTTCAAAGGTTTATGGTGAGGTTTCAATATATTAACATAGATGAAGCAGTCAGTAAAGTGTATTATTTCAGTGAATGTTGGTTACTATTATTATAGTTAATTTTAATAGTACTTGGGGATAATATCTACTGTTAGAGCTTTGAAAATGGAGATGGTATGGGTGAGAAACGGTGGAAGGTGAGAAATTCAGGATGAAGTGGCAAGGATATTCCCCAGGAAATGAAGCAAAAGCTGCAAGCTAAGCAAATAGCTAAGACAATTTTGGGAGCGATAAGGGAGAATTTTATAAATGAATCCGTACTACATTTTTTGGTTTCTTTCCTTTTTTCTCTCCCACTGCTCCAACCAACGTTATCGAGAGCCGACGGTATGACAGACACGCTTCTGTCTGTTAGGGATTCAGGGTGAACAAGACAAAGAAGATTCCATCCCAGAAGGAACTTTCATGTTCCAGAAGGAGAACGTCAGTAAGTAAATAACTAAACAGAGGCGATAGTTTCACTTAGCAATGGGGCTATGGAGGACATTTTTAAAAGCTCAACAGAGAAAGTCTTTGGGAAAAGTGACGGAATCAGGAAAACTAAGACCTCGTTGAGAAGATGAGATGGAGGAATTTGAACGTGTGACTAGCTGGGGACAGAGCCAGGGGAGCAGAAGAGGGAAGAGCAGGTGGACTGGCCAGGGATGATAGGGAGCTTAGCCTATTTGAGAAAGGGTAAAAAGGCCAGTGTATCTATAGTCTCTCTGGAAAACAGTGTGGAGGTTCCTCAAAAAACTATCCATAGAACTCCCCTATGACCCAGCAATAGCACTGCTAGGGATTTACCCAGGGGATACAGAAGTGCTGATGCATAGGAGCACATGTACCCCAATGTTCATAGTGGCAAGGTCAACAATTGCCAAATCATGGAAAGAGCCTAAATGTCCATCACCTGATGAATGGATCAAGAAGATGTGGTATATATACACAATTGAGTATTATATGGCAATGAGGAAGAATGAAATCTGGCCATTTGTAGGAAACTGGATGGACCTCGAGGGGGTCATGCTAAGCGAAATAAGTCAGGCAGAGAAGGACAGATACCATATGTTTGCACTCATAGGTCTAACAGGAGAACAGAAGAAACCTAATGGAGGACCAGTGGGAGGGGAAGAGGGAAAGAGAGTTGGGGGGAGAGAGGGACACAAAACCTGAGAGACTGTTGAATACTGAAAACGAACTGAGTGTTGAAGGGGAAGGGGGAGGGGGGAAAAGAGGTGGTGGTGATGGAGGAGGGCACTTGTGGGGAAGAGCACTGGGTGTTGTATGGAAACCAATTTGACAATAAACTATTTAAAAAAAAAAAAAAGCCAGTGTGTCCTCAGGTCAAAGTGGCGATCAGGGATCAGACCTCCTAGAGCCCCAGAGACGGAGTGACTGCCTTCGGTCAGGTTTGTGGAGACACAGATGGAGATGAAGGCTTGCTGGGCAGAAACCCTTGAGGGCAGCAGCCATGGGAGACGTGTGGGAAGCAGCACTGAGCACGGGGAAAAGTCGGCTACCGTGAGGCCACAGCAGAGGCCACTCTGAGCTGGGATGTCCTGGCCGCGTTTCCCTCCCTGGGGTCAGTGAGGCTGGAATCTCTTCCACCAGCCAGCTCCGCCGTGGGGACGGGAACCCAGCTCCGCCCTGGGGACAGGAACCTGTGCAAAGCAGTTCTCTTCAACAGAAGACCGTGTGCAGATTAGACATCAGCTGAGGCCGTGGGCCACCGACACTCCCGGCAGCTGGAGAAGTGGCCCCTCAGTCCCAGAAGAGGGATCTGAGTGATACAATGGCATCCACGCCGATGACCACACCAGTTATCATTTGAACTGGGGGGTGGTTCAGAGTGCAGGGGTGCCTGGCTGGCTCAGTGGTTGAGTGTCTGAGTCTTGGTTTCAGCTCAGGTCATGATCCCAGGGTGTGTAATAGAGCTCCTCGCTGGGATCCACGCCCAGCACAGAGCCTGCTTGAGATTCTCTCTCTCTCTCTCTCTCTCTCTCTCTCTCTCTCTCTCTCTCTCTCTCTCTCTTTCTCTCCCTCATTCCCCCTCCCCTCTTCATTCTCTCTAAAAGTAAAAACTAATTTAAAAAAAGTGAATAGGGTTCTTGTTCATAATCAAGTAGGGGAAATAGGCATTTATCAATGACCCGGCTGCAGGCATCTCAAAAAGAAAATCATTTCCCCCAGAACTCCGCTGCTGCCGCCGCCAACACTAACTTTCTCCGGCCTCTGTCCTGACAGGCGTCCCCAGGCCCTACCCCTGCCCTGGCCCCCGAGTGCCTTGACGCTTCTGCTGTTGAATATCAGCCCTGCAGCGGCTTTTGTAACCACTACACTGATTTAGAGATGGAAACAGGGCAGGATCCGCGGAGATGTTAAAATGACATATTCTGTGCCATGAGAGGAAAGCAAATAAAGGGGCTGTGAATTCCTGGAGGAGACGGAGAGCCCAGGGTGGGGACATGGGGGGCTCCCCCAGGGCTGGGGGTGGAGGGGGGTCGCAGAGAGGAACTCCACTGATGCTCGAAATGGGCCTCAGGCCAGCGACACCCACGGCTGCCACAGATCGGCAAACAGGACGTCGGCGTCTAACTTAACCGTGGTGCTCCTGCCAGTCGGGGATACGAGCAACAGACCACACCAGAACGAGAACATCTAGGACTCTTCACCGACGGAGGTCACCTGTAAGTTCCTATTGTCCCTTAAGATGCCTCAAAATCGCCTTTGCCCTCATCACTAGTTTTTAACGACAATACTTAGACCCATTACTAAGGTCTTGTTTTCCAGTGTGTTACTAAAGAAATACACTACAGGTACCACTATATTGGGAATGGGCTTGTTTAAATATGTTGGCGGTTCTATTTTAATATTGTTGATTATTGCGTGTGACCCTATGTGTCTCTGGCATGCTCTGAAAGCCTGTCTTGTGAGAGAGTGTCCACCGAGTTCACCAGACCACCTAACGGGTCTGTGGAGAATATATTGGTAAGAGCTCTGTCCTATTCTTCCGGAGTTGGTGATATTCACTTACCAGCATAAGTGATTCTCAGTCTGCAATACACATAGATAAACATGATTCGATTTCTTTTGTTTTCTTTCAGCCAAACGTTGGGGTTACCCTCAGTCTAAATCAGTAGAGGCAGTTTTGCATACATCTGCTACTGGTAATATACTCCACTCATACAAGATTCAACTTATTTTCTTTTAAGGTTTATTTATTTATTTTGAGTGAGACAGAGACAGTGCAGGAGAGGGGCAGAGAGAAGAGTGGAGAGAGGAAGGGAGGGAGAGGGAGAGGGAGAACGAGAGGGAGAACAAGAGGAAGAGGGAGAGGGAGAGAGAGAGAATGAATCCCAAACAGGTTCCACACTATTAGCATGGAGCCTGATGTGGGGCTCGAACCTATGAACCATGAGATCATGACCTGGGCAGAAATCAAGAGTCAGACACTTAACGCTTATTAGGTGACTAATAAGACAGTTCATCGGGTCGCTCATATTCTGAGGTCTGGAGAATACGGACTGACCTCCAGCTAACTTAGGAAAGCATCAAGAAAAGTCTCTTAAAAGGCTGGCACCAAGAAATTGAAGTTATCCTGGGGGAACTGGCCCCATCTAGTGAAATGACCCTCATCAAGTTCCCTTTGGGTGTTGGTGCCCATAACCTTTGTGAGGACAGCAGTTGCAACTGTGGGTTAGAGAGACCCAGTTCCAAATGTGCACTATTTCAACGGAGATAAATCAATACTCAACCATTTGAAATTCTTCACACCTCCTTAAAAGAATAAAGTCTACCTTTTCTATTATTATTATTATCTACCATCACTAAAAAAAAAAAAAAGTCTTTCCGAATCAATTTAACTCATTGCTCTTAAATACTCAAACTCTATCATCACACAACCCAAAACATGCCTTTGAAATAATTTTTTTATGACTGTCAAGCATGCTAATGGCCTTCTAAAAGCAGCACACGTGGTAGTATAATGAAATTCCCTTTCAGGGATTGAAGATCGTCCAGTCTTGTCCCCTGAAAATCAAACTAGATATGATCTTCCTGTTTCGCTGGCATGCGGTGGTTTGGGGATCTTCCATATGCTAAAGTATCATAGCTCTAGTTTACACTCTTGCCCCAGTATGGTGTCCCCTTTCACCTTCAAATGTGTTTTGGTTTGGATGATGAGTTTCATGGTCATCCTGGCCATCGGTCCATGCAGGTTATGCTAGATGCCCCCTCTCTATCCGCCTTGGCCATCTATAGGTAGGGGCTCAGCTATTCCTGCACCAGTCCTGGGCAAAGCCATCTCCCCAGAGGACTTGACACCTGCACAGGACTCTGCCAAGTTCTCAAAGATTCCCTGTTTCCTTTCTCAGCGGCATTCCAGAATTTCTCCCAACTCTTCTCTATATGCCCCGGACTCCCATCCAAGGCTGAATGTCTTCATACAAGAAAGAAAGAAAATGGCAGATGGCTATTGGTCTGGAGCCTGTGAAACATGGATTTCCACTGAGACAAAGAGACACAAAAAGACCTCTGGATGCACAAAGTTTAAGACTTCAGAAGGTGTCAAGAGAGATTACCAGATACCCTTTCAGTGGAATGCTGGAGCACCACCCCCGCCCCCCCACCAAGGAAACCATCTTATCCTTTGGGGGAGGGGCCACCTTCAGTTTGAGGAGGCTGTTTTACAAGTCTGTAGAAATAGAAGCTATTGTGTCGAAAACTGATAATAACGTAAATGTTGCTTGTCCACACACAAGCAGTCTGTTTAAAATTTTTTTTAATGTTTTTATTTATTTTTGAGAGACATAGACAGTGGGAGCAGGGGAGGGTCAGAGAGAGAAGGAGGCACAGAATCCGAAGCAGACTCCAGGCTCTGAGCTAGCTGTCAGCACAGAGCCCAATGCAGGGCTCGAACCCACGAACCGTGAGATCATGACCTGAGCCGAAGCCGAACGCTTAACCGACTGAGCCACCCAGGCGCCCCACAAGCAGTCTGTCTAAAGAAGAGCAAATTTCCCTTCCTTTTTGTGGAAAAATCCAGAATCCACCTATCTGCATATTTATGTCAGCCTTCCTAATCTATAAAAGTAGAGTACTTCGAATTCTCCTTTGAAGCAATTATAAAACTTTATTGGTCTCTCATTAATGAGTTAAGTAAAATCTTTGGCAGGTGTTCATTTTATATCTGTATGGAAGTCATGGTTTTACCTTTTTTTTGGAAAATTATCCCTCAACACCTGGTTACCTGCTGGAAACAAATCAGCAGATAGAGGAAAATAAAGGGAGAAGACGACACAAGTTAATGGCTCAATAAAACACCATGTTGCACCTGCTCCTTCTTCCCCCTTTCCAGTCACACGTACCATTCAGGGATGACGGTGACATCTGCATGAGAAAGCTTTGAACCTGAAACTTAAATTATATCTCTTCACTTCTAGATTTTCTTTTAAGGTTCTTGAGGCTAATTCTTATACTTTAAACTCTGAACACAGCTCTCTGCAAATCTATGGATTCCTCCCTTGGTGGTTGACATTAGCATTCTCCCCAGAGAGTAATTGTGAAGACCATTTTTGTTCGTTTTGCATTAAAATGACAGAATTGAATAGAATTTGCATATGCATTCATCTGCCATGCTTGAACTAAAATATTACCCTTCAAAATCCCAATTCAACCAATTTTGAGTAGCTGTCCAAAAATCCATGACTGAGGCTGTCAGTTCTCTTCTCAAATCAGATCCAAGGCTCCCCCCACAGAGGAGGTTCTAACCCACTTATCTTGATGCATTCAAAGTCCAGCATCTGGCTTGGGCTCCCCTGTGACACAGCACTGTCCGTGGCACACAGAAGTTATGCAAAGGATGTATCGTTTCCAAACCTAACAGGTGATTTTTGTGTCCTCTCCACCATGTTGCGCTCTCCACTATGTTAGTCCCTGTCTCTGCCTTCTGAACTTTTATTCACTTTGCAAACTGAGCTCTGAGCTGTGATTTACCTGACCATCTTTGTCATCCTTTCCCTCCCCCACAAAACTTACTTTTAATCTCATAACACTGTAGCCATATCAGGCATACAATGCTTGGTCATAGTTAGGGATGGCTACAACACTTGCAGGACCACAGTGGAAAAGAAAAATGTGGGGCCCCTTGTTCAAAATTATTAAGACTGTGCGGCAGGTCTAGCAGGGTACTAAGAATTCTGACTTTAACTTCCCCCTCTCAAACGCTGCCAAAGTTTGGAAGACACTGTTCTTTCTTACCGGAGCAAGCAATGAACTAAGTTTTGTCTCATCAGCACGTTGTACTTGTTCCCCGGGAAACCAGCTATTGATAAGCTGCCCCTTCCTTTGGGAAGTTTTGCAGGTTAGTCCCAAGAGTAGAAATCACTTCAAGGAAATCTTAAGAGTTTTCTTAGATCCCAGCTATAATCACGCATCACAGTGTTTCTTGGAGTTGAGTTATTCGTGAGCATATCCGAACTAGGCTGGGCACTCTGAGTGCAGAAGACCCATATCATAAGTTTGTACCCTCATCAGTATGTCTGACCTATATTGGGCACTTAATACTGAAATAGGGAAGGAAGCTTAAGAAGCAATGAAGAGAAATAATACGTCACGGTAATAAAGAGCTATTAAAAAAAATTGTGCTTCACTGGAAAACATTGTATTGTCTACAGCAAATATATCTGGGTTACCTGATTCTGAATCTATGGGACTTATTTACAGATGTGTAAGTTGAAGATAATAAATAGTAGTTGAAAATAACTCCCATGTATAGACATGAAAACTATGTCCAGTAAACGTCCAATGACCTCCTAATGCAGAAAAATCTAGTGTGACCTCCATTTGCACCCTTATTTCTAATTCCTGATCTATAAATGCCTGGAATTTCTATTTTCCTTTAAATCAGTTATAACATCTGCCTGGTTTCCTCATTTAATTAATGAGCTCAATCAAGTTTTTAATATGCATACTTTCTTGTCTGTATGAAAATCATGATTGTATCTTTTAAAATTATTGTTTAACATGGAATCAAACAAAACAAAACTGAACTTGTGGAAACAAAGAACAGATTGGCGGTTGCCAGAGTGGGAGTTGGGGCTGGGGGAAATGGCTGAAGGTGGTCAGAAAATACAAACTTCCAGGTATAAAATAAGTAAGTTCTGGGAGGTACCATACAGCATACTCACTGTAGTTAACAGCGCCATACCGTATATTTGAAAGTTGCTAAGAAAGTAAATCTTAAAAGTTCTCATCACAAGAAAAGAAATGTAACTAAGTGAGGTGATGGATATTACTAGGGTAACTAACCTTACCATGGGGATCATTTCACAATATGTACACAGATCAAATAGTTATGATGTTGGACACCTTAGGACATACAGTGTTGTATGTCAATTATAGCTCCATAAAAACATAAAATAAAACTATCCTTTAAAAAGGTCTAATTCTGTTACAACAAATATTATTTGGGTTTTTTAAATTTTACTTTTTTTGAGAGAGAGAGAGAGAGAGAGAGAGAGAGAGAGAGAGAGAGAGAGAGAGAGAGAGAGAAAGAGAGAGAGAGAAAATCCCAAGCAGGCTCCATGCTGTCAGCACAGAACCCAATGCGGGGCTCCATCCCACGAACTGCGAGATCATGACTTGAGCCGAGATCAAGAGTCAGATGTGTAACCCACTGAGCCACCCAGGTGCCCCAACAAATGTTATTTGGGTTGTTATAGGAAAGAAAGAAGGGATGGAGGAAGGAGAAAGTTCTGGATGGTCTCTCTACACATCCCCTCAGGTTGACTAAACTTGAGTCATTTCTTTTCAAACACAGTCCCCCTCAAACACCTCCTACCTTTTTAAGAGAATTTACTTTAGAACACTTGCAATTATAAATTCTGTGTCTGTCCCTTTGAGATGTGAATCATCTCCCAGCCCCTTGCCAGTTTTACATGCCAGGAATGGCTTTCCCAAGAACCTGGAAGCCATCCCTTTGAAATGCAACTATTGAGAATGAGGGGCTGAGTGGGATAAAGCAGTCACAGAAGGAGGGGTCTAGGACAGTCAAAAAGCCACAGCAGCAGAGGTGGTTGCCATGGGCTGGGGGGAGGGGGGTAGAGAAGTAGAGGGCTGCTGTTCACCAAGTATGAAGTTTCAGTTACATAAGATGAGTAGCTTCCGCAGGTCTGATGTGCAACGTTTTGCCTATGGTTAGCAATGCTCTGTTACACACTTAAAGTTTTAGGATATCTCATATTAATTGTTCTTGCCAGAATTAAGGAAGGAAGGGAGGGAGGGAGGGAGGGAAGGATGGAAGGAAGGAAGGAGGAAAAGAGAAAGGAAGGAAGGAAAGGGAAAGGAAGGATGGAAGGAGGGAGGGAGAAAGGAAGGAACAGAAGAGGGGAGGGAGGAAGGGAGGGAGGAAGGGAGGAAAGGAGGGAGGAAGAGAGGGAGGGAAGGAAGGAAGGAAGGAAGGAAGGAAGGAAGAAGGAAGGAAGGGCCCCTATCTCCCAGTCTCTGTGGGACAGTAGGAGCCTACCTGGATAAGCATCAACCAGCAAACACAGATGGCCCCATCCCACTGGCCAACCTCCCCCTAAATGCACCACGGGTTCACCCCGGCTCGTACAAACTCTCCTTCCTCCCGTTTCAATGGAACTGGGTTCCTTCTCTATGCCCTATCACAGCAGTCTTGAATAAACTCTCCCTTTGCCTGTTTACCTCATCTCAGGGCACCTTTTCTTTGACAAGGAAGGGAAGAAGGAAATTGAAAAACAAGAAAAAAAAAATCCCCAGCCACAAAATCCCACTTCCGTTTTACAGAAGAAAATCGTACATTACAGTGAGTTTAGTGAATTTGCCAGCTGGGGATCTATACCCAGATCTTCTGGCCTATGGGGTTTTTCTTTTTCTTTCTTTTTTTTTCCCCCCTCTTTCCCATGCCTGACTCTGCTCTGCAGAACAGACTGAGTGAAAAAATACCAACTTGCGACAGAAGCTCCCCATGTTTCAGTGTGTTTTATCCCAACAGCACTCCCCCAGGCCAGGTGTCTGTGGCCTTGGCTGACAGGAGTGCCAAGGGCCGTACAACAGCTTCCCTTTGCCTCGGTGTTCTGTATGTCCAGAGGCAGGCGGAGGATGAACATCCTGGGTTGTCACTGACGGTCACAGATCTGCTGTGCCAGGGAGCCCTTCGGGGTTTGTGTCCTGGCCACGTGCAGAGCCGAACTGCGCATCAAAAAGGGGACAGCGGTTGCAAGAGGCTCCATAAAACATTTATTCGATATTAGCTTGCCGGGAGGATTCCCATTAAGGAATGGGACAGGAAGTGCTCTGGCTCCAAAAGAAAGAAAAATAGGTGCGTGCATGCAAACATGAGGAGTCAATTAAACTCTCTGAATTTTTAAAATATGAAAGATGTGCGCAGAGCTGGAAATTAGAAACACCGTTACTTTTGTAATCACTGAGGGAAGAAAACCAATGATGAAGTCAGCCCTTTGAAGATGAAATTATCTGAACTTAGTTTTAGCTCCACGAGGAGATAGGATGACAGGCATTTTATGGGTGGAAACTAACCTAAGGATTCCAGATACGGTGAAATTCAACTGGGGATAAACTATTTTTTAAAGAAAGTAATGTTGGGGAGAAAAATAAGTTATTTTTATTTAGGTGGAAGAAGATTTATTTATTCATTTAATCAACATGCATTAAGGGATTTGGTGCTAGGATAGAATATTTTTTAAAAAGATGCTGTTTTATAGTGCAGCACAAAAGATAGCCATTAATAAAACTTAGCACACGAATAAATATTTAAACACACACCAATATAAGTCACTGCAAAAAAAGAATTTGTCTCTTTGATGGTACACAACAACACGGAATTTATCTCTAACTCAGGCTTCCTGGAGAAGTGACTTTTAGGTGAAGATCATAAGGACACTACTAGTTTAGCAGGTGGAGGAATGAGGGTCGGGGACAAGGCTGGCAGTAAGGTACGGATGTTAAAAAATAAAGTCAGAGAACTTGGGAGTTGCTAGAGCAAACGGTGGTTAGTAGACAGATTAAGGATTTTGATCTGTGGCCTGAGAGCAACAGGAAGTCACGGCAATAGTTTCCAAAAGGCTGCCTTTTGAAAAGATCACTGTGGCTGAAGTTGGAAGGCGGGCTCACATGTGCACAGGACAGAGCATGCTGAGTGACAGCAAGGGGAGTCAGGAGTTCGTGACCCATCGGTCAGGTGAGAGATGCTGGCAGTGTAGACAGACTAGCAGCGAGGGGTACAGTGAGAAATTAACAGAGTGCGGTAATACTGGGCGAACTCAAACCAGGAATGAGAAGCGACCAAAGCAAAGCAGATCAGAGGCCCTGCAGAAAACTGCACGAGCAATCCGCATGCGTGGCCACGTGGCATTGTGTTTCAGCGGGCCTCGTCTAAGGATCACGTCCCCCATTTTTAGGGAGTGATTACTGAAGAGCCAGTTAATCCTAGCCCATTTCTCCCATATTACAAAATCATTCTTTTAAAAAAATTTTTTTTATGTTTATTATTGATATAAAGAGAAACAAAGCATTAGTGGAGAAGGGGCAGAGAGAGGGAGACACAGAATCTGAAGCAGGCTCCAGGCTCTGAGCTGTCGGCACAGAGCCCGACGCGGGGCTCGAACCCACGAACTGTGAGATCATGACCCGAGGTGAAGTCGGACGCTTAACCGACTGAGCCCCCAGGCGCCCCACAAAATCAATCTTTAAGGAAGACCAGAAAATGCATTTGTTGTCTGTGACTGTTCATCTCAGAATACTTTAATTGTCATTAAAACCATGTAAACAAAGCCTTTTGTTATGGACAGTACAATGAGGCACAGACTGGGCTTGACTTATCCTGTGGAATTTTCCACTGCAAAGGTACTCAAAGCAGTGATTCATATTTGCAGCAGCAAAATGAAGGTATGAGCGTTTCATTAACTGCCATGACACAGGTTAAAGCTCAGCATTCTGTTGATCAAGGGGTAGAAACTGCTCGGGTCCCAGGGGCGCTGGAGTGGCTCAGTCAGTTGAGTGTCCGACTCTTGACTTCAGCTCAGGTCCGTGGGATCAAGCCCCACATTGGGCTCTGGGCTGAGCATGGCGGCTGCTTAGGATTCTCTCTCCCTCTGCCCTTCTCCCCGCTTGTGCTCTCTCTCTCAAATAAAATTAAAAATTAAAAAGAAAATTTCCCTACTTCCGGGATCTTGTACTTCAACCACGCAAAATAAAATTGTGCACTGTTGACTCAGGTGTGGGACTTTTTTTCAGAAAGAAAAAAAGAGCTGTTTCAGCCGAGAATCTGAGCACTGTCTGCTGTAAGTGGCAACTGAGTGCCACTACTGTCTACCAGTCTCGGTTGAGCTAACAAGTCTAAGGCTAGTAGGTTTTAAACTGTAGCTTGGGAGTCATTTGCCAGACACCCCAAGCCCAGATCCGAGATGGGGCCCAGGAGCCTTTTACAAGCCTCAGCTGAATCCAGGGAAATACCAGATGGTTCAAATAGGAAGAGTGACTCTGGATGAAATATAATACTTAGGATCATATCGAGCGCCTCCGAAAACTGGATCCGCTGTAAGGGGTGTACAATTGTTTGTAATCTTCTCACAGAGTTGCTGTAACTCATCTTTCCACAGATGAAGCATTCTCTGAGTCCTCTGCTGCGTTTCCTTTAAAATTCCACACACGACTCCATACACACCACTGACTTAACATATTCTCCTCCACACACTTTAACCAGTTGTTGATGCATTTCTGCATAGAAACATTTTTCTTTGAATAAAACCAACACTGCAGGGACCATGGGTTTAGGAAGAGAGTTATTTTTAACTATGAGAATTTCAAAATGGCAGCTAGAGTCTAGTAATTCCCATTTTGCTTCTGGTAGACGGAAGGGACTGGGTCCTGCCCACGGCCCCCAAACAGTTGGGGTAATGTTCTCTCAAGAGTGACAAAGTGGAAACCCATATAATTGATGAGATTAATCAGTTTGTGAAATCTCAGTAAATGCATGCTAATCTAGTTAAATTTCTTAGAAATTATGTTTTTTTACCCTAAAAGGAGATAACATAGACCAGTGGTTAAAAACATGGTCCAGAAGGCAAAGCATGGAGACTCTTAATTACAGAGAACAAACAGGGTTGCTGGTGGGGTGGAGGCGGGGGCTAAATGGGCGATGGACGTGAAGGAAGGCCCTTGTTGGGATGAGCCCTGGTGTTGCGTGTAAGTGATGAGTCACTGAATTCTATTCCTGAAACCATTACTACACTATATGTTAACTAGCTTGGATTTAAATAAATTTTTTTTAAATACTGCCAAACAAAGAAAGTAATACTAAGGAAATAATGACAAAGATGTATATTTTATTTCATTATAGCTTTGTATGTAATAATTAAAATGGCTAAGTCTCTATATTCATAAATAGTTGAATGTGTAATTAAATTCACTTATAAGTTATATTACAACTATACACACACACACACACACACTGACACATGTAGAAAATCACATTATAATGAAAATTTACATATGATGATGTGAATTTCCATTGATGGCATAGAAAGATATGTCAAAAGCAGTTTGTCAGTGTGTTAGATTCCAGTTGTTACATACTGTGATCCAATTTTGTGATATATTCATGCATTAAAATGAATTGAGGTAGACAAAAAAAAAAGCATATTAAAAAAAACATTCCCCAAACCCACATGGTCCACACCCTAGCCACTGGCTGGGTAGCTGTGGGCACTTTACAACCTCTTAAGCTTTACATCTTTTATTAATAAAATATAAAAGTAGCAGAAATTACATCTGAAAACATGTCTGTGAAGATAAAATGAGACACTCAATATAATATACTTAGATGCTGTAAATGTCATTTGATTGTTTGGTATTTTTACTGTTTTATATTGTTTTGACTCAAAGGTTAATAGTATTTAAAAACAATTATCTTCCCTATATACTCATGTTAACCAGTCAAAGTTTATTATGGAGGAGATTATATTTACATATCAAATATCTAGGAATAAATTTTTAAAGTCCACGGCTATAAGAAGAAAGCATAAAGCTTTACTGAAATCCAATACTGCAAATTTATCAAATCTCCCAAAATTAATAATTAATCTCACCGATCTCAATTCCATAGAGTTCCCCGAAAGCCCCACGCTATGTGTTCTAGAATTAAAGAGCTTGATCCTAGATTTTATCTGGAAGAGCAAATTCAGGAGAAGCACCAAAATTATTATGAAAAGAAAGAGAAAAGACTTACCTGCCAGAATCACTATAAACTATGTAACAGCCCCAGTATTTTAGTAGTGTGGTAAACGATGCAGAAAAACATATATAAATATTTCAATTTAAGCTAGCTTAATAAGAGGTTCTCATTTGCACATAAACTAAACAAAAATGACTACTATAAGGGTGATAAATATTTAGTCCCCAAATACTGATGTCATGAAACTATCCTATAGAAATATGCCTCGAGATGCATTAAAATATTTACAAGCATATTCATTATGACATTATTTGTCATAGTAAAAAGCTGGACAAATCTCAATGCCTGTGGATAAGTTATATCTGAGCCCAAACAGCCGAAGGCCCCGTCTAACTGGACATTACTGTACGTCAATGAAATCTCTTTCTAAACCTTTAACACCTAACGAAGATTGACACTAAGGAATTCTTGTGATGAGGAGAAGGATAATAAATATTTATTGAGGGCTTCCTGGGTACCAGACATTTTCCTTATTTTTCACGACCTCATTTATCTATCACAAAAATCCCATGGAGTAGACCTGATGGCACCATTAGAATTCTTAGTTTGCAGATGAGGAAAATCTCAGAAAGATAAAGCACTTGCTGAACGTCGGCCAGCCAGGACTCAGGCGAAAGTCAGCCTAACATCAAAGCAACACTCTGCAATGCTTCTTGACCATAAAGAAAAACAGTCTATCATAAAAAGCACTGAGGAAACTTCTTAGCTTAGATCTTACATAACCCTCATACATCAGAGGTGGATGTTTTATTAAAACCCGCTGAGTTTTGACCTCTAGAGATGGTACTGTTTCTTATAGTCTTTGGTCACCATTTTTATTCAATCCTGTGGAGGAAATACAATCTACAATGTCCATTTCTCTTGAGAGGCACATGTTACCTACAGAAAATGTTTGGTATTTAAACTTTGCTATCTTGTTTTATTAGTGGGTTTTCTATGGACATATTTGCATTTACATTTGATGTTGGCACCTTATGTTGCAACAAAGAACATGAGAAAAACATTCAAACGTGGATGATAATAGTGACAGTTAAGCTGATGACAATTATAACTGATGTTTCATTTCAAGTTCCCTTCATTCTAGAGGCAGGTTCAGAACAAAGTTAAAAGTAGAACAGGAAAAAAAAGATACATAAATGTGAAAAACATTCTTGGTTATTTTTTTTCCTTAAAATTTCATTCACTCTTCTTACATAACATGATCATCTCAAGTGTGAAATATCTAGTTTTGCTTTTTCCCATACCCTTCTTAGATCTCTTGGAGAGACAAAAGTGAATGGGTAGTAGTTTCTTATTTTACGTTTATTTATTTGTTTAGTTTCTTATTTTAATTACGGTTCATTACTAAGCCCGCTTGTTGCCTCCAAATCAAGAAACTGACTTTTCCCTTCTTCTCATGCACTGACCTGCAGAAATGTTCCCACAGTTTGTTTCTCTAATAAATCCACTACCTACAACCTATCCAGCTCTCAAAGTAAAAGCTATTTAATTATATTATGCATATTTGTTTTCTCTCAGGTTTTAATATTAGGTTACCATTTCAGGGTTTTTTCCTACAACAAGAATCAAACGTGCTGACTATGTATAAATTATGTTCTTTTAATAGTTAATTTAATTTAATCCAAAGTTATTACTAGCCTAATTAGGTTTATTTGTGTCTTGGCTTAAGGTCTAGAGTATAACGAACTTAAAGATTTAAACACGGTGTGGTTAATTATGCATCAAAGCTGTAGAGCAACTAGTTTTAGGTCCATTATACGCGCGCGCGCGCGCACACCCACACACACACACACACACTCACACACGTACAACATGAGGAAAAAGAACCAAAGAAAGAAATTCTTCCCACAGGAAGTGAAATCACACCTTCCTTCCTACATCTCTGTGCAGCCGTAGCTCAGGCTCTAAGACTGCGTTTGCTTACTGTCACTGTTCATAACCATTTCTGGCCAAACTATTTGTCCTTGAGGGCCGTTTGACTCTGTGCTCAACATGGATCCCCAGGGTCTATGAAATTAAGTATAAACTCTTCACTCCGGCTTTCAAGAATTCTCCAATTTGAACCCAATTTATCTGCACAGTATCATTGCTCACTACCCTATCACATGACCTTTAGCTTAATTATTGTGCCCCAAACACTCGCCTTCCCACTTCCGAGCCATATTGATACCCACAGTTTCCCAAACTGTCCCGAAAACTCCTACTCATCCTTGTTCCCCTCCATCTTAGGGGGTTATAGGAGGGACGTATGGAACAGGGAGGCAGCCAGATGGCTCTGGGTCCCAGAGAACTAGAGCGAGAACCCAGCACCCACAGGACCTAAACACAATTCCAGTGGATTGCTTGTTTGGGTCATTTGTTACCCTTGGATATCCATTTTTCAAACATGGACTTAATGGATTCCATTGCTGGCTGTAAAATATGGACTTTCTTTAGTGTCAGAGAATCTCAGAGGGAGTTAACTTCTCTTGGGTGCAGACTAGCACATATCCTTAGCTTACGCGTGGGTCCTTTGGCCACCGTTTGCTATGGCCAAACACGGGCTCAGAGAGCAGAGCCGGCAGGACTGTGTGCAGGATGGACCAGGCAGGCCAGTAACAAACACCCGTGGCACACAGGTCTTGAAGACTTGTGGACTCCTTCCTCTTGAGTCCCCTTTTATGGCTTTAAATCCCACAGGCAGATAAAAATTCTTCCTTATTTGTAAAGAAATAGAAGAGGAGGCGAGTATGAACACAGCAATAAAAATCAATAAATTACTGACAACCCAAAACAGCACAGACAGATCTCAAAAATGTTATGCTGAGCAGAAGAAGCCAGAGGAATGCGGTACATACTGAGTCCATTTATAAGTAGCCTTTGAACAGGCCAAGCTAACCTATCGCGGTAGAATTCAGAACAGCACATGTTTTCCTGGGGTCTCGAGGCTGGCCAAGAAGAATGCCATTGGAAAAGACAATTTCTGGAGATGGGGACAATGGTCCATGTCTTAGAGAGTACGAACCAGATAAATGTAGGAATTTGCCAGAGGTCATTAAGCGGGACACTTAAAATTCATACATTCCACAATAAGAATATTGCTCTTTGGTATTTAAAATGAGATTTAGAAAGTCAATATAAGTGATAGTGTTTTTCCTGTAACTATGTGAATTCTCTCATTTTCCCTGGATTTTGAGGATAAGGGGCCCACTACATTGGAGACACCTCTGCAGTCGGAATACCTGGATCCAGACCCTGGTTTGACTGCTTCCTGGCTTTGTGACTTTGGACAAGTTGCCTCAGCATTTTCAGTGTGAGGCAGTTTAAAAAAATTATCATCATCATAAATACCTTACGGAATTTTGTAAACATTAAGTAAATGAGCTGACACATATCTCAGTCTTGGATCTCAGGACCTAAGAATATGGTCATAATTCGCTATGAGTATCAAACCAGATTTAAGCACCTTGGGGGGAAGACTGTGGATTCTTAGTATTTTTGTGGCTCCCAGCACACTCCCTGCGTCCTTATGCAGCCCCAGTGGGATATATGGGGGCGGGGGTGTGAACACAAGATATGGGGGGTTTCAAAATGTTGTATCAACATGTGAGAAACTCCTGAAATATCAACATGCCTTACTGGGCGTGGGGGAGTAAACATCTTAACTATTAGAAGTACATGACATTGTTCCAGAACAGAACAAACTCCCTAGGCACACCAAAGATAAAACCAGAGGGCTCAAAGGAGTCTCAGACATTCCCCTGGCAGATTCTATTGCCCCCCAGAAGTGACTTCTCCTGGGTTCAAGTTTATTCTCCACTGATTTCAGGCTGAATTCAGTGGAGAATTTTGAGAATTTTGCTGAACTCAATTGAAATAGATTATAGCTCATTCAGGGTTCACATTTGGAATAAATAACCGTTAGTTCATCTTAATGTATCATCTTGATTATACTCATCAACTTAATCTGTTACTTCCTTTCATTTCAAGTGATAACAAATAGTAACAATCCCTCTATCCATGAAGGAAAGTAAAGACAATGTTATGCACGTTGTGAGTATATTTTTTTAACTGATTTTAAAAAGAAGTGTCAAGGACAAATTGTGAGTGTAGCAAATTCATCACTGACTGGCTTATGTAGACTGACTATTTAGTAACACTTGGTGATCAACAGATGTGACCCATAGTCAATGTCGTGGGAATGCTGAGGCCCAGTGAACACGTTGGGGAGAATAGGGTATTGAAGACCAGCTGATTCTTTGCGCTCACTGTCAGAATTCACCCTGGTTTAACTTGTTTTCAAATACTGTACCCATTGTACATGCAAATTCCCTGCCGTAATCTGCAAAACAACTTCTAAAAATACTCAGGAAAGTCTATATTCAATAAGAGATGATTTTAGGGAATATTTCTCCTCGGGAATGAGTTTAAGACCTAAGCTCGTTGAGAAATTCTTATTTCATATGAATAGCAACTACCAAGGTGTGAAGACTAGAGAAAGAAACAGCCTTTGGGTTAGCTTAGCATCTACGCTTCCTGAATGCTGATATAAGAGGTCAGAATGGGCATCTGCTTAAACACCCTGGATTGCTGTGTGTTCACTTCCAAATCACAGGGACACTCATTCATATCTTGGGTGATCATTCTTCAGGACCATCTGCTTCATGGTTGTTGAATTTCTGGGTCGTGCACATAGATCCTTTATTCTGCAGCATCTTTTGGGCTCCTGGACTTAATTCAGTGTGTGTGTGTGTGTGTGTGTGTGTGTGTGTGTGTGTTTAGGTTTCCCCACATCCACAAGCAATTCATGGATACAGCAGGTTATCTGAGAATTCAACTCAGTTGGTCCACTATCTATCCTGGACAGCATCAGATCCCACAGGCTAAGGGCTCAGCCCCAGAAGATTGCCTTTGGCTTCAGAATCTCATCACAAGCCCCATATTGTACCTGCAATTCTGACCCATGAGCTACAAATTGGAGGTTTCAATGACCACCTCCAACTGAGAATGCCAACTCCAAGTCCAGGTTGTCATCTGTACCTCTGAGGCACTGGCTAGAAATCAGAGGTTCCCGTGACTCCCTCCCTGGGCTCGATTAATTTGCTAGACTCTCTCACAGATCTCAGGCACCCCACTTACTCACCAGACTACCAATTTATTACAAAGCATATTAAAGAATACAAATCAATAGTCAGGTGAAGAGATACATAGGACAAGGTCCCGAACGAAGGAGCTTCTGTCCTTATGGGGCATGGGCTCAGGCATAGTGGCACGTGGAAGCTCTCCCAACCCTTTCCTTCTGGTTTTTTATGGAGGCTTCATTTCAGAGGCATGATTGATTAACTCATGGGACATTGGCAGTTGACACCCTCCAGCTGCTCTCCCTGCCCAGTAAGTCAGGGAGTGAGACTGAAAGTTCCAACCCTCTCTTCATGGCTGGCTCCCCTGGCAACCAGCCCCCATCCTTAGGTGCTCTGTGAAAGTCACCTCATCAGTATAAACCCAGTTGTGGTAGAAAGGGGCTTGTTATGAATAATAGACACCCATTTCACCTTTATGACTCTGAAGTGTTTTCAGAAACTGAGGACAAGAGACCACACAAAAGGGGCTCCGTGGCTCTTATGCCAGGGAAATTCCAGGGGCTTAGGGAGCTGTAAGCCGGGAACCATGGGTGAAGACCAAATACATATGAGAAATATACTTGATCATCTGAATGACCAAATACATGTATTTCATAACCCCCCCATATCACAGAGCACAACTGTTTGTTTCCATACCCAGCCCCACCTCCATGCCTAGCCGTTCTTTTCAGACTTCCCACATCATTTATTCTTTCTGCACATGTTCACTGTGCACATGTTCACGCTATCTATAGCGTCTGGGTTGTCACAACTTGGGGAAGGGACTCGGGGAAGAGGTCAGCATCCAGTAGGTAAAGACCGGGAAGAAGCCTAAATCTCCCACAATGCACGAGACAAGCACCAAGCAAGGATTATCTAATTAACAATGTCAATAGTGCCAAGGACGAGAAACCCTGGTCAAGGAGGAGAAAGCTGGGGCTTTGCTGAGTTTCCACGACAGGTTATAGGCCTCCTTCTGTGCCTGCTTCACTGAAAAGAATTCTTAAGTCGTGGGAGGTAAGAGCACCGTATAACCTTTGAGTCCCTAAAAGCTTAACAACGAATAGCCTACTGTTGGCCAGAAGCCTTATCGATGACATAAACAGTTGGTGAGCACATGTTCTGTGTGTTATATCCATTAGATACTGGATTCTCACAATGAAGTAAGCCAGAGAAAAGAAATGTCATTAAGAAAATCATAAGAAGAAACAATACATTTATAGTACTCTACCGTATTTATTACAAGGAATCCGTATAGAAGGGGTTCTGCACAGTTCAAACCCATATTGCTCAAGGATCCACTGGTGTATTCAGGCTGAAACTGCTTTCATTTTAAAACCACCCTGGAGCAAAGTTGTGGGTAGGACTTACAGGTTTTTCCTAGCTCCAACCAGGGATGACTACCGACAAGTATCTTAAAAAAAAAAAAAAAATTGACCAAACTGTCTTAGATCAATTTGCATGAGCTCCCACAAATCATCCTTTACTCTCTCAGACACTGCCATGCTCTGTGTTACGTTGTCATTTCTTTAAATAGCTAAATGCAGAGAAGGAAAAAAGTTGGGAGTTGAGGTTGCACTGTGTGATACAGTGCGATCATGGGCCGTCTCCCCAGGACTCAATTGTAAATGCTTGAATATTACATTTTCTTATTTTATAGAGCCCTAAATTACACATAGAAATAATTCCAAGTGCTGTATTTAACTTTAATCTGATTATTTTAAAAGTAGCATACCAATTGCTTAAATTAAACAGATATTTTATCAACTGGGTTTCCTACTAATTATGCTGTTGCTCTTAATTACTATAGCATCTGTTCCAATTTCTATGAAACAACGGACAGGTTTGTTTGCATGTTTTTATTTTTAGAATGCACTTACGTCCTATAAAATAAGTATTTTATCTTGAAAAGGCAAATTTATGGATTCTATAGATCTAAATTTAAGTGCATCAAGTCTTTTAAACTCAATGACTGGCATATGATCTGTGTAAAAACCACCCATCAAAGCCACAGAGCTTATTTAATTATTTACAAGTGTTTCTCTGTAGCAGCTGATTTGGGGACTTGTCTTTGCTTCTTTATTTTGCAGGAAAGTGTGGACATTAAGCTAATTGGAGCCAACGTTCATTACATTGTGAGACCAGCAGATTTGTAAGCTCCTGGAATATTAATGACGGAAAGGCCTTATAAATAATCTAGCTTAGTTCTTCCATTGTACAGTCAGGGAAACTGAGGCTCAGAGATGGGACATGTTTTGGACCCAGCATGACAGTGAAGGCATGGTAAGGCTAGAAAGTCTCCCCAAAATGTGCCACTTTGACACATGGGCTCTTGTGAGCTGAAGGCAGGCTCAAAAGGGACTGCTGACCCTTCCTTAACTACCTAGAAGAATCTAAATTCAGGGTCTGTCTCAGAATAAGAGTTATTACTAGAGACAACTTTTACCTGAATGACTCATCTGTGTGGCAAGGCAAACACGTAATTATCAAACATCTGCACTTCTTCTTACTGCCTGCGAATTGCTCTCCTCCCCTTTGAAGCCCCAGGCCCTTATCCCGACCCTTAACTTGGGATGCCAATTATACCTCATTTTACCTTCCTGTCTTTAAACATCTCATGTCTGTGGGGTTCCTGGATGTAGGAAATTAAATGTGATTTTCTCCTGCTCATGTGTCTCATGTCATTTTCATTCTTAGGCCACCCAGAAGAACATTTGAAGGTAAAATTTTTTTTCCTCCTCCACAGCTACAAATCTCTGAGGTAGGCAGAATCCTAAGCTGGCGCCCAAGAATCATGCTTTTGTCTGATCCTCTCCCCTCTGAACATGATATGGGATCATCCCTTTGATTAAGTTCTGATCTATGGCAAAGATATAAAGATTTTGGAGATAAAATTTTACTTCTTTATTTTTTTATGTTTTCACTTATTTTGGGGGGGGTGGGAGAGCCCACCTGAGCTGGGGAGGGGCAGAGAGGGAGGGAGAGAGAGAATCCCCAGCAGGCTCTGCACGGACACTGCACAGCCCAATGCAGGGCTCAATCTCACGAAGTGCAAGATCCCACGAACCCGAGCCAAAATCAAGAAGGGGGCACTTAACTGACTTAGCCACCAGGCACCCCTGGAAATATAATTTAAAATTCTAATCAGTTGACTTTAATGAAAAGGGAAATTATCCTGGGTGGGCTTGACCTAATAAGAATCTCTTTCAGAAAGTGTTTAGAGTCAAAGCAATAGCTTCCCTTGTTGGCCTTGAGGAAGAAAACTAGCATTCTGTAAAGAAGGCACGTGGCAGGAACAGTGGGTAGCCTCTAGTAGTTGTGGGCTTCAGTATTGCAAATACAAGGAATTAAACTCTTCCATGAGCCAGTGAGTTTGGAGGAGGACCCGGAGCCTCAGATAAGAAGGCAGCCATAGTCAACATCTTGATTTCCGCCCGGTGAGACCCTGAATAGAGGGGCAAGCTAAGGTGTACCCAGACGCCTGATTCACAGAAACTGTAAGGTTTTTAAAAAATGGGTGTACTTTTAAGCCACTAAGTTTGCAGTAAGCCATGCATCATAAAAAAAATTAACAGAATGACCTTGTTCTATGATTTTTCCACACTTAGTACTTCCTCCCCTCTCTCTTTGACCCAGACCATTCTTAGATTCTTTGACAGGGATGAGATGGATATTTCAGGAACAAATTGATAGAGACGAGCCAATAGGTTTCATGCATGTGTCTTTCCTCCTTTAAAACATCCAGCTAGTTGATGCTGCACCCAGCCCTCATCTGGGGATTCAGGTGGGATCCTCAATAATCTTAAGGCCTAGTGCTGACGGCTCTTTTGGTCTACAGAGCATCAACAAGAGAATAAGTACGATGAATTAAAACAAGCAAATAAATTTAAATCCATGACATTATATGGATTCTAAAGACAAATATCAAACAAACAAAAATCTTCATTGTTCATCTTTGCAGGGATTTAGGGGACCAATTCATTAAAGATTGGTAAGTGTAAGGAATGCAGGAAGCATTTGCCCTGCTTTTCTTATGTGGACTGGATCTCAGAGGAACCAGATAACTGATGAGGAACCCTGCTTCTCTCATATGGACTGGGCCTCAGAGAACCCTCAGAGAATTGATGAGGAAATTTCTATTTCTAAAATAATTCTAGTGAATGAAGAAAGGATGATAGAATTCACACATCGCTGTTTTTAAAACTCCAGTAAACTCATGGAGTAGACAATGATCATCAATGGCTATGAAAAGGGGAAATACAGACAATTATGTATCTTCTGAAGATCAGAACGCCGCCTATGAAGCCAATGTGCCAGAAATTGAATATGCAAAGGAACAAGGTTCTAGAGAGCTACCAATCTGCAGCAAATGCTGGGGGCTGACGGACATGCTAAAGCCACCGTGGAAATGCACTGAAGAGCAATGCTCACACAGTGAGTGTGATGTCGTAAATAATATGAACTCCTTAAAAAATGACTTGCAAGGAATAGAAATAGAGATGGTGAAAGAACGCATACATTAAAAGATACTTAAGAGAAATATCAATACTTGCAATGTGTAAATCGTAGTTGGATGTTGATTTGAAGCAAATGTACACACACACACACACACACACACACACATTCACACACATAATACAACTGGGAAACTCTGAATACTGGATATTGATGATATAAATTAATGAGTTTTTTAGGTATTCGTGGTTATTTTTGGAAACAGGGTCCTTAACTTTTAGAGACATTGTTAGTAATGTAATGATAGGATGTCATGGGGTTTACCTCAAAATAAATGAGATGAGAGGCAGGGAATGTGGCTTGGGTTATGAGGAAACATGATTGATTCTGAGTTGAAAAATGTTACTGGATGGGGGCACAGGGCTGCATTATATTTTTTCTATGTTTGTATATTTGAAATTATCTATAATAGAAAGATTTTTTTAAAGCAAATGATGTCATTCTGTACTTAAAATATCAGTGGATTTTCACCAGTGACCAAAATCCTGCTGTAACCTACAAGGTTTTGAAGGAACTTGCTTTACCAGTTCACCCTCAGTAGAGCCACACCTTCCTTCTCTCTACGCTTCATCCATAAGGCCATTCACTTCCCCAATGTCTCAGGGCCTTTAGATGCACTCCCTTTGGTCAGAAATGATCCTTTCTACCTTATTTTTCCAGCCAAGCCAAAGAAGTCTTTTAAACAATTTCAGAGCACCATGTACATCTCCATCAAGCCATTTATAATGGTAGTAATTGCATTTACATTTGGTTGAGGATTTTATTACCATGTAACCCTCAGTCGGGAAATGGGGTGGTTTTCTTTCAGGATCTTACTCATAAGAAGGTGCTTAAAATAGTGAAGTGTCAAAAGAATGGAATAAATAAAATTACTCAGTGACATCCAACCAATTGCTGCTAAGTAATTTATGTGTAAAGTGATGTTGAAGAGTACACATAAATAAAAAAAGAGAAGGAGAGAGCAGATGATAATGCCGATAATGTATCTTTTCCTCGAGTCTTTAAAGATGGATACTCCCCTCTGGAGCCAGCACACCAGTCTCCTCGGTTGCTCCAGGACAAGAAAAGAAATTAAGTGAGAGGATCGTATTGTCACAAGTTACACAGCAGAGAGTCTGCGACAGCCAGACTCCCAAGAGCCTGCCCTGAAATGTGGTGGCCCCATTAGGCTAAAAATGGAATCCAAGCCCACAAACATCCAATGGCTACTCATCAATGGCTGATGTTTCTTGTCCTCTGCTTGGAAGGAAACTGAAACGGATGGCAGAGTGGGGGAGGCAAGGACAGATCAGCTCTCTTGCTGGAAAGTTCTTCCTTTAAGCAAAACTGAAATTTGATCCTCTCCCATCTACTTTATTCATTACCCCTCAGATGCAATATATCCTCTAAATTTAGCTTTTCCACGTGAATCTGAATGTCTTACAATATTCTGTCATCTGTACAGAAAGAATAGGGGCGTCTCTCTGTACAGCAGGTGTATTTTGAGCACCTTCAATGAGCAAGGTTATATACTTGTGAACGAAACCACACTGGGTCCCTACTCTGAAGCAGTCATACTTGAACATATTCAATTGGCAAATAAGCCTTCCATTTGTTGATGAATAAGGTAAAGATTGCTCTAATATGCTGATGTTCAATTTTTACTGGATGCCACAAACCCATAATAAAATCCAGATGGCTTGGTTTCTGTGTGTTGAGAAGACATAGAGGAAAAAAAATCTTCTATAAAAAGTAGGATGGGATGATGGGTCACAGGAAAGAACCGTATCAATAGGAAGGTATTCCATCCCTTGTTTTTCTAAAAAATTACAAATAGCAAAACAAGGACCATTAATCTGAAAACCAGTCAAAATGTCACCATGTGATAAAGAATCTATTCCTTCCAAGGTCCCGTCACATCTTCACCCACTACTGTGCTGTACAGCTTTCAGGCTGACTAAATGTATTTTATTTTAGAGGGCATTCTGTTTAAAGCACCGGAAGCCTATGAACATAATCCATCCAATTGGGAGCCATTTTAATAACATAGTAATATTTAGCAGTGATAACAATACAATACAGTGAGGGCACTCATACACTGCTGGTGCTGGTCAACATTAGCAGCTCGTTCTGGTACATGTATTGACAGGTATCAAATGCTGCAAGATCGTGTTGACCTTTATCTCCTTACCCCAACATGTAGGAATCTATTCTTATTAAACCGGGAGAGAGGAAGACAAAGACATACGTACGTACAATGACATTCAGCCTATGTGCCAAAGACCAGAAGACCAGGGAAATAAATGCTGATGTACCCCTGTGATGTCATATTATACAGCCATGAAAATAAGGCTGACCTCAAATAATATTTATTGGCATGGGGAAATAATTTTTACATAACACCAAAAAAAAAAAAAAAGAAAAGAAAGCAAGGCTCAAAATACAATGTACTCTGAATACTATGATGTTATATCGATACAAAAAGAATTTTAAATGTACTCATATATTTATAGAAAATTTACCAAGAAATTAGCAGAGGTATTATCTGAGCAGTGTACGTCTTTTTCTTTTACATTGTTCTTTTATTTTTTCCCAACATTGCTGTAATGGGCTTTGATTGCTTTTTATAATCAGACCGAAAAATAAAAATTATCAAATGAAAACTGGAAAATATAGCATGGGATATATAACTCTCTATTAATGAGAAAACCAACTTAATAATAACGTTGTAATAATGAGTAAGCGAACTTAGAGTATCTCATTTTTAACCATTGTAGATAATTGGAATCCTTTTTATATGCATTTGTTTATCTGCCACCTACTTACCAAAGAGATTTCAGGCATTTAATTGGGAATTCACTCGAGCTGGGTTTATTTCTAGGCACGATCCTTTAATTTTAGCTAAACTCTTAAGTGGAAAAAGCTCTCAGGCATATAATTTGCCTACGATGTACTAGTTCTCAGAGTCCCAAGCTAAAAGGCAATGGATGGCCATTTCAATCGACAAATTGTTTGAAAAAAATAGTAATGACCTAACAGAAGACATGTCAAATACTCAAAAACAGCTCATCAGCGTCTATCTATCCATTACATCGCCCACTCATCCTCTCAAGAAGCACTGGTCTGGCATCTGCTGTGTGCCAGGCAGTGTGCTAAGGCTGGAAGAGCATAGGGATCCGAGCTCTCAAAAAATTATTTGTGCTGAACTGTGCAAGTCTTATGAATTATGCAGAAGATAAAGAAAATGCACCTGTTCTTTCCAAAAGAAACATGTCAAGGGGCACCGGGGTGGTCAGTCAGCTGGGCATCCAACTCTTGATTCCAGCTCAGGTCATGATCGCAGGGTCAGGGGATTGAGCCCTGTGTCAGGCTCCATGCTGAGTGTGGAGCCTCGTTAGGATTCTCTCTCATTCTCTCTTAAATTAAAAAAAAAAAAAACTTTTTAAAGAACATCCAGATTGGGGCGCCTGGGTGGCTCAGTCAGATGAGCGTCCAGCTTCGGCTCAGGTCATGATCTCACGGTTTGTGAGTTCAAGCCCCACGTCAGGCTCTGTGCTGACAGCTCAGAGCCTGGAGCCTGTTTCAGATTCTGTACCTCCCTCTCTCTCTGACCCTCCCCTGCTTGTGCTGTCTCTCTCTGTCTCTCAAAAGTAAAAATTAAAAAATTAAAAAAAAGAATCTCCAGATTTATAAGAAGTTGAATGAGCAACAATACAACAAAAACAAAAATAAAACACCTCTCAATCAAGTGGAGCATATGGTCACATGACCAGAAAACCTTGATTTAAAACAGAATAAACTATACATTCTCCATTATTAAAATAAATCTTATCACAAATAATGCCCAGTGAATGGCCAACGGTCACACTGACAGCTGCTGAAGGGCTATGAGTGATATTAAAACTCATACCTGGTCTAGTTCATAAGCACCAGAGCCAGCAATCCAAAGGCAACATGCACACCCAACACACACACACACACACACACACACACACACACGATGGAGTGGGTCACAACTGTTGCAGAAAACTTCTGATTGCACATAAGCCTCGATCAGCCCCCCTGACATGATATGTTGCTAAGCCAAACAACAACTTCTGGAAACGTTATCTCTTCCCCGTCAAGTGCATAGAAGCAGGTGCTGCAGCAAATACTGGAAAGGAGGAAGGAAGGAGGAAGGGAGAGAGACTAAGGAAAAGCAAACAAAGGATGCATTTCTGGAAGTTTCCAATGTCTAAGAGTAAAAACGCTCTCTAGTTTACTTTGCCGATACCCGGAAGAGGGGCTCGTTCTGCCGCCGACCAGCACCGAGCTGGCCTGTCACCTGCACACGCCACGGCCGCTGTGACGCCTCAGGCACATCCCTCCTCCCTGACCCTTGCGTTGAGCAGAGCCTATCAGACCAGGGACCCGAACACACAGCAGCAGCTGCACCTGAAGTTGTGGCACATACACGTTTTCAGACTCCATCTCAGAGCTACTGAATCAGAAACGCTGGGGGAGGGTCCCAGAATCTCTTTTAACAAACCCTCAAGGTGATCTTGATTCTCAGGAAAGTTTGAGAACCACTGGGCGAGATTCTCAGGTTGCTGAAAACTCTTCCGGGCTGAGGGCCACCATGGGGGCACCACCAGCTATAAGCTGTGACCTGGCCGCAGGGAGGGGACATGTCATATGGCTTACATATCACTTGCCATGTGTTTAGTGGGGTGCCAGCAGTTCAGTTCCTGGGTGCAGGGTCTCAGAGATCCTCACGCAGGTCCAGAGGGGCCGTGTATAAGGATGTTCACTGCATCAGTCTGTCCATTACTGGGCAGGGCAAAAGGCAAAATGTGAAGATAGGAAAGCCACATAGATGGCTCTTAAATCCCCCGTGTAAAACAAAGAAAGGTTAATTCAGAAAAAAATAACATTGATCTACCCGTGTCTACATGTGTTCTCATGTATTAGCCACCCGTATTGGATAGATGACAGATAGATCGCTATTTATATCAAGTAAAAATGCAACGCATGCTCAACAGCACTAGTTTTGCACAAACACGTGTAAACAGAAAGATTCAGCTTACACAAGTTTGAATGGGTACCTACGCGTTGAGTAGGCCAATGGGAGGGAGCTTTGGAGTGAAGTGATGAATGAATGAATGAATGAATGACACAGAAGAGCTTTATAAGGACCAGTGCTAATAACGTGTCATCAGCTGAGGGACGTGACTAATGCAGAGCCTTTAAATATGCTAAGAGTGAGAAAAGAGAGGGAGAGAGAGATCAACAGCAGGAATGAGAACAAGGGAGAAAGAGAGAGAGAGACCACACGCTTCTCGGGGCACACAGCCGGTCCACGAGAGAGCTGGAATCTGAGGACAGGCGTCTGTGTCAGAATCTGAACCCACTTACAGAGGAGATTTATTGTAGTTCAGAGGCATTAGTTAGTTTAATCCTCAGAGCAATGGAAAAAGAACAAAGCGCATATTAGGTTAAAATATCACAGCAAAGGATAACAATTGACAAAGGATATTCCCACTGTACAGATGGAAAAACTGAGGACTGGGTGTCTGGTAGATGTTTGCCAGGTTTGGGGCTATCCTCCTGCCTGGCAAGGTCCCTCATCACTTAGGTCCTGTTGGCAGGCCAGACCCCAGCTCCCACTGAGCCTAAAGTGGGCAGACATCCCCTAGCCCAGTTCTTTGGTAGGAAGCATGAGGCCCAGATACAGGCAGTCAGATGCTCCTGCTGGGGATTTTGTCTCGTGTGGAAGTACTCAAAGACGCGCCAACAGGAAAAGCATATTCTCGAGGCTGCAGCAGATTTAAGAGTCTAGCGGTGAAAATGGCAGAAAGTGTCCAAAGCTGGACTGTCAAAGTCAAGGTCCTGAGCTGATTGTTCTCTGGCATGACCGGGAGGCTCTGTTCTTGGCTGTAAGCTTTTCTTTTATTTTTAACATTTTTTTTTGAGAGACAGAGGGACAAAGCGTGAGCAGGAAAGGGCAGAGAGAGAGGGAGACACAGAATCCGAAGCAGGTTCTGGGCTCCGAGCTGTCAGCACAGAGTCCAATGCGGGGCTTGAACTCACATACCACAAGATCATGATCCCGCCAAAGTTGGCTGCTCAACTGACTAAGTCACCCAGGTGCCCCGACTGTAAGCTTTTCTTGACTTATGCTATTGTCTTAGTTTTGTTCACCAGCCTTCACACTGACACTATAAGCAGCCCAAAGACATACAATAAGATCTATTTCCTTTAAGTTAAAACAAAAAGAATTTGAACCCTCTCACCCCATTTTCTTCATCAAGAGCCTAGTGGCCTTCTTTTCAATATTGCCTTTGATGAAGAATTGGGACCATGTCGGCTTTTCTAGATATGTATTCGGTCATGTGCTACACTGATATTTATTGAGTGTCTAGTAAGCACGTTGTCAGGTAGGCAAGACCATCGCTTACAGTCTGATGGGGACTCCATGACTCAGCACTGGGATATCGCTTTGTCACTTCCTATGTTAATTCTGTTACCTCAAGGGCAAAAGGCAATAAAACATCCAAAGAACTTTCCCCACTGATCCAGGGGTTCATTTGTTTCTTCTCTGACAACTGGCATCATGACTGGAGACCCACGAGGTACTATCTAAAGCTAAGAATATCAGAATATCTTTAGCAAGATTTAGATGCAGGAAACAACCAAATGATGGAGAACAGTGAGTCCCGCCTCTGGCTATTCTCTGTGCTGCAAGAATACAGAGACTCAGTGAGACACCGCACTTCATTAAAATGCATACCGAACTTGTTCTGGCCCCTGGGGTAGAAATTGATAACCATTGTGAAAATAATCCCTGCTTCTAGATGGCTCTTTGCTGTTGAAAAAACACTTTTCCTAGCCTGTTTCATTTGAACTTCACCACAGGCAAACCAGGGGTGCCATGCCTATTTTGTAAGCTCTGAATGTGTTTAAATGCAATCGTTATGGAATTTTGTTTTTTGCATATCCTAAGTGATTGCACGGCCATATTTTGACCAGTCTTAAGCCAAGCCTTCCCATTGCAGGCTGTGTTTAAAAACAAAACCAGCCAACCAACCTAATAAACACATTTCTTCTTTGTCTTGTTTTTTTTCACTTTCTCCGTTTCTTCGGTCTCTGTCTCTCTCTCTGTCTTCATCCCTGTTTCTCTGTTCCCACATGCAAGTCTACCATAATTTTTTATCTTAAGTAGGTGCTTTTATTTTTTTCCTATCACCAAATTGCATAAAACTGCCAGTGTTTTTAAACACAGTGAAAATGTAGAAATGAGCCATCTTCATTTACTCCCCATGCAAAAGTTCTTAGTAACTGATATGAAAGCTTTGTAGCAGGTGCGGCTATTAAGAGATTAATGGTTCTGATTAACATATCATAAAGACATCTAATTTGGAAAGCCCCAAATCTAACACTCAGAACTTCAGTTTGAACCGAGGTTTGTTGGGGGAGGTGAGATGGGCGGTTGACAATTGTCATTTCTCTTTTCAGTGTCATCTCTTTGGGAGATGGCGTGCCATTGAAGTGACTGGCTAGGAGGCAAACGTGTTGCAAAATTCCACATGGAGACGGAGAGCATCTGCACTGATTCCCTTCTGTCCAGCTAACTTTCTGTGTGATCTGATAAAGGCAATTTAAAATTACGGAAGCCTCTCTACCTTTGACTCAGCTGCTCAGCTACACCGGACAGCTTCTCATTTATGCAACATAGACAGACATAGCAATGAGTCACCTAGAATTTTCTGGGACATAAAATGAGTGAGCCAATTAAAGCACTTAGCACATAGTCAGCCTCGTTAAGTGATTTTCTTCTTGGTTATTTTCTTGTTTAAACAATGATCTTTCCTAGATATTCAAGGTTTACAACAGTTTTGAAATTAGGTTACACTTGAAAAGTCAATGTGTTTTATTTAGTGTGGTTGTGTTTTATTTTTTTCTCTTATCAACGACTCCTTATACTGAAGGTGCATTTTATAGTTAAAAATCCATTAGAATCAAGAAAAATTGCCTATATTTTATTATAAGGAATTGGAAGCATCTCTGGAGGGCTTTGGGGGGTTTGGGGGCCTTCCCCACCCTCATGATAATGTCCTTTATCAATTCTGTTGGCTCATTTTATTATATCTTTTAGGGGGACTAGACTCCCAACAGGGACTCTTGCACTAATAATTGGTGATCCTATTTGTGAACTACTTAATTATTACCTTGCCCAGATGGTTTGATCTTCCCTTCAGGGACTCTAAAGCCACCTAATAAAATTACCTTATAAAACCAACTACAATGAAAAATCAAGAACAACGGTGTATTATGCACATTTCAAATTATATGTGCCCACAAGTTACATGTTCAAAAACCAGAACACAAAAATCCACGGCAAATTAGTCTACGAATGGTAAAAGATAAATGTAACACAGTGTAGGGGAGGAAATTTTCTTCCTCTTCCCTTCTAGGTTCTCTTGGCTGGTCTATTCATTAAATTGACATAAGACAGATTAACAGGAGGGAAACAAATTTAAATACATATGTATGAGAGCCCCATAAAAAATATGAGACCCAAGGACCAGTTGGGCAGTTGAGGCCATCCTGAGCTAAGGAGTGGGATGGGGGCCTGGAGTTTCAAAGGAGAGGATGACAGACAGGTAATAAGAAGAGCAGATATTTGGTAATTAGATGTTCGCCCTGCCATTCACATAGGTCTTCTGGATAAGAAGTTATCTCTGGTAATAGCTCAGTTATCTGCAAACAGCATTGAAGAAATTACTCTAGAGAAGTAAAATTTGTATTATGAAAATGTTCCATGAATATTGACAGAAACGCTATCTAGACTTGCCAGCAATCCATCTTTTGTTCTTTTTGCTAAGTCTCTATGGGATCGTGTATCTTGCAACATTTTAATATGAGGATTTTTTTTTCAAAAGAAAATAGAAAGACTAGCATTTGAGACCAGGCTTTCTGTTTTACAGATGAAAATCAGGAATACATTTCAATAGCACTTTGTTATATAAATACTTCAAATCACAAGGACCAGAGGGAATATCAAGACTACTCTAGGTATAGATTTTATTATATTCCATTGGGTTCATTTAGAGAGTGAAAATACCCACAAACCGTTCGGTCTTTTTAATGGGCTTATAAGTTTTCCTTGCAAAAGCATTCTATTTAATATATGCAGATATTTCCACCTCTCGGTGACAGTTTTCACCCCTCCCCTCTTCAGAGTAGGCTAGACTTACTCACTTATTTCCAAAGAATAATCTTGAAAGGTAAACATAGCAATGCACAGCTGAGGAACCTAGCAGATACCATCTCCGCCAAGTGATGAAGGTCAACATCACCAGAGAGGTCTTGTGAATGTCACGCGTAACCTCACATGATGTGACATGAAGGGCATTTCATTTTTGTGCTTTTCTTCCCCAAATCCATGACCTCAGTGAAATCATAAAAAAAAAAAAAAAAACCATCAGACAGACCCAGATTGGAGGACACTCTGCAGGATATGGGTCTCGTACTTCCTCCTCAAGACGCTCATGGTCACGAAAACTAAAGAGCAACTAAGGAATTGTCACAGGCTAGAGAGGACAGAGGAGGCATAACAACTAAAAGCAGTGTGGTGCCCTGGATTGTCTCCTGGAAAGGAGAGAGGACATTAATGAAAAAACATGGTAAGATCCAAACAAAGCCTGGATTTTACAGTAGTGTTAAAAATAGGCTTATAGTAGGACATAGTGCTTTTTTCCATAACTTCTGAGGGTAGGAGCCATGAGTTACATTTCACTGCCAATACGTTTTACCCTGCACGCTTTATTTTCACAGCAAACCCGCAATACAACTATCTTAACACCATTGCAGTAATCCTGGCAATTGGAAAACAGAAACATGGGGTTGTGATCTCCTTTGGCAGAATACCGACTGCACTCCCAGAGACAGCCCTAAAAGATAAAGTAATTTGCCTTCTTGGTCAATAATTTTGAAAATGAAAATGAAGAGCTGTGAACCAAAATGAAAAAAAAGGCTCTGTGCAAATTCAGGTGGAAAGCAGTGTGTTGGGTAATGGGGGATGCATCATAAAGATTAGATCCAGATCTCCTTGGAGGAGAACACCATTGAAATATAGTTAAGAGGGGCGCCTGGGGGGCTCAGTCGGTTAAGTGCCGGCTTCGGCTCGGGTCATGATCTCATGGTTCGTGGGTTCGAGCCCCGCGTCGGGCTCTGTGCTGACAGCTAGCTCAGAGCCTGGAGCCTGCTTTGGATTCTGTGTCTCCCTCTCTCTCTGACCCTCCCCTGCTCGCACTGTCTTTCTCTGTCTCTCAAAAATAAATAAAAGACATTTAAAAAAAATAAATATAGTTAAGAGCGATGGGAAGCAATGAAGGAGGAAACTAACATTTATAACACATGCAATATACTAGACACTCTACTCAGTATTTTCTTTGCAGGGCCAAAAGCAGTACCTCCCAGACCAAAACCTGATGGTGTAGGTTGGCTACATCAATCCATTTTATAGATTTAAAAAAACGGAGCTTCAGCAAAATGGAGTAATTTCTCAAGATATTACAGAGTAAATCTGAGACTCAAACTATGATCAGACTCCAAAAATGCATATCCATTTACTAAAATAATATTTCCCAAATGCCAGTCATTTCTGGTTATCAAAATATCCATGTACCGCCTAAGATACCATCTCCCTAACATTTAGCTGAACCACCTACTTTTTAATTCAAACATACACTAAAATGAATAGATGTGGGGGTGGGGGCGGTACTCACCATGGCATATGCTACCAAAACAAAAAGGGACAGACTTTCTGAATGAAAATTCAGAAACTGAGAGCACTTTACATGTCAATGTTATAAGAGGGTGTTAGTGTAACAGGTGGGCCCTAGAAGAGGGGACTCAGAACGGATGAGCACAAGGTAGGGAAGATCCTGGCTGATCAGGAAACTTGTGACGTGTGTCTGGAAATGAAATGAAGGCAAAAATAAGCTGCCTTTTGATGGTTTCCTTATTTCTTCTTGTTTTTAAGGTCGGCTCTGTTGACAAAGTGAGAATTATGTAGTTGCAAACACTCCGAGGTCCATTACGATCTATCATGTCCTAACTGGCATCAAAAGGAGGAAACGCCACAAATTCCCTTCACAATCAACTCCCAGTTTTAACTTCATTGGGAAGATTATTTCTGGCATATTTGCTCCAATTTCTTCCACTGTGCCAGCATTTGTTAAATCAGTCAAACAGCCACCCAGATTCCCCACCGTTCTCCGGCTGCTGGATGGCCAGAGCGTGCCACGCGGAAGTCACAAATCCTGGGGCCAGCAGTTATTGGGCATATTTTTCTACAGATACTGGGATCATATGACTTGCCTTCAGGCTTCATAAAGCAATGTTCTCTTTTTGGAACACCTCGCCTTTCACCTTCAGCCCATCCTTCACCCAGTTACCCCTCACGCATCCCTCCTTTGGTCTCAGCTTAGACGTCACACCCTCCGAAAGCAGTCCTAGACCTCGTTGATCTGGCCAGGTGCCCTTCCTCTCTCTCTCTCAACAGGCTTTATTGTTCTTACAGCAGAACTGGCATTACTGTTGCCATTGGAGTGCCCAACATTCCCATTTGCCAAGAGCTCTTCCTCCAGTGCTGGGAGCCACTTCTGAAGTGAGGCAGGTGTGCAAGGCCTCCCACCGTCAGATGGCGACCAGCGTCTACACCCACTCAACCCCCACTCAATTTCCGCTTGAGCACCGATCCCCAAGGCACCTGACTGACTGATACCAGGAGTGACTTGCCTTCTTATGCTAAAAATGTGTGAATCGTACCTTGTGAAAAAACTTGTTACAGGAGTTTCTTCTTTTGTGATGCTAGGAGCAAATGCTACATTTCCTGAGAAAACCTGTTTTTCTTCCCCTCAAGAAAACAAGCTATTGACCCCTGCTCACAAAATTCTAACTCTTGCCTTTGCCATGCAAAAAATTTTGCCCTGTATTTGAATGCTAAAGATACCTTCCTTCCCCATATGATAAACATCTATTCACCTATTTCAATTTCTATTGGTAAAGATTATGCAGGAGTCTTCCACTAACCTATGTTCTGGGAAATTTTTACATACCAAAGAATTTGCTATCAGAAATTACTGTCAAAGGCAATTGCCTCTTCTGTTTTGCACCCCATACATTTTTTCAATAAATAAAGTTCACTCTCGGGTCAGAGCAGAGATGCCTGCTTGGTGAGCAGAAAGAAGCCGAGGCTCTCTCGCTCCCTTTCACCGACGCTGTCCATCCTTCAGGGGAGCCCTGGACCTGCTGGAGCTGGACTCTGGCACACCAGGGTAGAGACCATGCTTCGTTCCTGTTGTTTTAACACTTGGCACAGAGTACTGTATACAGCAAATGCCAGTGCCATAGTAAAGAATTCCTACATACAGAATAATAAGTAATTTGAACTTCTCAATTGCGCCAAGATTGTCAACACTATTTAAGAATTAGGGCAAGATTAGCAATGACCATCTGTGCCATGTAAAGGAGGGACTTCACCCTATCAATGATCCTATCACTGCAGATTTATTCACCTAGAACTGGCTTATATTACTCACTCATGTAACCTAAGTGCCTTCATTGATGAATGTATTTAGAATCCGAAACAATGCCTGAACTGGAACAATGTCTGAACCTAAGGTTGTAGAATTAAAATGCCGTTCATTTATTGACCGCGTGTTTGGTCCTCTGCTAAGTATTGGGGCAAACAGGAGTTGTTGATCTGGCTAGGGAGGCATGATCTGTTCACAGAACAATGAAAGATTTAAGGTGGCAGATACAGCTCAGTGATAAATTGCCTGATACACAGAAGTCTTTGCATACACAATTATATGTTTTGCAGTTTCGACTCTGCATAATGACTTGCTGAAAGTCAAGGGCCCTTTGAAAGAACAGATCTGTGGACCTGAATCACTTGACCCAGTGCTATAATGCGGCCTCTGTATCTTATAGCATAGCCTCATTATTGCCTGCGTGTCTGTCTACATGTAGGAGTTCTCGTGAAGGGATAAAACATCACAGATTCAGCTAAATTCATAACCAATATCATACTGATACAAGGTACAATGTACAGAGCTCTTTTTAAGGGCAAAATTGACATTATTAGTTTTATAAGTGACTGTAGTCTTTTATTTATTAAATTGTGTTTGACGATGTTACTAAGATTTCTCAGTTTTGCTTTCCTCTACTTTGTGGGAACAATTATATACTGTAGGGTAATGTTAGCAAACGAAATCTGGCCCTCCATCTGTATTTTTTAAGTAAAGTTTTATTGAAACACATCGCTACCCATTCCTTTACATAACACTTATGGCTGCTTTCATGCTACAATGGCAGAGTGGAGTAGTAGACTCACAAAGCTGAAAATATTTTATCTGACCCATTACAGAAAAGGTCCAACCACACCTGCTGTAGAGATGTCCTCAACTTCAGAAGTTCTTATAGCAGATCCCTTCTAAATGCAAGAATCTATTGTCAACTGGGAGGCTCACAAAAGGAAGGGGTTAATAGAGAGAGGAGGGGAAGGTAGACGAGCAAAGATTCACGGTAAAAGAACCACAGCTAAAATGCCATGTAAAACTTTGGATGACTCGAAAGAGAAGACCCAAACCACTTTCCACATTAACACGCATTCAGAAAAGAACAGATTAGCTGCAGGTGTAAGAGAATAAATAGGTCAGTGTTGAGGCAGGGAAATCACTTCCTAGCTCTTTGCTTTCTGTCGTTTTAAATGTTGATATTCTGCCTCAGTCCCAGAATCATGAACTAAAAGTATCTGAGCACACAGCCTGGATGTATCAGTTCAACATCTATTTTTGCGTTCGTAACTGCCACATGTTGCATGCATTAATGGGCAGTTGGCAATTACTTGTAGAATAAAAAGTAAAACAAAAATCATCTTTTATGCAAGTAGATCATCACCTGTGGTAGGTGAGGGACGTCTGAGGCTAGGAGTCTGGGCAGACTCTGGGTGGGAGGAAGGCACGTGGAGAACAGAGATGGGAACAGAATTGGGAATTTTAAACAGTAGGGTAAATTTCCTCTATTTCAGTACAGCAGAGATGTTTTCCTATCTCCAAATGAAGGACATCTACTAAACAAACTGACCACCTCAGTTCCAGAAAACTTGTAGAGAAAAAATCTTATAGAAAGCTTCCTCAGGGCCATCCATGTGGCTCAGTTGGTTAAGTGTCTGGCTCTTGATTTTGGCTCAAGTTGTGATCTCTAGGTCATGGGTTCGAGCCCTGTGTTGGGCTCTGTGCTGACAGTGAGGAGCCTGCTTGGGATTCTCGCTCTCTGCCCTTCCCCCCACTCCCCAGGCACGTTCAGCCTCTCTCAAAATAAATGAATAAACATTATAAAAAAAAGAAGGCATTCTCAAATGTTTTACAGTTTTGTTGCAGAATTCATTTGCACTGGAGAAAAGTTATATCTCCAACATTTACATGGAATTTTCACAGTCAAACATAAGACACAAATAGCTAGAGCAGTAAAAAGTCAATTATAAAATCAAGCAATTGAAACAGAAAACTAGTATAAATGCTGGCACTTGAGCCATGTCCACAGAAAGATCAAGAACTCCCAGCAGCTAATACTTCAGGTCTGGTTCAAGGAAATGGCTAACTAGTATGGGCTGGGTGGGCTGGCATGGGGCGGACGTAAATAAGTCAGGTCAGAGAAAGATCCAGAAGCAGCTTCAAGGAGGAAATGAATCAGGAGCAATAGCAAGATTGGGATGATACCTAAACCCAATGGTTCTCAACTCTGGCTGCACACCGGAATCACCTGGGGACTTCCAAAGATTACTAATACCTATATCCCATGTCCAGGGGTTCAGATTTAATTGGTTTAGATTGGAGATTGCACTGGTATTTGTAAAAGCTTCCCCAACTGATCCCAAAGCACAGTCAGATTTGGGAACCACTTCATTTGATGTGTGAGATGGATAATTAACATGAGTCTTCTGAGACAGGACGCTCAGAGTTTCCCGAATTTATCATCTACACAGCCCCTTAGGGATGTGTGCCATGGATCATTCATACCATTAATGCTTATTAAATCAACTAATTTTCTAAATCTTAGACCTACTTTGGTCTCATTCTACACAATAGCATCTGGAAAATCACAGGCTTGGTGTGCTGGTGGTATTTTTTTCCGAATACGTATTAAAATATGCAGTGTTAACACAAGTGTGATACCTGTACAAGATGGTTTCAGGTTGTTAAAACAATTTAGAAAAATTAAGCCATATAGTCCTTAAACCCATCTTATTTACAGAAACTACGGAATTCACAGCATTAACGCACCTCTTCAGCACTGGCCCCAAATACCTTCCATATGTTCACCATCCATGGCAATTTATAATTTATTCATTAACTTGAATCATATAATCTGTGATACTCTGCACGGGGAAATAAGTTTCTTAGCAAATGACTAAGCCCTGCAGATATGAGTCAGCGCTACCTCAACAATCCTTTGGTATCCTCTACTAAAGGCCTACGCTAGCATGCTCACAAAAATTAAACAACTAGATTTTATACACAAAAGAAGATGTAATAGTGATATTCAAGAATCTAGAAGTTTTGGGAAGGTCTTGGGGTTTTAGGCTTCAGAAAGACAAAGGTGCAGTGATGTCATTAATTTGCTATTGAGAGAAAATGGTTGGTAATGGCTCTGTATTAATTTAATAAACACACCTAGAAAACTACATTATGATCTAGCACAACTAAGTTTAATTGTGAATGATGTTAAGTGTGAGTTTTGCACTGGCAGGCAGATTTCTTTGAACCGTGAATATGGAAATACAATTTGTTCATTACGAGGAAAGAGACAGGATACAGAACTTCCCAAGTTTGATTGAGCAAAAACCCTTCCTTCTTGGACCAGCAGATAAGGATCTCTGGGAATTAGTGTTCTCTGGACCATGGTCTTCAAAACAGTAGTCCACTGTATAAAAATACAAGTTATCCCTATGTTTACCTCCAGTTATACAGTCTATAGATACTTGCATTTGCCTGTCAGGAACATATGTATTGTTTATTTTGTTTTTTTCCCCACCGAACAGAACCCTCTTTTGTAAACTGTACTTTTTACATCCCCCGAGATGTCTTAAATGGAAATTAAGTGCACAGAAGAATCCTAAGGGAATTAGTTATCTATATGACACACTGGAAGTCAAATAACACTCAGAGCCAAGCCTGATACAGGTGCCAGACAGTTCCACAAAGAGATTTTAAGCCCCACTTTTACTTATCCATGGGATTAGCTTCCTATCTGAGGAGTGTGGAGAGTACCAAAATTACTCTAAAGCAATTAGCTGAAGCAACAGAAAAGGAAAATGATAAAAGGAAAATAATTGTGCAAATTCCTTAGAATCATTATTCGAAGTTGTTCAGACGTTTGTCCTGCCTTTCTTTACTAAGTACCAAGTCCATTTGCCAATGTTCTTAGAAATTCTTTGAAAACCTTAATTTGGGGGGTTTCATGCCATCTCATTATGAGAGATGTACCAAAATATATTGTAAACAATTCCCCTGTTGTTTAACATTAAGGTTCCCCTCCCAACCACCACAAAAAACCATATTCAGTCAGCATTTTCATTGATTCACAAATATTTATGTATCTTCCATGTATCAAGCATAGCATAAGACTCTGGGATGTCCCTGAGTCCCTGCTCTTGAGGATCTATATAAACACATTTAGATATTTCAACTTCAACGTGCTTGTAATAAAAGATAGACTGTCATATGAGAACATGAAACAAGAGATTCTCTGGGGACAAACTGGGAACAACTTCTCTGGGGATAAAGTTAGGACATTTTCTGCCCCTCCTTGTTCACTCCATTTGTATTTTATTGTTGAAACTTCATATAATTAATTCCTCAAGCCATTCCAAAACTCAGGTCATATTCTTCCCAAATAAACATGTTTGCTCTTCTAATGGGGTATTGTTGCGAATTATTTAAACTCGATGGGTCGCCATTATCTCTTACAAGCGTTACTCATGGTGCCTGTCCTGAGAGTGTCCATCCAGATAATTTTAAAACTCCCCACTTTGCTTTGGGTGTTTAGAAAAGGGAGTGTGTTTGTTCTTGGTTGTTGGGATTGTTGTTTTCCATTCTTAGCCATTGTGCGGGAATCACAACAGAGAAGTCTGAATGAACCGCGGGAAGACTTCAGCTCATGAACCTGGAGTGGGGATCTGATAAGGTTTCTGTCTTCCTTAAACGGTTCAATTTGTCAAAGAATACCACCAACTGTGTTTTCGGGTTTAGGTCTTTTCTGTCCTATCATAGTTTGTAAATAAGGTTTTGTGGAATTGGTACAAGTAGGGCATTTTTGCTGGAACAGGATGGGAAAAGATAAGAAATGGTCTCCAGTCTGATGAGAGGAGTGGTGGACAAAGGAGCCCAGGACAAAGCAGCCTCAGAACATGCATGTGGGCGTTAAATGGCACAGGATGAAATCCTAAAAGGGAAACTCCTCTGGGGGCCAGATCTAGATAACACAGCATCCCAGACTTGTTTCCCATTTGCATGAGCATTGTCTTGTATCTTTTCTCCAAAAGTAAAATTGTCTGCTGGGGAAAATATTAAATTACGGAATCTTTCTGAACAGAAGAAGCCATGGTGATGAAAAAAAATATCCAGTTATGTCTATTGCCTCTAAATGACCATGACTGTGAATAGGCAAAAAGGAGAACATGAGCGTACATGCTGATTGCAAAAGATAAAAGCACTGACTGTCCCTTAATAACAATAATGTCTCAAATTGGTGTGTTTTTCTCTGAATTTACTACTAACCATAAATCATCAAAAGACTTACTATTTCACTTGGACTCATTTGTGTTTAATGTTCCAAGGAGACAGAGATGGAGAAGGGATGTTTTTGTAAAGAAAATGATCCAGTGTTAAATGCTGTTCAAATCTCATTCTACTAACAGTATATCTTCTCCTAAATAGCTTACATTTTTATGGTTATTCCATCACCATGAGTCTTATTGATTAATAGGACTCTTATTTATCAAGCATTTAAATTCTCGGAAGTTTTGTATAACGTACGCAGGTGTTTAGGGTCTTCCGGGGTCTTCCCTTCCTATCTCATGAACCCAGGTACTTGTAAGCATGTTGCTGCCAATCAACTAACATCAGGACATTTAGAAGATGACCTAGGTTTGGACCCACAATTCCTTTCTTACATATATATTCTAGGTAGGAAGTCATCTTGGAGAATTATGTCCTATAATAGTCAAAAACCAGAAGCAACCTCCATGCCCATCTGCAGTGGTTAAGAAACATAATGGTATACTCACATAAGGAACCTTACGAAGCTATTAAAATGAAAAGCATAAATCGATATATCTCAACATTGATAAATATCACAAAATAACCGCATAGCATTATGTCACAATACACAACAGTTATACACAGAATACAGCTGTTATATTACTTGCTGACCTTTTTTTAAAGTTTTTTTTAATGTTTATTTGTTATTTTTGAGAGAGGGAGAGAGAGGGAGAGCCAGGGAAGGAGAGAGAAAGGCAGACAGAGGATCTGAAGTGAGATCCGCACTGTCAGCACAGAGCCCGATGCGGGGCTCAAACTCACAAACCGCAAGGTCATGACCTGAGCCAAAGTCAGATGCTTTCCCGACTGGGCTACCCAGGTGCCCCTATTCACTGAACTTTTAAAACTACTGAGAAAATAAGCCTATAATATTTCCCCCAAATAAAGGAAAAAGGAAAAACGTAAAGAAACGACCTGCCGCATGCTAAACTCTGCCCCCCATGTGGGCGGCAGACATGGCTTCTCACATCTGAAAGTCATTCTGAGCTTGAATGATAATCTGCTCCTTTCTGAGTAAATCCACAAATCAGATCAAATCGGTAGAGCTCACAGTCAAACATCCAGAGTTTAAATACTGAGAATTTGGATATTTTAGGAAACGTCATAGGCTGAAAATGCATCTTAAGATGACTTACTTACCTCTATCTGGACTGTGGAGGGATCTGGTAGTGCTTTAGTATTTTCTACTTAAAAGGGAAAAGGTACCAAAATTTTAAATCCCAAGACCTGCCTCCACTGTTCCCCCCTCCACCCACCCCCATCCTCCTGATCTTTTTATTAGAGTTCTAGAACGATCCCAGCAGGCCTAGCTCGGCCCTGGGTACCACTTCAGAAAAAGGCTACCAGGCCCATCAATGGATGGCCATTAAGGTCTGAGACATTTTCCTCCGGCACTGTATTGTATTAACTTTTTTGTTTGTTTCCTTTAAATTACAGGGTGACCTGTTTTCAGTTTGAAAGTTATAACCAGTGGCCAAACAATACTTTTCATCAAAAAATAACAGAGGAGCCAAGGGTCCCTCAAAGACTCCAGAGCACAGAGAAAACAAACAAATTAGGAATACAAAAAGCTTTTTTTAAAAAAGATAAACTTTCTGCATTAAACTGTGATTTTTTCTCACACATTGATCTGTAGATATTTATATAACTGTGCCCCACTGCTGTACTATTATTAAATATATTTGAAGTTGGACGCACAGTGCATTAACTTGATGAATTATCAAATTATCTAGGTAACTTCATCTTACATTTTACCTCCTGGGCCACTCCTGTTGAAACATTCATTTCACAGTAAATAGGTTCATGTAAAGAACGCTCTCTGCCCAGAGGTCTATTTGGACCCCCCAAATATATTTATATGTTGCAGCATCAAATAACTATGTAGCAGATTCACAGAAGGCCTACGTGTTGCTCTTGTCTGGCACTAGAAGTTAACAGTCTATGTTTCATGATAACTGAAAAATTAGCACAAACTGTTTTGAGTATAGGCAAGAGGACAAGCTTTTTAAGTTTTCATAGTTTTGTTTTTTATTTATTTTTGAGAGACAGAGAGAGACAGCACAAGCAGGGGAGGGGCAGAGAGAGAGGGAGATAGAATCTGAAGCAGGTTCCAGGCTCTGAGCTGTCAGCACAGAGCCCGACACAGGGCTCGAACCCACGAACCATGAGATCATGACCTGAGCCAAAGCTGGACACTTAACCGACTGAGCCACCCAGGAGTCCCATAAGTTTTTAAATTGTAATACAATACAAACTGTGGTACGGTTTTTTAATTATAACAGCTTACATAAATTATAAAGCCTGATGGGGAAATGGTTGACTCTGAGGTTGGTCTAAGGTTTTGAAATAAAGCTGAGAAAATATCAGAGACTTATCAACAATAAACTACTTCACAAGGACAAGAGCATCTATTAGCAGCGTCTGAGGTATCAGAATCACAGCACTTCAGGAGGGCGGTATTAATGTGTTCATTACGGGCCATCTACTCTTGGCTTAAATGCCTCTCCATCTGCAGGCATCTCCTTACTTCTGCAAGGTGATCTAATTTCATTTCAGATAATTCTGACAGAAAGAGAAGGAAGGGGGAGGGGATTCCTCAACTGGTGTTCAAATCTCCCCTTGTGCAATTTTTACCCTGTGGTCCTAGAGTGTCTTTCTGACACCATATAGAATCTGGCTGACCGCCTTCTCTGCATTCCAAGACATTAGGACGCTTGCCATGCCTCCTCAAAGTCTTGGCTAAGCATCCTTCCTTCAGCCTGTCCACTTAACATGGTTTTGCAGGGTCCAAGTCCCTTTATCATCATTTCAAACAGTCATCTTAAAGAAAAGCTCCAATATGAAACTGAATACTCTCTACCTCTCTCTCCCTTCCTCTCTCTCTTCCCCTCTCTCTCTCTCCTCTTCCAATGATTTTGCTTTTCCCCTATCCTCCCAAAAAAGAAGTCCATCTTGTTTATGTAAATTGATTTTTCTGTTCTAAGGTTATTTTTCCTCCCTAAATCCTTATTTCCAGCCGCTCTGGGTCAGGGGTAAAGTCAGAGCCTTCCAACAAGCATTACAGAGCCAAGAGCCATCTGTTGGGCTGTGGGCTATTCACGGCAGACCTGGCAAGTAACATGTTTCTGACCAGTGGTCGATAATTTGATAGCTCATCATTAGCCAATAAATATGCTAATCATCACCCCTGAAGTGGACTAAAACAGTAATTTGACTGCCAAACATCTAGTGCGTGTCGAGAAGATACAGAACGAATGGGATTCAGGCTTAACTTCATAAAACTGTCATTTGGTTATTTATCCCATTTCATGGTCATGCCCAGGAGATTAATGACACTCCCTGTTATCCACTAAATAAGCAGACACTGACTTCCCTTGGCATGTTATCATTTCACCCCTTTCCCATCTAGTTTTGTCCCAATGAGTTTTTGTCTTTGATAGCTCTAATGGATTGGCCTAGAAATCTGAGGGAGAATAATGAAAGAGGAACGCAGATCAAGGAACCATTTACTCATTCTCCTAACATTTTACCACCCAGATCATTCAGTAAGTGCCTTCTGTTTGCAACGTGACTTAAAATTAGATTCCGGAATGTATTTGGATAAATGTCCTTCTTAATTATCATAATGATGACACCTAATATTTGAGATAATATGAAAGTACTTAAACTACTTACTTCTGTATTCATAATTTCCTTTTATCTTTTCATAATGATAAAGAGAATGAGTCTAAAAAACATTGAAGTCTCTGTTTCTGATCCCCCCACATGTTTTTCCTTTTATTTAAAGATTGGTATTATTAACTGATTAACAGAGAATGAGGACTGAGATCCATATCACCTTTACCTTGACTGTGTATCCTCTATGTGAACAATGCCCTTTGGAGTTGGGCAGTGTACAACCTGGGAGGCTGTACAAGGCAGTGGAGGGGGGATGGCTGCAGGTCTACCAGAAATTAGCATTTGATAACAGTCCTGTTAATTGATTTATTCTTTCTTTTTTAATTTTTAAATGTTTTTATTTATTTTTGAGATGGGGTGATAGCATGAGCAGGGGAGGGGCAGAGAGAGAGGGAGACACTTTGAGTTGTCAGCCTGATGTGGGGCTCGAACTCATGAATAGTGAGATCATGACCTGAGCCGAAGTCAGATGCTTAACCGATTGACCCACCTAGGTGCCCAATTGATTTATTCTTATGTGTAGACCCTTTAAAAAAGAAGTTAACTGGGGTGCCTGGGTGGCTCAGTCGGTTGAGCATCCGGCTTCAGCTTTAGTCAAGATCTCACGGTTTGTGGGTTCGAGCCCCACATCAGGCTCTGTGCTGACAGCTAGCTCAGAGCCTGGAGCCTGTCTTCAGATTCTGTGTGTCTTTCTCTCTCTCCCCCTCCCCTGTTTATGCTATCTCTCTCTGTCTCTCAAAAATAAATAAATATTAAAAAAAAAAAGAAGTTAACTAGATCCTGAGTGGAAACGACAGCTAATAATATAGAGCACACATTGTGTGCTAAATCGTATATACATATTCTCTCACCTGATCCTGGAAACAATCCTCTGAACTGGCATTAGGATTATGGCCATAGTGCAGAGAAAAGTGAAGTCCAAGGTGTTAAGGCCTCTCTTCATGGTCACTCAGCTATGGGAAGCAAGGCTGTGATTCAATATGGGGGGAGGTCAGAAGCTCTATTCTGTTTTGGGGACTGAGAAGTCAAGTCTATGAGGAAGACAGAATACAAAAGGGTATTTCCAAAAAGAAGCAGAATTGAGAGATGGAGATAGAATTTTCAAAACACTGAACATGGGTCAAGCCTTGCATTCCCAAAGTGCTTCACAAATGGTCTATGGTAAAGAGACAGATCCATTCCCAACTTCAATTCATCACAAATGCATATTTATTTGTATGATATAGTAAAAATAAAATATTAGGTAATAATATTATTATTGCATGGGTTACAGTTTGGGGGCACAGGGGAGACAAAGGGAAAGGAAAGAGATTTTCAAAGAACTTTAGGGTACAATTCTGGGAAGTTACTGGATGAAGATACAAACATTACAGCCACATAGAAAATAGTGCATTCATCTATCTATCCATCCTCCATTTATCCATCCATTCACTCGTTCAAGATTCCCTGAGCACCTGTCCCACACTCAGTCCTGTACTAAACAATGCCAGAAACGTGGTGGGCACGTAGCTTCCGGCCTTGCAAGGGGAACAAAAATACCCCAGACACACTGATGGCCTAGGGAGAGCAGGACTGGGCAGAATACATGTGGAGTAGGAAAATGTCCAGCTAAACAAGGAGGTCCCTGAGATGAGATCTGAAGGAAAATGGAGAATCATGAACATTTCAGTAAGGCGGAGCACCGGGAGAGGAGAGAGTGGGCAGGGAAAAGGGACTTCAGGGGATGAGGGGACCTGCCAGCTTGTGGGCCTAGGTGAGGACTTTGGGACTTATCCTCGGTGCACTGGGAGTCAAGGGTGTGCTCTACGCAAGAGAGGGAGGTGGCCAGATTTGTGGAACATCTTGTGTTTGTCTGCGGTGAGGAAGCTAAACAAGCAGGTGGAGACAAGAGACAGGGGACCAGGGCGGTGGCTGCTTTGGCAGGAACACTCGCATAATCGCCAGAGTCTTAAATATCCCAGGGCTCTCACTGGAGAGTGGGGACCACCTCCCTTCTCCCACAGCTGCAGAGTAGAGCAGTAGTGTCCTAACCATTCTAACAATAGATTCTAGGGCGTTCTAAACCCGAAGGGAGAGAGAGAGAAACAAGCCAAGAAACAGACTCTTTTTTTAAGTTGATTTATTTATTTTGAGAGAGATGGGAGGAGGGGCAGAGAGAGACAGTCCCACCAGGGTCCATGCCCCCAGAGTGGAGCCCAATGTGGGACTTGATCCCATGAACCATGAGCAGAAATTAAGAGTCAGTCGCTCAAGATCATGACATGAGCAGAAATTAAGAGTCAGTCGTTCAATTGACTGAGCCACCAAGATGCCCCCAGGCTCTTAATGGTAGAGAACACACTGATGGTTACCAGGGGGAGGTGGATGGGGAGGAGTGAAATAGGGGAGGAGGGTGACAGAGTGCACTTGTAATAAGCACTGGGCAATGTATGGAAGTGTTATACGCCTGAAACTAATTGCACTCTATGTTAACTAACTGGAATTTAAATAAAAACTTTTTTTAAGTTTATTTATTTATTACAAGAGAGACAGACACAGCACAAATTGGGGAGGGGCAGAGAGAGGGAAAGAGAGAGGATCCCAAGCAGACTCCGCACTGTCAGTGCAGATCCTAACGGGGGGCTCGAACTTATGAAACTGTGAGATCATGACCTGAGCTGAAACCAAAAGTCAGATGCTTAACCAACTGAGCCATCCAGGCACCCCTAAATAAAAACTTGAAAAAACCAAAATACAAGGCCCCAATATTTTAATCAAAAAATACATTTAACAAATCATTATAGAAGTTTCTAAACACTCTGAGTTTCTATCCCTCACTTGTGAATAAGCAGGAACTTGTTAGAGCCACTAGGATGGGTTCAAGGACCATGCTGGAGAAGGCCCCTGAGCTGCCTCAGGGGAGTTTATGTTATTTCACTCTGAAAAAAACGTGCCTCACTCCAGAGCTAAACTCTACCCTCTATTTCTAAAGAATCAAATTCCAGTTACCAGAAGGCCAGTTGTAAGGAAGAGTCTAGTGGTTACTAGACACTCATTTATAAACGAGAGGCCATTAAGTAGCGATATTAGAGTAGTTCCTCTGAGCGGAACGATGGTGCTGAAACACTTTGTAAACGGCCTTATGGAACGGAAATCTGCAAAACAACATAAACAAAGATAAAAAATCCAATGGGCTAAAGAAGAACTACATTTAGTAGCATTTAACTAGTTAATTTCTTTTCCTTCCTTCTCAGACTTTCCAAACTCCATAGCTCAAGAAAATGCTCGTAGATGATCTCTTCCACAACTATTTCCTCTCTGGTCTTCAACCCATCTCTCCAGTAAAACCATCACCAAATCAAGAAAGGTAATTTTAAGATATTTAAAGACAGGAATTTTGCGCTTTTTCGTTATTTCCTGAATCTTTTTTTTTTTTTTTCTTTTTGGAAGGGTGGGAGCAGGAAAAATACTCTTCTCACACATCAAAGACCAGTTTGGGATGATGGATAGATGAGCTTTGGCCTTCATGAAAAGAAAAAGAAGCCTGCAGTGGTTGGTTAGTCAGTTAGACCCTGCAACACTGAACGGAGCGATACCTTAGGGAAAGGGTGTCCAACGGGCTATTTCAAGAAAATCCAAATTCTGTGGAAGGCCCTGCAAGACCATTGGGACAGAGTCTACGCCGGATGAGGAGCTGCCCAGATAAAGAGTGAACCTGCTGCACACACAAACCTTCCAAACGCCTAAGTAAGAGGGTGAGTGAGCCCTTCCTTCCTCCCGCTGTTTTGTCTCAATGGATTTGAAGGCAACTGCGGGTGGTGAGAACGTAACAGCCCAGGATACGGTCCCTGGGGAGAGCTGGTGGGGCCGCGCCCTGTCCGCAGGAGTCACCAGATGGGCCTTAGATGTCTCCAAGCCCCCTTGCCCTCTTCTTCCCCATTCCCTTCTTTCTTTGCTTCTTTTTTTTTTTATGTTTTTTATTTATTTTTGAGAGGCAGAGAGAGATAGCGCAAGCAGGGGAGGGTCAGAGAGAGAGAGAGACAGAGAATGTGAAGCAGGCTCCAGGCTCTGAGCTAGCTGTCAGCACAGAGCCCAATGTGGGGCTCGAACCCATGAACCGTGAGATCATGACCTGAGCTGAAGCCAGACGCTTAACCAACTGAGCCACCCAGGCACCCCCTTAGTTTCTTTTTTAACCTTTCATTTTGAAAAAACACCAACCCACAGAAAAATTGCAGAACTAGCACTCCGTCTTCTAAATGAATTCCAGATGCGGCTCACCTAAATCACGACTTGTTGTGCCATTTTCTCTATGTGTGCGCACACACGTGTAACACGCACACGTGAGAGTCACACATACTATTATTATTTTGCTGGACACTTTGTTCATCCCAAATATGTCTCCTGAGAATACGGATATCATTTGACATACCCCCATTCAGTAACTGCACTAAGGAAATTTTGATGTATTATCTAATATCTAGTAGATGTTCTGTATTCAAACAGCCTCATTTGTACCAACAACATACTTTGATCATTTTTTTTTTCTGACCCAGGATCTACGCCAGGGTCGTGCACTGCATTAAATTGTCTTGTATCTTTGAGGGTTCTCAATTTGGAACAGACTTTCAGGGTGCTGACAGTTCTGAGGGGCACAGGACGCTGTTCCGTAGAACACCCCTCTATTCCGGTCTGATTATCTCATGATTAGATTCAAGCCACTCATGCATGTTACGTAAGTGATGGTATGTCTGTCTCAAGACATTCTACTGACGATATTAGCTTGGTTCTCATGGGGGGTGATTTCTTGGAGTCTCCTTTGCTTTAAAGGTATCTTTTTTCCCCCCTTTGTCAAGGTAAGCTGTAGAGAGATACACTGACACTCTGTTCCCTAGCAAACTCACCCAGCGATTGTAGCACAAACTCCTCTTATTATTTTTGTTTGTCATGATGGCCAAATAGTTCATCTAGACAGTTCTGGAATTTAATTACATGCTCAGCCCAGGCCAGCCCTGAGCTGGTAGGTCACATGCATACTGATGTGTTTAATGTGCACCGTGAGCCTTGCTGTACATTTGAAAACTACGCCCTTCACCTTCTAACATGGGAGTATTTGGAGAGCGGCACCAGTTACCCCTTGAGTCACGATGACATAGGAGGTCTCCACACGAGGCCACTGTTCTATTGATACATTCTCTCCTTCTGATTTCACCCCACAGACAGGAAGAAAAGTGACCCTTGCCATACGAGACTCCCGTTGCTTTAGAAAGGTTGAGCAAAGCAGGTGGGGGAAAATTCCTAAATTCAAACACCAAACCAAGTCCCAGACAATCTGGGAAGCAAAATGCCCACTCAGTCTGCAAGCCACAGCAGGGCATCCTGCTGACTTCTGAGCAAAATTAATTGCAAGAACCTGGCCTGACTCCAAACAACTGTGGTTCCTTGCTTCATTATCGCAGATCTCTCCCGTCACTTCTTAATCAACGCTTCCTTCATAATTCTGTAGCCTGTATTTTGCTTGCATTTAGAGAGGAATTGGTGCACATACCATTTTCATTCAGCAATCATTCCGCAGAAGGATTCAAGTTGGAGCTCACAGTTGGGCAAGATTTCGAATTTAGACAGCAAAAACCCCTCAGGGCACGTTGGGAAATAGACCAGACTCCTGCCTCACTGGGTAGGCGTGTGCAAACATCTCTCAAGGTCATAAAGATATGCCTTGCAAACACTGGCCTAGAAGACGAAATCAACAAGCGCTCTCTCTCTCTCTCTCTCTTTCTCTCTCTCTCTTTTTGCTAGTGGTGCAAAAATAAAAGAAACCAATAAAGAGCAGTTGGCCACAAAGGGGAAGCACCTTGAACATTTACTGGGAAGGTTCTGACTAGCTTGTTTTCCTGCTTGCTATGGGAATATGACAAGACAAGACATAACTTGTTTTTCCCTAGACCTTGTCTTCATGCTCCAATCCTTTCCTCATCAGCCAAGCCAAGTAATTCAAACCAAGCAGTGAAATAAGGGAGAAGGGAGAGTACGCCCACGGACACCCAATATCAAACAATTAAATGATGGAGCCAGGAAAGGGGAATTTTTAGGACTGTGTTCTAACGATATTGCAGGAAAAGCACAGGACCTACTTATAGAAGCCAGGAGAACTGGGGGCGAAGGAAGGCATGAAGAAGATGGATCAATCACAGCAATTCTCATTTTTCTTTTTTCATTGGAATATTATCACGAGCATCTGATTCCTAGAAAAGTCACATAGTCTAAAGGCCAGCCTTTAAAAAAAAAAAAAAACAACAACCAACAATGGCCCAAATCTACTTTCTTAAAAAATTTGTTTTCTGAGATAGACATTCCATAGCCTTTCTTAGGAAGAATGAAATCAGAGTAGGTTTGACCTCAAGAGGGAGTCAGTGGTGATACTCTATTTATAGAAAAGGACACAGCCAATTCAACCAGTATAATTGAACACGTATGTAGGTTATGTTGGCCAAAATGGTATGTAGAAGTTCCCAGGACACCCGAACCTTGCTAATGTAGCTGGCTAGAATCACTTCTGCGGCTCAAAATTCCCCAATGGCTCTTTCTCTTCACACTAAGAATAAAATCTAAGGCCTTCCCCAGGTATGTATGACCCACCGATCTGGTCTCCGCATTTGTCAATCTCCCCTTTCATCCTCCACTATTACCCTGAGGTTCATGACACTCCAGCCATGCGGGATTTCTCTCAGTCCCTTCAACTTGCCAGCATGTCCGCCCTGGGGATTTATGCACTTGCTATTTCCAGTGCCTGGACAGCAAGGTCCTGACGTGCCCGGCCTTCAGGTCCCAGCCCACCTATCAATCCCTCGGAGAAGCCTCCCACGCTCACCATCGCTCACCATACTCAAGGCGCCCAGCCACCCTCCCCGTAGGAATCTCTTCTCCTACCCCACTTCCCCGGATCTGCAACCTTGCTCATTTGTTCATTGACTTGCTTGTTTGCTCACCCAGTCCCAACAGGAGACCTTCCTGGTCCTGTTCGCTTCAGCATCTCCAGCACTCCACAGACTAGAGCTCAACAGCTCATAGGCTGAAATAACGGCAGCAACAACAAAAATAAAACAAACTCTAAAAAATATGAAGGTCATATGACTGAAAAGATACTGGAATCTGCTTAAGACTAGCCCTCTGCCTTGCATTTTAAGCGTCCAGGATCAAGTTTCAACTTCTTTAACAGACCGAGAGCTCTTTGAGGCTAGGGAGTCTGCCTTGCACGTCCCTCTTTCCCCTCCACCCCGTCCCAGCACCCATTGCTCAGGAAAGTTCGCTGGCTGTCTATAGAAAAGAAGGAAGGAGGAGGGGAATCAAGGGAAGAGGGAAGGAGGGGGATTTGTCATCGGATGGACAATGACTTGTCGGGCAGCAGCACACAGAGGCTGGCAACCATGAACTTGCTGCTGGCCTTGTTGCAATGAGGATTCTGCTCAGTATTAATTCAGCGCAGACAAGTGCTGTCAAGTGTGTGAGGGAGGGAGGAAGGTGGTGGTGGATAATTCTCTGCTGGGCAGCTCCTAGACCATGGGAAGCCAAAGCAAAGCAAGTGAGAGACACGCTCTCCCAAGAGCCCTGAGGAGACATCTTTTAAATCAGGGAACCAGATGGTCTGCCTTATTAAAGGGTGCCTCTCAAAGACAAATCCTCGTTTGGATTTTTCCTTCAATACTCACCTTGGCAAAAGGTGAATTTCTACTTTGGAATCAAGCTCTCTCTCTAAGGTCCCCTGTTCTCAGCCATAACCCCTGTTCAAAAGCAGGACATTCAACCTCTGCTGTCTTCTCGGTGTTTATGAGAAGGGAGCTGAGCGTGTCCCCGGGAGCCCAAGGATGCCATTTTTGTCTATAAGGGGAACACTGTGTCTGACAGGCAGGGTACCAATCCCATTTCCATGGAAAGCTTAGCGAAAGCAGAAAGCATCAACACTGCTGCGTCCACTCTGGAAACATCTGCTGGGTTCTCACACCAATCTCCTCTGAGGATGCTTTCTGCAAAAAAGCCTAGAATGGTCCCCTGTTGCCCATTCAGCAGAGGCAGCCTGATGTAGTAAAAAGAGGGAACCTACTCTGAGTTTGGCCCCAGAATAGCTCTGGCATCTTGGACAACTACAACAATCTCCTTGGGTCTGTTTGTCTTCATCTGAACCAGATGACCTTATGTGTCTTTTGGGGGGGGGGTGATTAAAAGCATGACTTAAATTTACAATTAAAAATAGCTACTTCTGAGGCACCTGGGTAGCTCAGTTGGTTAAGTATCCCATTCTTGATGAAATCATGAATCAGGTCATGATCTCATGGTTCATGGGATTGAGCCCTGTGACAGAGCCTCCTTGGGATTTTCCTTTTCCCTCATTCTCTGCCCCTCTCTCTCAAAATAAATAAAATTCTAAAATTTTATAAAAAATAGCTACTTCTGACTTCCAAGGGAATTTCTGAATTATTTCAGTAGCAATCTTTGCTTATTTGGGGGTTTGTTTTGTTTTAATCTAACTCAGTGACTCTCAGATGCTGTCCCCAAACTGGTGGCATCAACATCACCTGGGAAATAAAAGTTCTCAGGCCCCATCCCAGACCTACTGACTCAGAACTCTGAGGATGTGACCTGCAATTCTGTACTTTAAGAAGCCCTACAGGTGACCCTCAAGTGTGCTCATATTTGAGAACGACTGGCCTCCAGATTCACAGGAAATGAAATCCAGATTTCCAGCTTCCCTTGAAAATCCAAAAGATCAGAAACACTGAGCTCATATTCCTACAATGAAACAGCTGCTGAGAGTTGATTCAGGTGCAGACAGGGCATGTTGTCCCCGAGCTGTCACCACTCATTGTCAAACCCCACACAGTTGTACTCACTTAGCCACCGTCTGTCTCCTGATGGCACTAGAAGTTCATCCTCTGCCTCACTCAGACAGAGCTTCCGCTCAGTGCTCCCCCAATGCATTTCCTTGGCCACACCACCCTGATCTGTTCCATAGCCCTGCCCTCTGCAATGTCTCTAGTCTAGTCGATCCTACACAAGAGGAATTGTATTCCTCCCCTACCCCTTTACTCTCCACTCTGAACTTCTCTGACCATTCAGGAGCTAGTTTATACCCATTACATTCACAAAAACTTTGGATCACATTGGTCAATGTTGGTCTCTCCCTTTTCTGATGAGTGCAATTTCCTTTTCGGTTAAGAATTCCGGATTATGGGGCATCAGTCAGTTGAACAGCCAACTCTTGGTTTCAGCTCAGGTCATGGTCTCATGGTTCATGGGTTGAAGCCCTGCATCAGGCTCCCCGCTGACAGTGGAGAGCAAGCTTAGGATTCTCTCTCTCCCTCTCTCTCTGCCCCCACCCTCTGCTCATTCTCTCTCCCTCCCTCTCTCTCAAAAATAAATAAATAAATAAAAAGAATGCTGGATTATATACACAATGATAGGTCACAGCATTTCTCTTCCGTGGAAGTAAAGATGAAAATGGCATAGTGGCAGAAACGGGTCTATGGGCCCAGGCTGACTATGTCAAATTCTCTTGTTGGATATACAGGGATTGAAGAGGAATAAGACACACAAATTCTGATTTGGACTAAGGTTTCTCGGTGTCAAAACTGGTGCTATTTGAGACCAGATAATTCTTTGCGGTGGTGAGCAGCATGGTAGGATGCTCAGCAGAGCGCTTGGTCTCCACTCACTGGATGCCGGTAGCAATCCCCCCAGTTGGACAACCAAAAATATCCTCACACATTGCCAGATGTTCCCCAGGGCATTAAAGCACTTCAGGTTGAGAATCTCCACCCTAAAGAAATTCAAAATCTCACTGAAGGATCAAAATGCTCCCCCCCCAAAAATTAGCTACAAAATCATTGTGGTAAATGATTGTTGTGTTTGGCCATCATATGCATTCCATCTTATTTCAGAAACAATTCCTGGATTCCTTTAAAGGAGACTATCATTTTTTTTTTTAATTCTAACTCTCTGGACTATTGATCAATGTCTCCTAACCTTCCCTCTTCTGGCTAAAGGAAAGACTCATCACCTAAATCTAGCTGGAGCAGGGAAGGGGGGGGAGCAGGGGGCACACCTGGGTGGCTCAGTGAGTTAAGCATCTGACTCTTGATTTTGGCTCGGGTCATGATCTCATAATTTGTGGGTTTGAGCCCCACATTGGGCTCAGTGCTGACAGTGCAGAGCTTGCTTGGAATTCTCTCTCTCTCTCTCTCTCTCAAAATAAATAAATAAACATTTTTAAGTAAAATAATAATAATAATAATAATAATAATAATAATAATAAATCTAGCCAGTGGAGCACACTCTCCCTGGAATTTTTCTCATCAGTGACAAAAAAGACTCGAGTTCACTGGAGTTCATTTGCAACAGAAGAGACAGCTGAATGACAACTGTCCAGCAGTTTCTGCAATCAACACCTTCTGGAACTTTGTGAGATCCTGTACTTTCTAAATCTAGTTCCTCAGCCCTTTGAGCCTTCAACAACCCTTCAAACAAATTCCATTCTGAGTTACATTAGTCAAAGTAGGTTTCTGTTGCTTGCCACCAGAGAATTGTCACTGATAGAATTACTCATGGTACCTTAAAAGGTTAGAAAATTAGAAAAAAACCAGAAAAGTACCAGCATAAACTAAAACTGAATATGTAAATATATTTCTATGAATGCATATTATGATCTCCATTAAGATATATGACTACATATAAATATATGTGTGTCCACACAAAAATATGTATTAAAAACTTACACTAAATTATTTAATAGTAGTTTAGTTGGGACATGACATTACAGATGATTTGTATTAATATGTTTTCTGTATTTTTCATTTTTGGTATTTTCCTATATGTTAATTTAAATATTCTCTTGTGTTTTATATAACACATATATTCATTTCTTAAGTCCTATGCATTTTTAAAAGAAACATCTGAAATGCCCATGTTTATTATATATGACATTATGCTATTTTATGTTTTATTTGTCAAACATTTAGTACTCCACTAAACCTGAACCTCGTTTGAACTAAAATATTACTTTTTCTACTTCTCTGAAGTCCAAATGAATAGCACTAAGGGGGTTGTACAACCCACATACCCTCAAAACACTCCCACTTTGAGGTCAGATAGTTACATTAATTAGTAACGCGTCTTTAGTAATTATTAAAGATTTACTGCTATAACTTGGAATATTTGATACATTCTCCTTAGTTAAGTGAAATTGGAAAAAGCCATGATAACAAAAGCAAATGGAAAAGGACCACATTGGGAGACAGATATATAATTAACAAACCCCTTTATCTAAACTTTCATTAAAGACAAACAATCAAATGTTGAGATAGAAAAGGCATAGCTTTTAATTAAAGTGTAACTTCCTTTCAAGAATGGCGTCGCCTTGGGCACGCATTTGTCAACATATGCCCCAAACCGTCACTCCTTCCCTGTGTGGCTAGTTGGTATTTCAGCATTATTTTCAAATCACTCAAAATCATAAATTAATTTATGAAGGCAACAGTAACAGCAAGCCAAACAGAGAACTGTGGTGTAATACTCTGTCACTAAAACAAATCCATCACTTTGGAGAACTAAACAGCATTTAAATATTCAGTGTTAAAGACAAATTCTTTACTTCCAGACTCACCCCCTCACAGAAGTCTTTCAATGCCAAGGACAAACACTGCCTAATGCCTTCAATTACTTACTTTCAAGAACTGGAAAGAAATGCCCTACTCTTCTATTGTGAAAAGCCTTTTAGAAACCTGAAAATCAAATTAAGATGGAAAAAAACCCCCAAACTTTTAAATGACCCCTACCGTCTAAATATGAGGCCAGGCTACAGAGAGAGAGGGTAGTAGGGTCCTTGCATTTACTCCCAACCCATCCAGAAAGGAAAAAAGAAATCCCTTCCATTTCTTCCATCAGCACAAATATTCTAAGTCTGTCCCATCCTGCCTTTGCTCTGTGTTTGTGATGTTCCACTGGGGCCCCGAGCTGGCTCCGGTTCCTCTTTCCACTGGCGTTTTGCCAGGAAGCCCCCCATTGGTTAGGTATTAACACTCTCCTTGCATGCAGCCAGCTCTGTGTCAGCCTTCATCACATTCTCGCATGATCCTCCCTCCCCAAACTGTGCGGTACTGCCGTTCAGCTGCATGACCAGAGAACACAGCAGAGACCCTACCATCTGTGGGAAGCCGTAAGGACAGGGACCACGTAAGAGGATGTCGAATTAGACAGTCTGGATTCAAATACCAACTGTGTCCCTTGTTAGCTGACTGTGACCTTGGTGGAATTACCTATTTTCTCTGCTGTCATTCCCTCATCAGTAAAAAATAAAAATAAATAAAAAAAATAAAAAAAAAAGGTGGGGGGGATAATGAGGGGCGCCTGGGTGGCTCAGTCTGTTAAGTGTCCAACTTCGGCTCAGGTCATGATCTCGTGGTTCATGAGTTCGAGCCCCACATCGGGCTCTGTGCTGACAGCTCAGAGTCTGGATCCTGCTTTGGATTTTGTGTCTCCCTCTTTCTCCGCCCCTTTCCCACTCACACTCTGTCTCTCTCTTTCTCTCTTAAAAAATGAATAAATATTAAAAAAAATTTTAAGGGGATAATGATACTGCTTTGGGGGCAGTATGGTAGGGGTTAGTGGAAGGGAGCTAGGACATATGAAATGCTTACTTAGCACAGTGCCTGGTCCACAGGAAATGCTTAGCAAACAGCAGCTTTCATTATGTCACATTTGCATATGAAGGCCACGTTTTATGACAAACATTTCCGACATGATATGATGTAAGGGCGACCGAAGGTGCCTGTCTCGAATACCGTGTAATCTATCTCAACACCCCAGATTCCCATCATTCAAATCCCCTGAGATTTTTCTACTGACAGAAGACTCCGATATATATGCAAAAATGTTAACTAGGAAAAATGACACCGTAAGCTCTTTTCACTCATTAACAGCACTTAGTTTATCAAATTAGCTATCCCTGTCAGCTAGCGGATTCCTGCCCCAAGAGAGGAGACATATGCTGAACATGTATTACTGTAGGAGACTGTGCTCAGAGGGCAGAGAAAGCGGCGCTAAGTAACAGAAGATCCCAGGCATCAAGTGGGTCACAAATTACGGGCGATGCAGCTGTACATGGACGTACACACAAAATATAAGGAACGCCACTGGGTGTGGGTCTGTTGTATGTACACATGCTTTTATGGGAAGGGGGTTGTTGCACACTGAATGCTTGTGTTCCCCCCAGCAAATCCATACATTGAAATCCTAACCCCCAAAGCAATGGTATTGGGAACTGGGGTTTGGGGTGGTTGGCTATGACCGTAGAGTCTTGCTGTGAAGACCCGGCAGGACAAGAGAAGGGCTATGAACCAGGATCACTGCCCGATGAGGTATTTTGCCCAAGTGCAAGAAGGTAGCAAGTGGCAGAAATCAGTTTAAACACAGGCAATCGGGCTCTCTCTGCTCTTCACTGTGTGACTGGCCCTAATACATACATGGACTTGTACTGAATCGGCTATTCCTTAATAGGATTTTTCAGTTTAACAATGTATTAAGTCATCTCCCCATTTCTACAGAACACATTCTATAGCGCAGTTTTAATATTTGCAGCCTGCTTTACTTCACTCTGTGATAGCACGTAGAGATTGGCTCCAGCCCTTTTAATGTTATAAATAACGCTATGATGAACATTTCTTTATCTTCTCTTTTGCCCGCAATGATGACTTTTCTTGCTTTTCAAGATTCGCGGGGCGCCTGGGTGGCTCACTTGGTTAAGCGTCTGGCTTCGGCTCAGGTCATGATCTCATGGTTCATGGGTTCGAGCCCCTTGTTGGGCTATGTGCTGACAGCTAGCTCAGAGCCTGAAGCTGCTTCAGATTCTGTATCTTCCTCTCTCTCTGACCCTCCCCTGCTCACACTGTCTCTCTCTGTCTCTCAAGAATAAATGAAAAGCATTAAAAAATTAAAAAAAAAAAAAAAAAGATTCCACTCTTCCAGAGGGATTGCTGTATAAAACCCATGCTTATTTTCAGGATTTTGCCACCTGTTATTACTATCAGGAAGTGGTGCCAGAAGCCTTTGTACCCATTGCTCTGACCACAGACTCAGCCCTGAGGCATCCCCACCCCCCACCCCCAGGCTGCTCTCAGGGCCTTGTCATTGTGCCTCTAATTGTCCTGTGGACTCTGCTTGGCTCTACTGTCCCCAGGAATGTCGGTGGGGGAGGGGCTTCTGTGCCAAATGCCTGTTGCAGCCAGAGAGGCTCAAAGCTACAAGGAAGGTAGGAAACAGAAGACCTAGGAGAAAGGACAGCCCCCGCCCCATCACCCACTCATGGGTAAAGAGATCCCACCCCATATCCGGTTTCTGGGCTGGCAATCTGGCGTCAAAGATGAAGGGCAAGTCTTCCCCGCATTAGTAGCTGGGGCCAAATCCTGATCAGCTTTTTGTCTTCAGAGAAGTTACTGTCTGAGCCTCCATTTTCTCACAGTAAGTTATTAACATATCAATGATATGGGTCATAAACTGGGAAGGATATATTTCACTGCTATTAAAATGCATATTTTTCACATTTTAAGATCTCTGAAATGGGGATATGTCATACAATAGATCATTTTAAAAAGCACGCTGTGCCATAGCCTACCCGGCAGTGTTTTTTCTGGAGTGGACGCCTAAGCAGAAATCTAAAAGTGACATGCCCTCCCATGACCCCCACCCTT